>CABPRJ010000013.1:452025-512041 GCA_902439185.1 Cinara cedri | reverse complement strand
AAAAAAAAAAAAAAAAAAAAAAACCTATGGCAGGACGTAGCTCATTAAACAATAATGTCACTACATAACTTATACATTAATAATATTTATACCTTAATAAGTAAAAAGTATAAGTATACTAAAAATTATCGACACAAAAAAAGTAAAAGTTTAAACAATATTACTAAAATAATATAATTTAAAATAAATACCAATGTATCGGATAGAGTGATCTCATTAATTGACCGTTATCATCTTCAAAAACATTTCTACATTAAAAACGAATACATACAATATTAAATTCGGTACATACATTTCGGCGGGTGCACTTGGATTTTCGCGGAACACGCTTCGTGTCGGGGGACACGCTTTTCTGGGTCCAGAGCTGATTGTTATGTCCGTTACGATCGCGAATCACGAATTGAGATCGAATTAGAATCCAGAACGGATTATGTTTCATCAACGTTACACCGTCCGTGATTATTGGGCGTCTAGTAATATTGTATTTTTCACATAAACGGAAATAGTAATTTTTGAACTGTATAGGAATATTTTAGAAAAATGTTTTTTGAGTCAACGGTTTTTATCTGTCTTCGTTAAATCCTTTTTCACTTTATTGAATGTGTTTACGAGAAAATCAATATTTGCACGATTGCTTTAAAACTTGAAGTTTTAGTTTCGGATAGTAGCGAGGGATCTATTGGTTTTACAATGATATATATTTTTTTTGTATCCGTAAACAAATTGTCTACTAGAAATATAGTTCCGAGTATAGTACTTTTTACTGAAAGGAAATTTTGTTGGTGCATTAAAACGGTGATTGATTATTTTCGTAGGGGTTTTTGAAATAATTGGATAAAACCAGAAAGAATATCACAGGTAAAAACGACAAATATTTACTGCGCACCGCGGCGTTACCGATTTCATTGTTTCAATTTTTTCAATGTATGTTTTCTATTAGAAATATTGCTCCAATCAAAAAATAACATAAAATTGATTTTATACCTTTAAATGTATAGCCGCTGAATAAAAGTCGTTTCTTGATATCTAAAATATTTTGCATAATAATTGGAAAAAACTAAAAATTGCGATTTTTTTTTTCAAATTTTAGCGCTCATTTATTTTAAATTTTTACGACTTAGGTTTTCTACAAAAAATACTGCTCTAATAGAAAAACAATAACAGACCTTTTTGTTGAATTTTTAGTCTAGTTAGTAAGTAAGAACGTTTTTTTTTAATTTAACCAATAATTTTATTAATAAATAGGAAAAACAGTAAAAAAAAAAACGTAGGAAGACCGGGAATATTTACGAAAATAATTATTTTATTGTTTAAAATTTTGTTTTTTTGTTTTAATTGAGTTAAAAATATACTTGAAGTTTTGACAGAAATATGATATTTGCCTTTTCTAAATATAATTTTGACGTAAATTTGTTCGTAAATATTACGGCCTTTTACAAATCATATATAAACGAAATGTGATCACAATCGTTTTTCGTTAGCAATGTCTATTATTGGTTACAAGTATAAATTAAATAACTTTATGTATCCCACCTTTTTAACTACCCACCTATAATAGTATCAACTCATTTTTAATATTACACATAAATGTCGGTATATTTTAAACAGTATAATCTTTTTCGCCTATATACATATACATATATATATATATATATATATATATATATTATATTATGTTTAATTCAAATTTGGTATTCAGGTCAATGTCTATAATATTTTTTATGTGTTCATTTATTTTTATAAATTTAATTTTACTCGTTTTTTGTAAATTCACTAGTAAATAAAAGAAGTATTTATATATGTAGTTAAGTATTATTTTTATTTTGCATCCACGAGTTCAATTCAAACATTATTTTTCAAATGAAAATACTCCTCGAACAAGCGTATATTATAATGTGTGTACACAAAATTCGTTTTTTTTTCTTCTATAGTTTTATAGTTTTATACTGCGTTGAACACAATAAAAAACCGTGCAGAATTCTTTTCTCAAAAATCATTCCGTGTTTGCCGGGTACCCGTATGCTTATACGCGTACTCGTATTTTTCTGTATCGAGACAAATTATATTTTTCTTAAAGTTTATTCACGTAGCAGCACTGCAGCATCGAGTGGGAATCAGCCAAGAGGAAAACTGAGATTAAAGTCTATACCCCGCTAGATCGAGAACAATATTCCGGACACAACTTCGCCATTTGCATAATCAGACATGGTACACTAGTTTGTAATTTTCATTTTTTTTTTTTCCAAATCCCTTTTTCTCCATTTCGGACCAGTGCACTTTTATACATTATGTACTCAAACCATATATAATATACTGTAGGGACATGTGCACAAAAAGTCTTATTGTTTTTTCTTCTCACTATATTCAACAGTCACTATACACGGTTGTAATAGATAAAAATATGACGCAAGTACGATTTTTAATAATTGTCCTATTGTTCTACCGCGAAATATTCTCTTCATCGACAATATTGTCCATTATTAATATACATATGCATTATGAATAATGTATTATATGTATATTGTTTATATACGAATAATGTAAACTGTATAAGCAAATAAAGATCCGTCAGACATTTACCTATCCGTCCGAAAAATCCAAAAATTAGAAAAACTTCAATAAAAATCAAAATGAGTTCCCCAATGCACCGACCAGACGAAATTTTCTATAGCAGTTAATAATCTGAGCAAAATTTCTGATTAAAAAGTGGTTTAAGGACAGAAAAAAAAAACACCATTGTAAAGCCACTAAACGTTATACTATTCCTCACTATACGCTTAGAAATGTATAGTACAAATAAAATAACAAATATGTAACAGAAATTTACCTGGAATATTATTTTATAAGTCGCGTGTATTTACAATCAATTTCGATTAAAAAAAAAAAAAAAATCATGTCAAATATCACGCGATGAACCATGCAGTGACGCACCCACTAGGGAGGGATGATAGTGTCGTATCCTCCCCTTGACCTTGGTCGAAGGAGTAGGTACCAAGTATTGTATCAATGCCTACCTAAAAATATATGATTTTAAACCTATAACTATGCATGGTGTATAGTTATCGTTATATTCAGATAGTTATATTAGAGGGGGGGCCCCCGTCTAATGAAAATGCTGAGTATGAAAAACAAGATTTATTTGTGAAATAGACTGTCGAGTGCATACTATACATAGATAATTTAATACGCCTTTTCAATAATAGCATTTGGCGACGCACTGCAGATCAAGTCTCGCAACATTTACTTGCGCGTCATTACAATATAAACAGAGCTTCTCGGGGAAGGCGGTCGGTGAATGAATGGAATAGACGCGACGTTGTTGTACGAAATAATAATATACTTATATTAGGGAAATGTAATCAATTTGCTTTGAATATCAGAACAGTATTATATACGAGTAAATATATCAGACAATGAAACATTAATAGTTCTCGACTAAAAAAAAAAACACTCGTTAAATAATACATTTTTATATTTTATACAAATCTAACAATATGGTATTGTTACAACTGTTAGGTTAGGTTAACAATGAAAGTCGCAACAGACAAAACACAACGAAAATTATATATAAGTTATTCACTGCAACAGTTCCATATAGGAATACTACGCTCAGGGTTGAAATCTAAAATTCACGAAACAGGTTTAATACGCATTTATTTGTACTCCTTGCAACTTTTACAAATAATTACATTTTGTTTTTTTTTTTTTTTTAATCATCCGTTTATTATTACAAAAACTGAAATATATTCGTATTATGAAAAATCAACATCAAACATTAAATTATAGTTTTATTTTTCATATACTCGAATATTAATAATCGAAATAAAAACCTCTGTATTATTATGTTCTAATTTGAACATTTAATTAAACAAACTTTATTGACGTATTTTATTAATACAATTTGTAATAAAAAGACACGCAATTATAATTAAAATTAAGTAATTTTAGTTGTATATTAATCAAATGGCGTAAGCTTTTTTATGATTTTTTCCGTGTCTGTCTAGACACTTGACCGTCCGTATGCGCTTCACCTATTGAATCAGTGGTTCTCAGCCTCTTAGATTCTATTAGGCTACCTTGGTAGATTTCAAAAATGTCAAGCCCCTCATTAACTGAAAAAAATCGATAACTTTTTTTTGGTATACTTTATGAGTAAACTATGTACAATATTTGTAGTGAATATTTTTTACTTATAATAATAATTATAAAAGTGCTTGTGCTTCCCCGGCAATGTGTCCATGCCCACTGTTTAAGAAACAACTTTTTGGCTATAAAAATCGTCACCATTGATTTTCATTCAAATCGGTATGAAAAAGCAGTACTGTAGGCCTGTTGTATATACTACTCAAAATACTTGTAATAATATTAATGATTTGTTTTTACGAAAAAATAACTGTGACTGAAAAAATTATTATTTGTTTTAATTTACAATTAAACAACAGTTTACGCGTACATACAAACAGGAGTTGGTTTGATTTTTTTAATAATTATTTTTTTTATACATACTAAACAGAAAACGAAAGTTTTTGTTATGTATACCTGGAAAATAAAAAATCAAATCTTACAGGTATAATCGATAATCCAAGTTAGTATTTAAGAAAAAAATTCGTACATAACCTCTTAAGAATTTTTGTTTCCACTAACCATTTTCTGAATACCTGTGGCTATTATTTTATATATAAAATTATTTATAAATTATTTATTTTATAATAATATTTTATTGGATCGATGTTACTCAAATGGATATATTAGGTAAATGGAAATAGTAAAATTATGATTAAAAACTAAATTTCTCTTTTCAGCCACGCTGTAATAATTTGAAAATAACATATTATCACATTATATGAAAAAGATCCAAATATAAATATATTATGTCACATTCAGAATTCTCGACACATTTATGAGTACAAGTATAATAGTACTTTACTTAAAATTATTGCTCAGGTACGTTTTTATTCATTGGCGAATAAACACACATGATGACACTAACCATATATCGTCCATATCCGTTTATTTTTTGGTTTTATAAAAATGTCATAAAATAATAATAAAAATAAAAGAACTCGTTTTATTTAAAATATTTAACCGTGCATATTATTAACACCCAGCGTGGATGTAGTTTCTATTGCTTTTCGTAACCATTATTAATGTTGATTTATACCTATTATATTGTATTATGATCTTAATAATTTACGAGTTACGACCCAATAACAAAGACGACGTGTGTGCCGGAGCACATTGTGGTACATGCAAGATTTTCAAAAACCGTGTACTCACCTTCTTATACCTTTTACTATAATAATATTCAACAAGAACGTATTTCATAATAATAACACGTGTGTGATGAACATAATATAGCATACCGTGCAGTTGTGTATTATACGAGTTGGTATAAGATATTAAGTATACTTTTTAAGTAGGTACCTACATATATACTGCATAGATATACCGACATCAAACAAACACGCATTAGAATTTATACACGAATATACTTACTTACACTAATGAACAACGGCAATAATTATCATTAGTAAAAGGAATACTGCAGTATATAATTCTATATTCTTTTGAAATTATTACTTAAATTTTAGTCTGGATATGAGCGGATACTCAGAAAAAATAATTTTATCTCCAAGTCCGTGAAATATAGTTCCATTTAGTTGTATGGGTTTTATAAAAATCTAAATTAATTTAAAGTATATTATACATGAGTATTACCTACAATTTTACGTTTATAACATTATCAACTCTTCAATGTGGCACTGAAGAGTGTAATAAGGAAAATAACGCGAACTGAAACATTAAACCTTGACGGAGGAGCTATCCTATTAACAAATATAGACAACATAGTATCCATAGACCATATTGGGAAATCACGAAAGGGTATCCAGGGTACCGTTGAAGAACTGATAGAGATAGGAAAAGATAACGGTTTAACAATCAACAGCGGAAAAACGAGGAGGAAATGATCGTAGAGGTGATGAGGAAAACTACGTCTATTTGAGAAAAAAGGTCTTAGAAAAATATATGAACTCATATTCAACAATACGGAACAGAAATGGGAAATGAGAGCTAACGCTCAACTATATCAGCTGCACAGAAGAGAATATTATGTGGTACAATTCACCAGAAGCACAATGATGGAACGAGCATTCTCGGTGGATCGATGTAAATGTATGTTGAAAGGAGCTATAACATAAGCGATGAGGGAAAGAAACTAAGAGAAACACCGGGGAAAGGTGGAAAGACAGCGTCAAGGCACTATTGGATGAAATTGGAGTGAACTAAGAACAGGCTTATGATAGAGTGTGGTGGAAAGATGTAATCTTAGTGGCCAAGAATCAAAATGACTCATAAAGCCTGAAAAAAGAGTATTAATATTCAGCGATGTTCCCATAAATTTGTATGCGAAAGTATACCACGCCAATTTTTACCTAAATGTAGGTGTATATTCTTTTTTTTGTCATTAGAATAGAAGGAGAGGGTCGTTATCAGTGATAACGAATTGATACAAATTGATATTTTCACGAAATTAAAAAATTAAAACAATAATTTAAATAAATTGATAAAAATATTAATTTATTTCTCGGTTCGATAAATACAAAGAGAGAATTAGAACAACTGCAGACGACTTAGTGCAGTTGCACTAAATAGAGAGACGCGGAAAGAAGTTTGTTTTGCAGTTATGATGGGCCTCGATGAATCTAATTAAGAAGAAGATATTTCTCGGTTTTCCACAAAATTTCTAAGAGTATATTATACAGTATACCATTATAATATTTGCATATATGTATTTACATTTTTATAAAACCTGGAGAATATACTCCGTACATTAAATAATATAGCATAGCTGATGATGGGAATATCGTATACCTACGTTAGAAAAATCTCGCGACACACATTTTCTACCATTCGAACGAATCCGATATAAATTAGGCACCCTGGTAGGAGGCAAAAAGTTTTAATTTCGACGAAACATGCAGTATTCTGCAAAATACTTTGCTAATTTTTAATTCTTAGTTTTTGTTTGATAAGTACATAGTCTATATATTTGTACTCTACACTGTCTGGGAGTTAGGATATTCTGATGGACTTGTCACGGTAGAATTTCGAGCGAGAAATAAAAACTATTCCGCGTACGGGCGATTAAAATACACCGCTATCAATAGCCGAAGAGGTTTTCTCGAAAAACAAAAACAAAACCCGTGCATTATTTTAAACGACAAAAATATAAAGATTTTATACTGTTGTTAACTGTTAAAGGAGCGCCTGAGTACATTTTTATAAGGGGGATAAGAGAATAAGAAAAAGTTGCAGATCGTTGTTGTCTGGTCAGTATAAATCTCTCGGAAGTCTGTATAGATATATGGGTATAGGAGGGGAGAAAAAAATTTCAATTATAAAATACGTTCAAAAGAATAATGTTCGAGACGATTTTAACGCTTTGGTTTCTGATGGCGCGTGAAGTTGTATCGTTCCTCGGGAGATTAATATATGTATTACTATACTAATCGAGAACAATCCCGATGATAATCCACTGCCTTCGCGATAAATGACACTTTTTTATGTTTTTCTACTAAAAATAAAAAAAAAAGCCGGATGTACTTTGCACCATAGGTAGATCACTATCGTAGCAGGTGGGACGTTTTAAAAGTGTAGAATATTATAGGATAATTTATAATTTGTGTATTAAAAACAACGATGAATCATTACGATCAAAAAACGATTATAAGTGGAGTAGTATTAACAATAGATAGTAGTCTTATTTTTTCCCTTTTATAGCCAAGGTTACCACCAGAAACCAATAAAAAAAAAAATAGAATTTTTTTCAAATAAAGCATAATTGGACAAAAGCACATATTTTAGTATAAAATGGGAATAATTTTGAGCATTTTTACTAACTGTAAAAGTGTTTTTCTAAAAGAAGAACCTAGGGTACTGTAGACAATTTCAAAAGGTGTTTCATTTTAAATATCATTGGACGAAAGTTCTGCGTCTTTTAAGTTATTGTCATTTAACTCACCAAAGGAGTTTACAAAAAAAAAAAAAACATAAAGCGCAAAATATTGTGAATTTCGATAAAAATTATTTAAATAAAGTACCATCTAGAAAAAACCTCGCACAAAAAATATAATCATTTTTATTGACCTCCAAAAAAATGTTTTTCGAGATATAAAAAACACATCTTATTAAAACCACAATAGCTTCTTCACTACTCAGAATCAAAAAAAAAAAAAAAAAAGAAAAAGAAAAATGAAAAAACGCACTATAAAGTACACGATAAACTGCTGGCGGAAATTACAAGCAAATTGTTTTTTTTTTTTTTTTTTTTTCATTTCGTCGAGAACCATCAATTCGCTACCGGGTCCACCGGTAAACGCTGTAAATTGATTATTTTATACTCTCGCAATTACAATAAACACACACGTACTCGCGTATCGGCCATTGTAAAAAACAAGAACTACGGTTCGAAATATTCGAAATAATCATGCGGTCCGTATTACAATAATTTTAACTCGCGGTGCGCGCGAGCGGAAAACCCGGTAACTACGGTACGCGAACGTGTTCAAAACGGGAAACGCATGATTAATTCACGCGGGAATGCGACGACAAAAACGCGATACGACGACAACTGCAGTAAGTCGATGTAAATACAAGTAGCCGAGTGATCGGCATTACGGTGCGTATACCCGCGGCACTGCCGTACGTCATCAACAATCGCCGATAATATGCGCACGGCGTGCGAACGACGGCAGTGTTGCATTTTGCGATCGTCTCCGACGCGGGACGTGAATAGTGCGCGGGCGTGGTGTGTAAATGCATCGCGGCTGTGTTTCGCCGAACCGTTCAATTTTGTCCGGCGGCGGACACACACTCTGAAGCGGCCGCCTGCCTACGCGATCAATAATATCGAGTCGATAAAATCGTGTCGATATTTTGTTCGATATTCGTTTCACCGGAACCACTCGATATTATTGCCCGATATTCAGTCGAGGGACGTTCGATGGCCCGGGTCGTGAACGTGCTGTTTGCGCCGTGTTACGCGGCCCCTACACGGTCGGTAATATTGCGCGATATTATCGACGGTCTAGTATAGGCATTGAAGGAATCGCACAATATACCGGAGACATCGAACTTGGGTCGGACGTTTATTGCACAATACGCGATATTCTCTTCACGGTATTAGTCTCTCGTCGACAGAAATAGCTTCCCGCGTTACCGTATATTGGCTTTGGACACGTGGAGTGACGAGCTACAATGACGACACGGTTGTTGCACAGTCGAGTCAATCGTACTGTATTGAAATACAGGTAATTTCGCACACTTGCGATAGATTCGTCAAAAGACGTAGCATCCGTTCGCAAACAATTTCTATAGTCGTCCGGTGGACGAGTCATTCGTGGAAAGTTCAATCATTTTCCGCGGCCGTATTGCTCCTCTCGTTTATACCGCTCTTTTGTCCGGCGTTTGATTTTATTTTGTTTGGAATTTTTTCGGTTTGAATCCAAATGCTGCCGCGATGCGAATTAATCCGGCGTCGTTCACAGGTACATTTTCAAAACGATTGTAATCGATATATTTATGGCGGACGGTAAATGCCACTAAACTGACACATTTACTGCTCTCCGGCGTACAAATCGTTCAAACGCGATAATTATTTGCGAGACGATATTGTTTCCGCGCGGACCGCGTAAACGTATACGCAACGTTGTTGCCGCGATAAAACACGTGTCGGTATTCTATGCGGTCGGCACGGAATCCGCGCTCTATAATAACACATGCTAAAATTACCGCAGTATATTGTCGTTTTTTGACAATTGTATTTTTGCCGTTTGTTTCACACTCGAAACGTTTAAAAAGCTGCAATAACATTTATGTTTAATATCACGCGTATAATTTATTATACGTATTTAAATTTTTTTTTTTTTTTTTTTATAGCCTTACGGGTTAGGTACATAAAAAAATATAATTCTCGTGTTTTTCTAAACGTTTATTTTATGGCTGCGATTTAATAAAATAATCTAAATTAATTTGCTGGCATTATACGCAACAGCATACCTAGTTATTGCGTTTTTATTATTTTTAAAAAAAAAAAAAAACCATTACAATAATATTGTTATTTTAAATAGACAGGTATTGTGTACGGGAATAGGCGAAATCTACGGAGAATTTAATTAAACCATTATAAAAGTAACTATAGTTTTTTGAAACGTGAACTTTGAACGTATTTGTTTATTCGATATTATTTTTCAATGTTATTATTATTTTTTTTTTCACTACAGCCGCAGTAAAAACCATTTTATAAAATATTATTACCATTTACTGCGGCAGACTTATTTTTACTTGCCTACGTAATGCAAGTAGCGAGCATTATTACCCGCCTGTACGATTAAACAAAACTTTCAGCTAATCTTTGATCTTTGATTATAATATTTAGACACGAATAACGCGGCTATTTTAGAGTATTTTATTGTTATCGCACTGATACAATCGTTGTTTTTTTTTTTTTTTTTTTCTGGCATTCAAAACTCTGTCAGTGTTTTTGCCGTCATAATAATAATATGTACACAGTTGCTTTCAGTAAAATAGCAATCCGTTAATGTGTTATTATACCATATTATATAATACAAATTAAATATAACGTAACGTAACAGGCCGATAACAATCACCTAACCTTAACAATGTTTTTGAAAAGGAAATTTTGACGCGGATGCACAAAAAAATCTTGATTTCCACTCTATTAAGTTTTTATAACCGATTACAGTATTATCATTGTTATTTGGGTTTATTCGGGTTCCGGGGCCATCCCGTCTCACGACCGAACCTTCAGCTATCTCTGTATCTATCGTCGTCAAAATCGTTCATATTCGGTCCTAAAGCTTACGCGTCCTTTTTTACTGCGTCTTGGGAAAACGCATATTATACGAGGCGGGACCTGGTCCACCGCCTTCCCAAAAGTCTTTGCTCGTCAAAATAACTGTCATAGAACGACGAATAACGCATAATATTATTCAATATTATATTGATCACTGAAAAATATTTTAGTGCACTTTATCGAAAATAACTACGATAAGATACCAATAATAAAATCGGATTGCCGCGACAAAAGTGAATATAATACAAAAGTTTTTCAAGAAAGACTTTTAAAAAAATATATATATATGTATCCGTTTATTCACGAATAAAAACCGTTTACAATATTATTATTCGAACGGCTTTTGTTTGTTTTTTTTTTTTTTTCGGTCTCTGCAGCGTAGTAGTACGTCTTTTTTTCTCTATCAACAATAGTATTTTATTTTTTTAATAATACGCTCATTGTTTTACGGATTTTAAAATTTTTGGTATAATTAAAAGCGTATAGAAAACAATAATAATTTAAAAGGGTTTCGCGGTAAGATTTTATTTCGGAGGATTTAAGTAATTTTAATTTTTAAATTATTATACGTACCTACCTATACATTTATATATACGTATATTATAAAATTGTGTTTTATGGTTCGGTATATAACACCGTACACAAAATGTATTTTTTTTTTTAGCACGCTTATTTTACTCGACAAGTGAAATTCATTCTGTAGCGCGATTTTAAATAAAAAATGAGCAATATGCTATATACACGGTGTATAATAAAAAAAACAAAAACAACTCATGTAACAGCAAAGGTTATTATAATAAGTCTGTGTGTAATGTTTAATGTTTTCCCACAACGGAATAATACAATAATATATCAAAGTAATTATTCTAAAGTTAATATAATTGCATGATGAATTTTATTGCGACAGAAACATTTAAACGAAAATTGTTATTTGTCGTGATTCATTAACATCTGACACGAATAGAGGTATAATTAAATCGGGTAAATATTTAAGGAAATATTGTATAAAACAATTTTTCGAATTGCTTCGACTATCTATTCAGGTGATCATTTTATCGTATATTCATAAAATAGATGGGATTTTGTTTTAACGCGTTCAGTCTGTTAAAATTGTCACTCTATCGATATTTAAGGGGTTTCGTATAGGCAATTCCAACGAAAAGTTTGAAAATTTATCGACTCGAAAATCGATTCAATTTTATATAAATTGTATGTGTCTTTATTCCATTCAATTCTAGTCAATTCTAGCGTGTAATCATTTGGTTGAAAGCGCGTTCGTGTAAAACAGATAAAAAAAGTATGGGTAGGTGGTATCCTACAAAGTCATTATAGAACTTTTACGCATTACGCAGCAATTAAAGACGGCGCCATTATCTATTGTAGGGTACGGCATCCACATATTGACTTTCAATTTACTTGAACGATACGGTACAATCGATGTTAAAAAGTGGCCTTTTTAAGGATTAAAAAAAAAAAAGCCGTAACGTTTTTATAAGTCGTTCCTCAGATACAGTTATTTAGTTTAATTTCCATCGTCATGTTTTATAGGCTGTTTTACGCTCAATTATACTCGTCTCGATTTTTCAACGCGAAGTTTTTATTCAATTTTTCATATACAGGAAAACGACGCTCACGCTGACGTTCTCTAAACGATAAAATAACCGATTTCGAGGATAAAATGTCCGATAATAAACTATAATAATAAAAAGCCCGCAAGTCTGAATAATATATTTATAGTTTTGTAGTAAAGGTATATGAACGGTCGATATGCGAGTAAAATATCATACACACACACACACACACACACATATATATAAATACACACCCGCATTCTGTTTAAATATTAGCTTTTGATTACACGAATTCTGTATTTATATGATATTTGTATCCCCCAGTCCTAAATTATACGTGTATAGGTAGTATAAAATACCGTTTCCGTATATTGTATAAGGCTTGATATTTGAGAGGGGATTTGGTGGGGAGAATAATTCGCGCTAAGTATTATAAAATAATCGTTATTAAATATTATTTAATAATAAATACCGAAAAATAAAATACTTTTGCAATATAATTTAAACGAAAGCTGATAAGGTGTTTGGCAGACGTACCTGCCTGTACACCCATGGGCTGTTCAAACTTTTATTAAACGAAATTCATTTTCCTGATTAAATAAACTTTTTCTCCTTTCACGCGCTCGTAATAGTAGTTTGGTAAACAAAGTTGGACGTTATCGTCCCGTGAAAAAAAAAAATCATTCGAAAATTATTTTTATTTTTACTCTCGTAAACATGCCAATATAATATAGGCAATAATAATATATTATAACCTAACATTGAATTGATGAAAAAAAAACATAAATACATATTTTGGAGCCTACCGTAAAATTATATAAATTATTAAATGCGTCTGAATATGCGTCTGAATATGCGTTTGAAACAAAAAAAAAAAAAAAAAACAATACGTAACTCCTATATTGTAATAAGTTATTTTTCATTTCACCGGTCTGCATTTTAAATTGCATACCTAGTGCCGCATTTATATTTATAAAACGGTACGGATTTCTGAAAAATCGCCCCTTTGATTAGATAAAATAGCATTATAAAATCTTATTCACACAGAATGAAAACCGAAATGCTTCATTATTTTAACACATTATAATATATAGGTATTCAAGCGACACGTGTGGATGTGAAATTTAAACGACTGTATAGTCACGTAAACATTTTTAACGGCTATAAATTGAAAAACGGACGGAATTGCTTCGCACCACGGGCGGGTCACTATTGTAGGATAGAATTTGGGAGGGGATAATTTAATTTATATCTATACGCAACGATTAATTATTGCTAACGAAAAGCGATTCCGAGCGGAACTCGGTCGATAGTATAGATTTTCAACGATGTGCGTTGTCACGACAAAAACGATTATTTATAAAACGATTAAAACAATACAAACTTAATAATAACAATAAATTAAATTAAGAACGGTCACCAATGATAATCTTATATTTAATATTTTTATCTTTTTTAATCTAATAAAAACCAGCTTTTCGGAGAATTTCAAAAATTACATCTTCTAAGTACCACCTAGAGCCAGATCTCAACGAATAAGGTCTCTTGTCGTGTTTTGATTGGAACAAGATATCTAGGAGAAATTTCGGGCGTATTATAAAAATAAAAAATAAACATCGTTTTAAAATCAATACATTCCTCGTCTCACTCAGATTCTGAAAAGAAATTGCATTATAATTTAACAATTTAAATCTTCGAAATTAAACGCCGACTCGAGGGAAAATAAAATATTTTTCACGAATCACGTTTAATCGAAATTTTATACCTGGCATTTTATTAAATAAATTTTTTTTTTTTTATCAATTTTGCAGCGTATACTTATATAATATTATACGGCTCGCTATAATATACCGGTCTGGCCGTTTAAAAATTATAAATTCCTATTTTCAACATTTTCAAAACTTTTTACCTCTGGCGTCGTCGCGCAGTACGCCTGCCGTACAAAATATAATTAATTTAATAAAAAGTGAATATAATGAACATATTTTACATCTTTCCATATCATACCTATATATAATAGTATAGAAGGTACTATATTTTACGTGACGGGACGTAAGCGCATTTTAAATTTAAAGGAATATTATTTAATATTATGTTTAATATTTTAACTAGGTACATTTAAAAAAAAAAAATTCTATACTGAGCTCAAAAGCTCAAAATTTTATCAAAGTTTAACTCGTATAATAAAATTCTGATAGTCGTTTTTTTTATATACGTATTATATTATTAGTACGAGTATATAAAAACTCTCGCGTTAAATCGAGTAGTTTGGTACGTAAAATACGATAAATATATATATTTTTTTTTTCGTGAACATTTTTAAACGTCATATTGTATTTTATTTGGATTATTTTATTTTGTATTTTACGTAGGTATGTATAAAACAGCAATGGCTTTCAATGCGTGTTTTTATTTTTTTTTCGAAAACATTATTTCATAATAATATTTTTAAGCCTCTTTACGAAATCTATTGAAAAAATAATAATAATAACAATAAAGTTGAAATGTTTGTAACATATAATTGATGATAACTATAATCTCAACTCCGTATAGCCCGTAGGCGTGCGCGGGGGGGGGATGCCGGGTACGCCACAGCATTCCCTGTGGTCTGCGGAGCGAGCTCGCTTTTACTTTTTAGTTAGGTATAGTTTATAAACTTTGTTATAAATAGAAATCAGTTTAGAAATGTTTGCAGTTCAGCTTGCGTATTTTATTTAATTTTATAACAAAATATTACGTAAATTAAATCCATATCTATTAATATAATAAAATTCAAAGTTAAAATTCCATTTTTACTTGTACGTATTAACTATTGTTTCGCGACTTTGTAGTTGTGTAAAGAAAATTTTTTTTTTAAAAAATTCCGATTTATGTCTTTTCGAAGGGAGTTAAAAATTGGGTCATTTCGAAATATATTGCCATCCCCTGCGAAAAGAGGCCGCGCGCGCCCGTGGTTTGGTCAATAATAACAATATTAGGTACCTACCCATATTGTTATCATAAAAAATACACTAAACGCGACAACTGCCAGGTTTATTGTCAACAAATCAATATTATTATTGTAATGCGGCTGCCGGCCTATTTTCGTTGGGACTGCCTACTTCGAAGTGATTTCCCAGTGTCGCGGATTTCGCGTCGAACGTAAACAGAATTACCGTGGTATACGCGGTACCGCGTGGATAAAATACGACGGCGTTTTGCCGAAATGCTACGAATGAGCCTACCGAACAGCGCTGCGTTACCGTCGGCCCGTCGGCTATTCCCTGTATTAATCCCGGACCCCTGAGAATAGATAATCCGTAGGAATTTTTTTTCAACAAAAATTATGATAACATGCCGGCGATACGCGTAGAGTGTGAATACGCGGTAGTGATGGTACGCGGAGGCGTGCGTCCTCGTGTAAATTAAAAATCTGCCGTACGCTTCGTCGCCGTAATGATAACGTATTGTGCGTGTGCGCGGGCGTAGTTTTCCGTCGCGGCATTAAATAAAAAAAAAAAAAAAAAAACCCCCGACACAAACGAAATTCGCGACAGATCGACCGATAAACAAAATCGTTTCGCAAACGAAAATACGGATTTTTAAACACCGCGATTTCAACGCCGCCGGCGGACCTATGATTATTTTTTTTTTTTTTTTCGCGCACCGTTATCACAACAATAACGCAAGCCCGTCCAGACGGCCCGTTAGTGGGCCCATATTACGGCAATGACTCGTGCGTTCCAGGCATATTTAATGAAATTTAATTTATTTTCCCAACCTTCGGAATGGCTGCAGTGCAGTATAAAAGAATATAAATGTATACATATATATATATATGTGTACCTGTGCATAGCCGAAACGCGAGTAATAAAATAATAATAAACCCACATCGCATCACGCGCCGAACATGATATATCGTCTCGTTTGTCTCCGGAACATCGTAAATATAAAAATCGCTTTATTTCTCCTTTTTAATTTCATTAACGGAAAGCGTATACGTGTAACGTTCCCGTGTTTAAGCGTGCACGAACACGTTTTTATTATTATTATTATTATTTTTTTCGCGAATTTGAAACTTTTTGCTTCCTGGTTAACAGGACAAAATAAAAACTCGCGCGCGTTAATAATGCAGTTTGAAATTCGTCTTGGACTCTGTTTGAAAATCAAAAGTTTAGACTATTAGAATAGTGTGTAACGAAGTAAGAGTTAAAGTTTGAAAATATTCTAATCATGATCACTATTTATCTTTTCCCAGTGTTTTACATAAATCTTTATTCTGCAGAGCAATACTATTCTTCCTGAAGCTTCACTTTCACTTAAAAGTCCGCAGCACCATGATATCAATTTCAACCCCCTCCCCCCTGTATACCTAGTCATGATAGTGTGACCGTATAATTATAGGGGGGGGGAGGGACAACTGTCGTATATCGGAGTACTATAATAATTATGACGTGTACTCTGCTCGTTAGGCAATGAATGCGATGTCGTTTCGTCTGGAAGTAATAAGGGACACATAACGTGAGACACGCTATAATACCGTCGTCTACAAAACACACACACACTCACACCCAATAACGTTATATTAAATACACTTGCCGAATAATATTAAATAATTATGATATTTTATCTACCAAGCCGGAACGTGCGTCCACGCACCTAATTATCAACTCCCACCACCAACCCTTGGCAACCTGTATTTATATTATCGTCATCGCGACCTTTAGTTGTCACGTACGCATGCATCTACCTACTTAAATGCACGACGTATAGCGGTACATTAATGGCTCTAGTTTCAGATAACAATTAATATATTATCATTATTATCACTATTATCATTATCTTTAATATTATTATTAACAACCTCCTTGTTATAACAACCTCCACTATCCTAACCTATCCGTCACTGATGATATTATAATAATATTAACTTATACCCACGGTTAATACGAGTCTCTGTCCTATCATCACAGCGTTTTCTACGAAGACAGTATAATAGCAATGCAAGTATAAATAATAATAACCGAGCTTATTAGAATGTGTTTGACAATATTATTGGTAACGATGTATTGTAAGCGGTCTACATACAGTTCTGGACATTTTTTTTCCCTAAATAATATGAAAACCGCTTGGAAAATCAAAAAATGATCTCCTCAGGACATCAATCAAGTCTAAAATTCAATCAAAAAGGTCTTTCGCTATTTTTTATCGAATCAAGATTTCTGGTAGAAAAGTTGTTTATAGACAAAAACATATTTTTAAAAAAAGCACACATCATAGAACAAAACAATACCAAAAAAATCAAGTTGCACTGGATATGGGTTTACCACTGCTGTAAGTGAATAATCGGGGAGATAAGATACATAAATGTTATAGTTTATATCTGTAAAATCGTTACTGACGAAATCAGTGGAGTGGTAGAGGGATTTTCGCTCATGAATTTTATGATAATCTGTAGCATATTAAAATAGGTGTTAGATATATAACCTAGAATAATAATTATTCAGGGAAATAAACAAATGGACAATCCTCTGCGGCTGTACGATATTCGATTACCGGTATAGTTGTTCGTATAATATCAATATTTAGAGAATAATCTTGGTGTATATTCAGAGGTATTTTGGAAAGTATATGGGGGGTATACGGTGGTTAGCCATTTATTTACAATTTGATAATTTTACGATTATTTTCGCTTATTGATATAAATATAATTCGATTTTTATATTCGATAATGGATTTCATATGAAATTATGTAAGGTATTTTACTGGACGTTGATGTGAGTTTATCATTTTACAAGCTCCAATTTTATAATACAAATATTGCTTGGAAAAATAATTAAGTTAAATATAACCTGTGAAACAAATTATTTTTGTAAGGTTTACGAATGTGTAAATGAACTGTGTAAAAGCTTTACAAAATAATTTTTCAGATTTAGATAATTAAAGATTATACACGGAGTTTTCCAGAGTGGAACACAAATTTTGAAGATTGAACAACAAAAACAAACTTTCGTGATCCAAAAATAAATATTACTGTAGGTTAACAAACTTCCGAATTCTGTATGAATCACAGAGAATCTATGACCCCGAACAAGTGGCGGATCCATAAATTATTCAAATGAGAGGGGGAAAAGTTTAAATTTATTCAATACCAAATTGCGTATAATTCCATTAGGCAGTATAATATATGTACTATACACTTCATATAATATTTATTTTGGATTATAATTTTCTCAAGGGGGGAAGGGCAATTACCCTATTACCACCCTTGGATCTACCACTGTCACGAGCCTTCCATATATTTCCCATTAATATTTTGCTCGCTGTAGTACCTACCCAATACATCACAAGTATATCTTTTGATTACTTGAAACATTAAAATATTTCGTTTACCAAACAATATGATATTATATTCTAAAATCTAAACGCGCAGTTTATTAATTTATTTCATTTTTATTTACATCATTTCAGCTCGAAAATAATAATATAATCAAATAAACTGATAACGCCTTTACAGATTTAAATATAACCGAGTAATATAGATTAGATATATCTGTATACTTATTAAATATAATCGTACTCGATTGAAAGTCCGCCCCGTAACTTCCTCCCCCCCTCCCATCGATGGCACTCGTATTATAATTTCGCAACAACATTTTCAAGATATAATAGTTTCTAATTATAGGTACAATAACATTGTTACGTTATTGAATTATTTGCAGGGCTCAAACGTATTATTATATTATTTTTAGAGTAAAATAATAATTGAACTTTCATAAAGTTAACCCGCGGTAATCGTATTACTTTCCATTAAAGGCGCAACCGTTAGGAATGTTTTATAAATACGTTCATTTTTATGAAGTAACCTAGCGCAGTAAGTACAAAAATTATACACGTTTTATACGGACAGAAGAAAATTATACGACAGAGAAAAAAAAAGTCTCGACTTATCTCGAACCGATGGCAATGGCGTGTCAGCAATATTAAGTGCCTAATCTAATATTTTATAAAAGGAAAATAAAATGCTGCTCTATTTTAATTTATAACAATAATATTATAATTAAAAAAAACGAGATTATTTATTCATGAAACTAATTATATTGAATCGCGGAAAAAAAAACCACCGGGAAAAAACCCCCGGATAAAAATATCCCTGCAAATAAACCCCCAAAGCAACTAGGTACACTGTCAAAATTATGTGTATGAATAAAAAAAAAAAAAAAAAATTGAATTTAGTTTAATCGCCAATAGTTTGAGTGTATATTGTATTTTACACACAGCTGTCGAAAAAAATAATAATAAATAATTAGAAAAAAAAATTTTTTATATCGTATGTATAGGTATAACAACCGCTAAAAGATATTTATTATTTCCTAGTGTGGATTTAATTATGTCCATAGTTGCCACGGTCGCACGGTTTCGATATTACTCTATAGGAACTGAAGAAGTACCAACCCTACGCAATAACTAATAACGCGGTGATACCGAATACGTGTGTCTAAATAATTTGTATCCAATGAATTTTCCTAAATCCACAATTTATCGGCTCTAAAACAATTGATTTTCGGTATTCGGCAACTAAAATTAGTTATGCGGGCTTCCCTTGAGAGAGTAGACAGCACAGTTATGTTCGACATATTCATTTTTTTTTTTTTTCGGAATTTTCGCCGTTTCATTTGTAATCTATAGACTGAAACACCGTACGGACGGCAATGATTACACATTAAACGATAATTTATGCATACACGTATAAATAAAATTGGAGTGAGCGGGTCTGTAAACGTTTTTTTTAAATATTACGACCATTGATGTTTCAGTTGTTTTCGGGGATTTATTTGCAAGGATTTTTTTTCGGGATTACCGATTGTACTTGGTTATCAATCCGGTAGTTTTCGAATAACAAAAAAAAATGCCAAACCCGTACGGAGCTCTTCACTCGCCGGTGCAAGGGTATCCGGAATTCTCAAAAGCCGATAGGGGCAAATCTACATCGTTGACTTCTCACCGACCACAGCGGCCGCACTCGACCGCGCGGAGCGTGTCCGTCTTTTTACAGTTCAGTATTCGCTCATTATTGCGCAGCATAAAATAACGGGTGTTGCGTTTGTAAACGTACGGGCGATCCGTTTGCGGTTTTCAATGAGCTACCGTTGGCCATAACGGATTGCGGATGTGCGCCGCGTTTATAGACGGGCGCGGCGACGGAGACGAATGTAAGACTCAGAGAAATAAACACGTGCGGTCAATATCGGAGACCGATCCCGACCCCAGCCCCCCTCCCGTCCGGAAACGTCACCGGCCGCCGGCTCACGGCGACGGGAAATTCGCCCTGGTCTCCGACGCGCGAAAACCGATCGGGATTTCGGCACGAAAATATTACGCGCCGCCCGATACGCAACATCCGCAGTGCCCGCGTAGTCATGATGTCGTTGCAATGAATAATAAATAACACATACGCACGACACGGTATTAGTGATTTATAGCGTTTCGCACGGGCGGCGGTCCTGTCGAGTGCCGTACACGCGAACCCGTGCGATGCGCCATAACGAACATAACCTCGAAATTTCGTTCCGACGAGTGTTGCGCCGCGTCGCGTGCGTTGTCGTACGCGACTGCGGCAGCCGCCGGTGGTCGGGACGACCGATCGGGACGCGCGTTTACAGACCCTACCCGCGGTCGGCCGGAGCCTGCGCGGGGCACGGGCAGCGACGTGTTGGCCGCGGGCGGCGGCGGGGCGGATGATTTTTTTTTCTTCTAGAAATACAAAGGTCGTCGATACGCGCGGGACGGCGAACGTTAACACTATACACGAAACGGGAACCGAGGGGTGCCCCGTCATACGAGTATGACGTTATTGCTCGGTACCGTCGGTCGGCCGCTTTAGGAGTCCGGCTGTCAGTAACCGGCTGGGTAGGTGCCGCTACTCGGACCTTACGAATATCCCGGATCGTGTTTTGTTTTTTTTTTTCCGAAACCGACCATTACTGTAGACGCGTTACACGGCGTTGTACGGCATTTAAACGAAATCCGTTTCGACGTTCCGAAACACCGCGTTATTTATAAATAATCAGCGCGGTGGAAACCGGTGAAAACCACCGGGGTCCCGCGCTTCGAGTTCTCGCACGAGGCCATCCCCTGTAGCGTATACCCGTCCAAACGGTATCGACACGAGGCCGTTTGAAATATCTGCGTTGGTATGCCGTTTACGCGGCGAGCGGTTAATTAAGACACTCGTTCCGAATAATGAAATGTTATCGATCGACGATAATACGGTCTGTTGTTGTATTGTGATACCGTCTCACCTATTATGAACGTTGATACGTTTGCATTAACTATGTGCGTAACACGTAATACGATCTTTACTGGATTCAATAGAAAAATGTCGAGGGGACGCACGGACGTCTGATGTACCGTAACGGTTGTTTTTTTTTTTTTGTAGCGCGCTAAGAGTAAATACTAACGGAAAATAACGGGCTCGCGCGTTAAATCCGCACTGGAGCGACTCTGGCTGCGGCACTGTAGCTGTTTATATTAATACCCGAGAAAACTATGGACGGGACAGCGGCTCACTCGCGTCGTCTGGCGAGCCGTCGCTGCGGGTCGTACGGAATGTCAGACGTTTTACAAAATCCCGTAACCCGGGTCACTGTTACCCCGGGGAAGTCGGTGTGCCGAGCGTAAACCCGGCGCCGCACGAAAAACCGCGCACGTCTACGTCTGTTTAACCGAAATGAAAAATCACGTCGGACAGCTCGTTTACAGCATTACGCACGCGGCTCGGGCCGAACCGCGGTAGGGTCCGTAGGTACGCGGTCGGGACGACCGCGTACCGGGTAGGGCGACCGTTCACGGCGAGGGGAGCGGCGCGGCGGACGGTAGGGACCGGCGGGATATTATTCTTGGCGGCGCTATACAGCGCATCGATAGTATTTCTCCACACCCCCCCCGGGGCCGTAGTAGTAAAACGCGCGCCGGCCGATTGCGCACCGGGTCTCGGAAACAATCGGAAACGTTTGTGCGCGCTCGTGTCGTCCGCGTACAACCGGTTGAAACGATAATATTTTCCGTACGAAATACGGCGGGCGACAACGGTCACCGCGACGACCGTTGCCGGCTCGCGGGCACGGGCGCGTTTCACGAACGGGAAATGATCGTTGGTGACGTTCCGCGATTGTGCGCAATGACATTATTTCGTTAACGGCGGTGACGTCCGGTCGCGTTTATCGTAGACGGATTTGATGTCGCGTGCCGGTACCGCGCCGGGCCGTTCGCCGTGCCGGGCGTAAACCGCGGCGTAATAAATCGAAATACGAAACGGCCCGAGCGCGTAATCGTCGTATTTTGTGCGCCCGCTGCGGCCTGCACCGGCGGCGGTCGTATAATTTCGGGTGGAGGGGGAGTGTCGAGGCGGTTTTGTTGGCGCGCACCCGATTATTGTTTCGGTCCGTTGCGCACACCCGCGGTTATCGAAAACTACGACGGGAAAAACGTTACGCGCGGCCGGGGTGGGGCGGCGACACGTATTATCCTCCCCCTCCCGCGCGTTCGACAGCCCCCGACGTTCGTACGTCTGTCGGTTGTCGTTTTCGTGGAAACCGGTTTTTAGAAGGAAAAAGAAATGGAACCGGGTACGCTCCGGCCGTTTCCCGGCGGCCGGTCGACTATCGATAGTTTTGGTGGATCTCCCCCTCCCCCCNCCCCCACCACCCGAACGGTCGACGGAATTGTCGGGCCGACATTCCCGTTTTACCGCGGCCCCCTCGGTCGGCGGGACGACGGGTTTTTCGATCGCGCGCGCCGGGGGTAGCAGCAGCTGTGGTCGCCGGCCGTCAGTCGAAACAAAATATCGCCGTCGCGACGCGCGCGGCCCGTCGATACGCCTGCGCCGACCACCTCCGCACGTTTCGAACAGTCAACCGCCAAACGTCGCGTCAACGTCACGATATCGCGCAGCGCGCGTCAATAACCGTCGTCGATCCGCGTTCATCGGTATTGTTTTCGTTTTTCAACGTCGACTTTTTTTCTGTACGCAGCGTCGCATTCGGACATCGGTACGGCCGCAGCCACGCACGCACGCACGCACCCACGCACGGCCAGAACGACGGGTATTTCACGGTACAGTATTTTATTGTTTCGCAGAGCGCAATCGCGGCCGTCGTCGGTTTCGCTGTTAACGCGGTCGTCCGGCCGGCGCGTTTTTCGCGTCGACAATGACAATGTCGGAAGCGCCCGGCCGGCCGCACCGTAATCGGATCAAACTCCCGTGATACACGAGCGAATCCGTCGTGCGGTTCGCCCGGAAACGATTTGTTCGCATATTTTTTTTTTGTATTCGAATTTCGCACCCGGACCCCGCGAACACGAATCGTTTTCGTGCGGACTCTGTACGACGTATTCAAATGCACGTACGGGTTCCGGACGCGGTCCGAAATTATTATTGGCCAGCGGTTGATACTTTTAGGCCCTACCGCCTCCCCCGCCACTGTCGATTTTATTTATTCTGCGGAATCGACGAAAAATGTATTTATGTACGAGATATTATTTGATCAAAATATCCGAACGGGTATTCGCGGTCGGTGACGTTGTCCTGCGAATTATCGACATTGTCGGTTTAGCCGCCCGCCCGCCCGCCCGCGTATCTCGCGATAATTTTCATTCACTCGCAGTTTCAAGTAGGCGCCTGTCTGTATGACATTATGTAGGTGAAGTGTTCGATTTCGAAATTGTTGGAAAAAAAACAACTAGATATCCGTATGCGGTTTTGTTTTTCATCGTCTTTTGTAATATTGCCGACAGGCACGTACGCCGAAAAAACATTCGGAGGCGGGGGTTCACAAAAAACGTACAATAATCAATATTACCAACGTTATCAATGTTTATAAAAACGTATTAAATTCGTATAAATAAATTACGCGACTATTGTATTTCGCTGGGGGGGGGGAGGTCGGGGGTCGGTTGAACCTCCCCGCATGCGTGCCTGGTTACCGTTGTCTAGATTTTCGAACACACCGGAACATTATGCCATCCGCCATGACGCGACAAACTTATTAAAAATAATTTACCAACACTACTGAAATGATCGACGCGAAGCATTTTTTCTTTTCTGTCCGATTTCGAAATTGTACACATTTATAAAAAAAAAAAAATACTCCGCGTAATCACTTTTTAACGTTAGGCGATTTTATTTCGGCCGGACCAGAGTCCGTAGACGAGTGGTGAGAGGTTTTTAAACTCCCCCCCTGGCCCCTCCGGGGGGCCGCTTTTGCTCTTTGGGCGAATATTAACATCCGTTGCCCGGTAACAATCACGGGGCGGACAGCCTCGAGTCCGCGGCGTCATTCTCGGGCTACGGGCGAAATTGCGTGCCGGCGATATTCCGGCGCGCCGCGAAAACGCGAGCAAACGTCCGGCGGGTACTCGGCCATTGCGACCGTTTCCGTAGGAAATACCCAATCACGGCGGGCACTCTCGGGTTCGATCAATTTCGTCGCGGAAATGCCCGCGGTTTTTATCGTTCGTAAAGACGAAAACGGGGGAAAAAAAAAATTAATGAAATCCGACGCGGGACGCCGTACGGCCGAAACCGAGACGACCTTGAATACGACGTAAACACGTAGACGATTTCACGATAATCGCTCGTCTGAGTAAACAAAATTCCCTAATCTGTCTGTTTACGACGGCAAGTCCAATATTGAAATAGCGCCGATCACGGGAACCGTCGTCGTCGTCGTTCGCGTATTATTACGGAGCGCGGTATTAACGTGATTCTCGTATTTGGGTTTCGATAGCAACACCCGCCCGTCCGCGCCGCTTCGTTGGCCGAAATTAATCGTTTAAAAATGATTTTTTTTTTTTCTCTCTCTCTCTCTCTGTCATTCGAATCCTTGCGCTATACGTTTTTGAAAAATATAACAACCGCCGTGTTATCGCGAGAACGAGAAAGCGGAAAAATGATAAAACCCGTAGGCGCGTCAGTGTACGGCAATATATTTTTAACGTGATATTATTACGGCGATTGCCACGGGCCCGTGTACGTTTCGTTTCCGATTTACCGCGGGCCCTGCGCGTCGGACGCCATTCCCCGTTTCCGTTTTGTACGGTGTTAACCAGAATTCGCGGGACTTGTTGCGCTTGAAGTCCGGGGAACGGCGTTTTTAGAACGTGAAAAATGATATTTTTAAAAACCCAAAACGGTAGCGGAACGGTTCAAGAGTTCTCCCACTTGATCTCGCCGCCAACACGTTAAACACGATTTTCCGACACTACAAAAACGTTAAACGCGAAGTGATTTTTTTTGTTTTTTTTTCTGTCTCTTTCGCTTTTCCCGTTGTTCATTTACTTACCGACTGCGTTCGGTTTCAAACGGAACGTCCGATTCGGGGCGCGACGGATATTTTGACAGAATAATATTGTCGGGCGTTTTTTTGTCGTTGCGATTCCGCGCGCTCGTGACACCGTCGCTTATCAGCGTACCCGGCTTTGTACCATCGACAACGTTTGCATTAGATGCACGCAAGTAGTCCGTAATTGGTTTTTAATACTTTGAACCGCCGACCGCGATACGCTAGTCCGCGCATTGCACTTCGACGGGCGTGCGCGCCGCACTATTTATTTGTACCCAATACCCAATTATAAACGGACACGGCCCCGATGTCGAACCGCGTATGAATTACACGAACACCGACAGCTATTATTTCGGCGTCCGACGGTGTTGACCGCCGCGAACGCGCGGTTATTGTTTGTAGTCGCCGTCGAACCGCGTTCGGTTGTCGGGAAAAGTGTCCGCGAATTGTGTTCGCACTGCGCGATCCGGCATTCGAACCGAATAACCGTCTCGCCGTCGTCCGTGATGAATAAACACCGTGAGATTATCGCCCGCCATTTGTCGTCCCTGCACAACGTACGCGAGGGAGAATGGTCGGGGGGCGCCCGAGGAATATCGATCGTTTTTTTTTTTTTTTTTTTAATTTTGAAATCAATCGAATTTTGAATCGGAACGAGAAATCAGTAACTTTGTCGCATTACTTCGCGTGTGCTCTATTTTTCGAGTTTCGTGTCTAGAATGTGTAATGTAGATTCGGAGCGTGTAGCGAGGTTTTACAATGCTGTTTATTATTTTTTTTTTTTTCTTCTTCTTCTTCTTCTCCTCCTTTTACTCCGTACATCTTTCTCCGGCGTACCAGGCACTTTTCCGAAAGGTAATTTTACCTACTTGATATTATAAGGTGGTCATTTTCCGATTTTCCAAGCGGTTTTCATAACGATTAGGAAAAACAAAGGAAAAACCGGACAATTTACGAAAATAATTTTTTGTATTATTATTTTCAATTTTGTTTTTTTCGCTGCAATTCAATTTAAAATATTATAAATACGGAAAACGTATATTCGCCTTTTCTAGACGTGGTCAAATTTTCAAAACATTTTCATCAATTTTGAGCTATTTGTACATTTTAATTTCGCGAGTTTTTACGTAATTTTCATTCGGTTTGTACTCTGTGGATAAAGTTGTTAGACCGAACCGAAATTCATGCATATTTAACAAGAGGTTCGTTCTTCGTTCTCCGTGGTTAAAAAAATTAAAATTTTGACGAAAATCGTAAATATTACGGCCTTTCAAAACATGTACAACCGAACATCGCTCCGAATCGTTTTTCGTTAGCAATGGTTTATCGTATGCATTGAGTTCTCCTCTATATCCTCTATACCTTCTCAAACTTCTCACCCACAATCGCGGCCCACCCGTCGCGATAAGCACGCCAGTCTTTTTTTTTTTATTGTATAATATTGTTGTTTACTGTTTGGACATGTAGGTTTCTCCCCTGTCCCGCGATTCGTGATTCGCGACACGCCGATATTATATAACAAAAACAAAAATGAAAATTGCTCGATTCTACCGAGCAGTATCACCATTGCCGTATAGAGTGTATTTTTATGGACAAAATGCCATTGGCATTTTGGGTGCTTTAAGTGCCCGTCCCAGGTAGGTATGTACGCCACACTGGTGGCACCAGAGCTCAACATTAGAGTGTGTCCCCGTACTCAAAAGTATTTAGTAGTAGGCTTAGGTGGTGCCAAATGACCGGCGGGTAATATTTCGTATAATTTTTATTTTCGTAGTAAAAAGTAAACATAATTTAAAAAAAAAAAAAAGTTGTACCGCGTATACGTGAATCAAAAAAAAATTCAAAACTCGTCTGCAAATGTGTGTTCCGGTAGTCTCCGTCCTCTCTCGAATAATCCCATTTCAATCCGAGAACATCCAGCTGAAATATTAAGTAGTATCTCATATCGTGATCACGCGGTATGTCGTCCACTGTTAGCCCGATACCACAAAGCCCGCTGGGGCATTTGTTTTGAGGGGCGCCGTAGATAAAACAAATTCGGAGGCCGTCGGAAAATCGGCGCGATATTGGGTCGGCCATCGGAACAAAGGTGTCATCGGTCGATTGCATTAATGTTATTATAAAAATACCTGTTTATAAAAACGATTTTCAGTTTTCCCTGTTTTGTGTTGTATGCAATTCATTCGTTCGCGCAGTCATTAATGACAAACGGTTACATTTTATTATTCTGCTGCAGTCTGTAACGGTCGACTAAAGTCCAAACAAACTATGTCCTTGCGCAAAGGTCAATCAGTAATTCGGTAACGATATGTTATAACTAATCTCGGGGCCTGGCGGGCTCCCGCGAGTCACTGGCCTCCATGGCCGGGCCCGCGCCGGGTATATCTATTAAAGAAATGTCATCACTTTCCGTGTACGCCTAATCGAATGTGTTTTCAATTAGATTTCAGTAGGACAACAGAAGGAAAACACAAACTGCCATAATGTTCGGCTCGATCTACAAGCTGTCGACGAAATTGAGCAATCGTTGCGTGACGAAAACCCTGTCCAGGAGTATAACCCAGCAACGGGCCAGCATGGAAGAGTATTTCAAAGGCAAGCGTTTTATTGTGACCGGAGCTAGCGCTGGTGAGTACAACACCTACGAATAAATCGAATTATTTCACCAATTAGGTATCTTTTATTGAAAATTCACTATTATTATTTCTATGTTGCGGCGTGCCGCGTTTATACAAAATATTTACCGAAATCTCCGGTTTCGATTATTATATATTGTTACGTTTGGTGATGAAAACTGCGAGTATTATTCAAATAAAATTTTCTATTATTTTTATTTAACTATTTTCCTTATTTTCTAGTTATTTTCGTGATTTCGTGTGCAGAACGTGTTTGTCTTTTGTCATTTTCTTTTCTTTTTTTTCAGAAATTCGTGACGACCCAACAAATGCGCACTACTTATACATACCTACGTGATTAGATTATACAATGGTACCTACGTACAAACAAACGGGGGATATTTTTTTTTTTTTAAATTCTCAACGTATATTCTCTAGACGAGTTGTATACATTGGTCTGATCGTGTACGACTACATAGAAAATAAAATCGAATAATCGAGTATATTTACTATTAATTTTTTTACGGTGCGGGGCAGAATCGTAGCCCGAAAATTCCAAAGGGGGTGTTATTTCACTATAATTATCACCATTATTTAACACTTTCGGGAGGACGTGATTGCCGCTATCTTACAAACGTACGGCACAGTAAATTTTCATTTAGCAGGGACAACTGCAGTTAGTTTTAATATCAGCGTGGATTGACCCACTATCAAACTTGAAAATTATTAACATTATCTGGGCTACGTTGACGCTATTTTTTCGATATTTTAATTGTAAAGCGAGATATAAGCATTATTAAATTGTGATATTCTACATAATCATATATCTCGTTTGGAAATTAAAATATCGAAAAAATAGCGCAAAACTTATCCCGGATAATGTTTTAGTTTTTAACCTTGATAACGGGTCTGATATTAAAACCAATAGTATTTTTTCCCGATGAACGCAAATTTGGTATGTCTTACGTGTTTAGATTCTGATCAGAATTTATTTGAATTCATTGGTTTTACAATGATGATTATTTTTTTCTGTGTTCAAATTTTATATCAGAAATTCTGCTTTGATTTTCTAACGTAGTTTTTTTTTTCTGAAGGGAAAATTAACTGAGATGGTACTCTTTTAAGAAATCATTTTTTTTTTTTATTTTTCCAGGGGTTTTCATAATAAATGGGACGAAACGTATTATTTTCAAATCGTAAACATTACGACCTTTCAAAATATGTGCAACCGAACTCCCTTCAGAATCGTTTTTCGTTAGCAGTAGTTGCATAAAGATACACATTAAATTACCCCTCTGCCTTCCCAACTTCTCACCTACACCAATGACCCACTCATTGTACGAAATATGTAATTTTTATTTTTTTTTTTAAAACTGAGACAACACGTCATACGGGTATCACGCCCTCTTAAAAAATCCACCGATATAGATAACAATATTTGTATTTTTCTCGACGGAAAATGGTAATCGTTGGTAATTATACCAATAGTTGCAGTTAACTAATAACTATAATACATCAATTCCATAGTTCGTGACATCAATATAATATAATCTATAATCTTTGACGTCTTATTATAATTTTTATAAAATACAAACATCGTAATGAAATTTACAGTTATAACCCACCTACAACTTTCCCTCTCCCTCGCTACACTATTGGTGCCGAGTGTATTTTGCGAGACACAAACTTTGTTTGTCATTCTAATCCGTTTTACCGCGCGTCGATCGTTTTAATTATTTTAATTCGTCGTAATAATTGTACATTTATACGTAAATAAGATAATCAGAAATAACGTTATTTGTTTGTTCTCGGAATATTTATTACGACGTCGTTGTACGGATAATAAAACATCACTTCAACAATCGAGTGTCTCATCGTTAGAATACTAAAAATTTGTTGTTACAAACCGTTGGTGTACCGAAACATTTTGCACCGGTTTACTAACACTTGATACCGACTATTTTACACCAGTATAGATATTCGACGATGGAAATCGGCGCGTGCATCCCCACCATTGTCCAAAATTAACAATGATTATACTGTCAATTGAATATTAATCAATTATTTAAATTATTAGTTTATATACATAAACAATTTCCAACTAATAAGTATTTAATAAAAATTAATTTGAATTAGGTATTAATTGTTATCAATTAAATTATTATTATTATTATCATTTATTTGTTCGTTTATTATTTCGAGAGTGAAATCATAGGGGATGAAACCGGTGTAAATGGTTTGCACCATGGGCATGTGATGGTGCAGAAAAATTAAACCGATGTTAAAATCATAACATCGGTTACTTCAAAAAAATGTCTCATATTCACACTAGTTTGGTTTTTAAGGGGAAATTTATACCGGTTTGTACCATCGTATCGTTAATAAGTGAATCAATCATGTTACTGGAATACAAAATGATGAAATACTTTCCCAGCATAAATGTTGACTATGACTATGTCTATGACTGGGTGCGGAATCCATTCAGTGTATCAGTTAACGAGATGATTGGTTCGACATTCGCCGAAGAAGACAATCTTATCTCACTGAAAAATGATCGAACATTGAAGTTAGAATTTAAAGAAATGACCGTTAACAAATTTTGGATATATGCTCAAGCAGAATTTCCTGAATTATCTATAGAAGCAATAATAATTCTACTACCATTCTCCACGTCGTATTTATGCGAACAAGGATTATCGACAGTCACAACAATAAAAAGTAAAAAAAGAGAACGACTTCGACCCGTAGAAGATCCGAGAATGAGCTTGTCCACAGTTCGTCCTCGAATAAAACATTTGTGCACTACACGTCAAGCACAAAGTCTCATTAATCGGTGTACTTTCATTTCACAATAATTAACCCTCAAATAGAGTAGATTGTAAATAGCGTACCTATACATGTGTGTATATATTTTATATAAAATATACTTCACGTATTATATGGATTGGTGTGTCGCGAAAATTTTGTAGATGACGTGTGCCGCGTTGTTAAAAAGGTTAAAAATCACTGGTCTAATGTATGCGTACGCCTAATTAAACCGGCGACTATTTTCATTAATATAACATAATTATGAGAATGATTAAAGAGATTTTTCTAAATAACACGTTGAAGACACTGTGCCTAGTGAGACATATTTTAATCCGAGTATACGGCTCAATAATTTGAGTCCCACGCGCTGCTAGTGGTTCTATTCAACTCGATCGAGTTCAACGCAAATTCTAATTGAGGTGCCTAGAACACAAGGGGTATAAGTTACATTTTTAAAAACCCGAGTTAAGAGAACAGTTGAACTAAAAATATTACATTTTATTGGGTAGTGAAGAAATATAAGAAAATTATTCAAATGAAAACGTCATAATACTATAGAAGTAAATAGGTACAAGGGTTCACAAAAGCTTTAAACACACACTTGTATCTTTACTGCCAAGTGTTAAAACTTTTTTATCATTCGAACACAAGAACAGTGATAATATGACAACATACTATAATTGTATTAAATACAAATAACTTTTTCTCGAAATCAATAAAATAACACTTACACCCCTTGTGTTCTACCATTCTAGGCGCTTCGATTGAGATATTCTAGTTATATTTTTGGTATTCAATGTCTCCTCTCATGACTACACTCCCGTCTCAAAGTTTCTCGGCCTAGAATCTTTAGCTAACCGTAGACGGATGTTCCTTATGTTAGACAAGACTTTTAAGACGGTCTGTTATGCAATTATACAATAGACTCTCCTGCTGAAGAATTACACATACACAATAAAACTAAAACGAAGAAAAATAATTTTAATAATATTTTAAATGTAAAAACCGATTTTAAAAATAATCTTATGCCAATAAATTTTGGACGATAATGAATAATAACCAAATTATTTTATATTCCATAACATATTTTAGCCTAATAATAACTCATTTTAAATAATCTCTCCAATTAAAATAAATTATTTCTATGCTAAACGACCAATTTGTATAATTTATTCTCTATGTATTAATCATTTGTTTTTTTTACTTTATTGTTTCATAACAATATTCGTATACCGCTCGTGAAATTTGGGAGTATTGAGCGAAGACCAATAAATACGCATTCTCCGAAAATTATTAATTCAACGTCGATCCATAAAACATCTAATCAGTATTTTTTATTGAACATAATTACACGAAGCTAAATCGAACTCGTTTACTAGAACGACTACGCGAGTTATAAACGAAATAAAATGACGCACGAGCACCTACCTACTGTGTTTCAACAGAAATGATTAAAAAAAAAAAAAAACGAAATAAAAATCTACTTATAACGGGGTAGATGAGGGAGGGGTCCATTAACAATCGCTTTGCTACAAAATTAAAGTCAAACCGAACGCTGTTGATTTCTAGACGGCGGACTCTCCCCTCCTCCGGATTCCATTAATAACTGCAGCTGCAGGAATTGTGACTATTTGTTTTTTCTTGCATCAATCGCTAGTTAAAACTCGACGCGACGTTTTAGATAATATAAAACCAAAAAAGAAAATCGGACCTTTAAATAAATAAAATATATCTGTACTACTATAGGTAATGACTGCATAAAATGTTCATAATTTTCTTAGATTTACCTATTAATCAAACCGCAGATAATTAAACAATTTAGTGTACTTACCTACTCGAACTATTGCTATAATCAGTGGCATTTAGTTGTTTAGTTTATTTCAAGTAATAGCATTTTTTTTTTTTTTTACTTTTTTAGAATTTCCGACAATACACGTTCGTACACTCCTCCACATAGCGTCGGCCTGCAGTTGGCCCATAATTTGATTAATATACAATGTTTTGCCACGGGCATTAGAAGTTCTAGTTACGCCACTGGCTATAATACATGATATGATAGATGTAAAAACCGAAATCAATATTATAGTTGTTATAATGTCTACAATTTACGATAATACTTACGGTATTTAACTTCTCCATTATATTATTATTTTATTATTCTTCATCTCCTTCGCCTTCGTCCCAACTGTGTTTAGAACTATTCGAAATCAATGACGGATCCAGTTTCAAAGTACACAATCACTAAATTTTCAAAAAAAAAAAAAAACGAATAACATAATCAAAAAACGGTTTTTTTGTTTTGTACTGGTTTTTAGATTCTGAACGAAGCTAGGAATATTTGGTTTACTATGATGTTTATTATTTCTTTGTTTTCATTTGTAAACGATTTTTCCATCAGAAATATTGCTCCGATTTGAAAGTGTAGTACCCTTTTTGAAAGGTAGTTTTATCCGGGTGATATTTTAAGGAGGTCATTTTTTGCTTTCTTTAACGATTTTCATAATAATTGAGAAAAATCGGAATGAAAGGGAAAATGTACGTGCTATATTATTTTAAATTTCGTATTGTGTTGCGATTCAATTAAAAATATTAGTAGAGAGTTAAAAGAAAAATTATATTTGCCTTTTTTAGAAGTAAAATGTTTAAAACATTTTACGTTTTGAAACATACTTGTCAAAGGAGATTGCACGTTTCTAAACTAAATGCAATTTTCAAACTTTAAAAACATTTAAAATACATTGGAGTTTGATCATTCAGCTCGAAAATAGTGAGTTAGGTGTATTCGAATTTAGCGCTGTAAATTGCATATGAAATGACATTTACCTCGTTTATCATGAAAATTGAAGATTGCATACATTAAAACTAGACCCCTCAAGTATTTTATCGATAGTATATTATTATCTATACCATCGATTATGAGATTCAATCAATGCTTATAATTTTGATTTCTTTTCTATAATAAGTAATTAAATTATCAAAGTCGGGTAAATGTTTTTTTCCATCTAGGTTCCTACCTACAATGTAAATATATATATATATTATTCGAATAATTTGTCTATAATATTATAATTATTTTAAAAAATATTTTTAACATGTATTTATTTGTGCACGATTTACATGTTTTTTTTTGTCAATGTAGCTATTATGTTTTTAACATCCAATATGGCTGTACAGCTAACAGATGTATTGCTATATCGGATATAAACATTCGATTTAAACACAATATGGCGATAGTACGTGTATACGGCGTGTTTTAAAACGCAATTCTGTTTGCAGTAATACTTTTAATTGAATACACGTGTACCTATAAGTGTTTTGAAATATTTATTATAAATGGGTAATAATTAAAAGTTGTTTAATTAATTTGTTTAATACTCGTGGTACAAATGGCCCGGAAATTTATCTGATGAATCCTCAGTTTGACTAATACTAGCTGTATTTATTCTGATTTCTGTTAACGTTGTGTTACGCAGGCATGGGAAAAGTGATCGCCGGACGACTGATAGCGTTGGACGCCCACGTGTTCGCTGTGGGCAGAGACGTGGAACGTTTACCTGACGCGGACAACCTGAAGTTAACCAAGGCGTCGGTGGACGTGGGCGAATGGGAAACGGCGTACAACGAGGTACTGGCCATGGGGCCCGTCCACGGACTGGTCAACAACGCCGGCGTGGCGCACATCGAATCTTTTCTGGAGACGACGAAAAAAGGATGGGATGAGTACGTTTCCCTCCCCCCCCCCGAGACGGTTGATAAATATAATGCCATAGCAATCGCGATTTTTATTTTTATTATTAAATTTTCCCTTATTATTATAAAAGTACTTGCAAGGAATTTTCAAAAAAAAAAAAAAAAAAATTTACTTCCTCAATGTTCCAACCAAACAAAAAGATCCAACATTTTCTGATAAAGATCATTGAAATAAAATCGTTTGTTGAGGTTGACATGATGCATAAACACACTCTTCCACTTATTTTGAATATAAATAAAATCAACGTGTGATTATTGGAAAACCAATAATTTATAAATCAAATATTATAGTATTTCTTATTCTAAAAAAAAAAAAAATGCTTTATTATCCAAAAAATAATGTTTAAAGTAATCAAAGTGGGTCTATAGAACTTCTCTCCATTCCCCCCTCCCCCGTCTCAGAATAAAAGAATTGCTCACATCCAATGTGTATCATATCAAAAATATTATTTTGGTTACCACAAACATACAATATAAATATCATGATTTTTCATAATTATCTTGTAAACAAGTCATAATAATATGTTACCTGTAAACTGAAGGAATAATATTCCTTACATTTCCATATTATATTATAATTTTTTTTTTTTTTTCAGTACACTTAACATTAATGCCAGAGGAATGGTGAGGATAAGTCAAGCTGTTGCCAAAAATATGATAGATGCAAAAATCAGAGGATCAATTGTTAATATATCGTCAACTATATCTGAGGTTATTATTACCTACTTAAAACTCTGCTATAATATATCTACTCTACCTATTATAGTACTATACTTTTTTTTTTTTCATTGTATACTCTATTTTATGGATGGGCAAATTATAAAAAAAAATGTAAACTCTAAACAAAATTACTTTATACCTAATTCTATTTTCTAATCAAAAAGTACAACTTTTTGACGCCCTGTCTAATTATAAGTTATACACTCAGTCACTCACACTAAAAGTATTTTTTTATTATTGAATTTTTAAAAATAATTATTATTTTAGAAAGCAATACCAGATCATGTGGCTTATTGTGCGTCCAAAGGAGCTGTAAATCAAATAACAAGAACAATGGCAATAGAATTGGGAACTTACGGCATCAGAACAAACAATGTCAATCCAACTGTTGTTCTTACCAAGATGGGTAAAAAAGCATGGTCGGACCCAAAGAAATCCGAACCAATTTTGAACAGAATTCCGTTGGGAAGATTTGCAGGTTTGTAAAAAAAAAATTATGGTTATAGTATTATAGTATGTGATCTTGTAATATTTTCATGGTAATTTTTTTTTTTCTAGAACCTAGCGATATTGCTGATGCAGTAATATTTCTGTTAAGCGATTATTCACAAATGGTTAATGGCCTGAATCTTTATGTAGATGGAGGTTTTATGTCTGGATAATTATAGGTATTTTGTTACTTTTTTTTAATTTCAATAGGCGAACAAATTAATATGATTCAATATCTAGTTTTACGCCTATAGATCTTAAAAACATTCAAACATACTCATTGCAATCCATTAAAAAAAAAAAAATGTTGATTATTATTTTACTGTTGTGTGATCATTGTTATTAATACTATACAATAAAACTTAATACCCAACTATTTTTGATTTTTGTTTATTTTAAAAAGATATGTACAACTGTTGTGAGGTCAACAATGATGTTTGGGTCTGAGTAGTGGAAATAAGAATACAAAGGTGAATTGGATGAAACCGGATGAATTGGTTGGATTTGGAATAGTGTATATATGTGTACAGGAATAGTTTAGAGATTAAAAATATTGTACATACAAGATGAATATTCCGAAATCGAAAATTAGCAACACAGATTTGTGTATATTAATAGTCATATTTTTGTAAAGCAAGATTTTCAGCAGTAGCCATAATACAAGTATTGGTATAATGTGGAAAAAGAAATAAGTTTCGCAATTAAAAAAAAGATTCCTGACTTTACATTATAATACAAGATTACATACAAAAAAAAAAATAATTTTTAATCCATTTTATTTTATATTATTCAATGGACATAAGAAAATATTCCTAATTTTTGGGAAGTTTGGGAATTGCTCAGCTAGAAGATATTTGGACATATCAAAACCTGTATGTGTGCAAATGTATTATGTTAAAATGAATAATAACAAAATGTTGTCATTGTGTTAAAATCCAATGGTACGTGGTTTGTCATAAATTATTAAATCATAGTTTTACTAGTTATAAAAAAAAAAAAAATTAACGTTACATTTTATTTTACATTGATTTAGAACATATAAGCATGTGGTAAAATTGTCAAATAATATAAATTCTAAGAGTTTTTTTTAAAAATCATATTATTTCCTTATATTTACAATTAATATTGTATTGTAATAGGATTGTAAATAAGTTTTACACAATTACAATATTGTAAATATTAAAAATCAAAATATACACATACCCCCGATCTAATGGTTACATAGATGTTTATTTTTACTTGCACTTGCAAGTCTTTAAAAATCTAAATTAGATAACATCTATTTGCAAAGAAATTGTAATAATTATTTTATTATGTCATAATACCGTAGAAAAAAATAACTGATATTGCAAAGGTAAGTACCATAAATTTTTATAGCTATTTAGTAATCAAATGTACAAAATATTATAAAATATTTCGACGGGGAAAAAACTTGAAAACTTATACTCGACATTATCGCCAAACTAAACAAAATGAAATAAATTAAAAAAAAAAAAAAAAAAAAATGTTTTTATTACATCTCGTTAAGTTTTTATGACCAACAAGATCTGAATACTGTTAGATAGTACAAATACATGTTGTCATTGAATAATAATACTAGCATTTTCTAGCCATGGTATAATTTTCAATATATTCTGGTGATTTTTGAGTTATTTATACCTATTTCAAATTACCTATTGTTTTGTGTTTTAGATTTTTAGAAAATTATATACAAGTTTCTTCGTATGTTGTTCTTAGGGTAACATATAAATTAAAAATCGGTAGTTAGGATGTTTTTCATGAGAATTTTAATTTTAGATTTTGATATAAATTATATAAAATATTTGATAAAACCTTGGTTTGTCATAGGTTGTACATGGAAAGTTGTTATCTAATCGCAATAATAATTCATTACCATTTTCAAAAATAAAAATAACAATAAATGTAGCTGGAATTAAAAGAGATATAAGGGAAGTTATATAAGTACAATAATAATATAGGTATTAAGTTTACATTTAAATTTTATTTTATCATTTTTTATAAATCACAGATTAAAATTTTACTCAATTATTGTAATGAAAAAAAAAAAAAAAAAACAGTATACATTTTTCTTGAAAACAAGAAATAAAATATAACAATACAATAAAATAATATGGAAATAATATATAGTATTAATCTAAGCCTTTGTTTTTGACTTTCCGGTGTCAAATAATTTACGAACAAAATATACTTGCAATGTACCTGTCCCCATTATTAATAACATTTGCATTATGGACCACCTGTTTACATATGTTTTGTTATCGACCAATATATTATAATCACGACTCTCTTGACTGCGCAAATGGTATTGATTTTGTAACATAAAATTTATGTTACTTTCTACAGTTTTTACAGAAGTCTGAAAAAATGTATTTAAACGGAGGATTTAACAATAAATTGTTTAACACAAAAATATTATACAAAATAATAAAAACTCACTGTGAAATTTTCAACGCTGACATTCATTTCTTCTATTTCTTTGTGGTATTCGTCCCATTTATCATACCTATATATTTTAAAAAAAAAAGTTATGGTTACTATTTCTTTTCAATCATTGTTTGTTTTTATTATATAGATAATATAAGTTTTGAGTAATTATATTTTAATATAATTATAAATAGGCAGTGATATACAATTTCGAGTAATTTATTTTTCTATATCAAAATACCAAATTTAATAAAATAATAATATTATTATTGAAACTATAAAATACCCACATGGCTATACTACATTACAAACATATTTTTTTTTGGGAAACTTCAAATTTATATTTTGCTTTAATAATAGTTAATAAATATTTGTATGCCCAAAAAAATTTAACAACACTTAACAAAGCTAAACAAAACTATATATCTAATACATAATACTACTGTCCATAATTTAACCGGCCCCAAGTTATATTACTATTGTTTTTTTATTTATTATTAATTAATTAATTAATTAATTACTATCATGTTATAAATGTCATAATAGCCAAAATTACTCTATTATTATCTGTAGATGTAAATAGCCTACACAGGCTAGACATGTTTTATTTTACGCAGAAAACAAAATAATAAATAATATAAAACATAAAATATCACTAAGCAATAAAACTGATCGAGATATCAAGATGATCAGCTCGAATGAATACTAATATTTGATTGGTTTTATTTTAAATTAAAAATAAAATACTCGTAAAATAGTAAAATAGGAAATTTATATTTACTATACCTACTTTGCTGATAGATCACTTACTTTAAAATACTTTAGCAATTAACATCACTACAAATAAGTACAAACTACATTTAATAAAATGTTTAAATTAATTTTAAGAACAGTAGATAAGTTAGTATTAATAATTATAACTGGCTATCAATTTTAAATAGAATATGCTAATGGAAAATAATAATAAACCAACCTAATAACTGTGATGTACAAATTTACCAATTTGGCAGCAAATTTTGAAAATTGATTATCAATACAAACACTGTAATAGCCGCCCGTGGAGTCTTGATCTTGATAATCAGAACTTGCTTTCCATTGATATGGATGAACGATTTGACCGTTTGGGTGTCTAACAGCAAAACCGGCCATTCCATCTCCTCCTCTCAATACCTAAAAGAAATTTAAATTATTTATTCAAACTATGAAGTGTTTTTCAAACAGAATAATAATAAAAATATATATAGATAGACAAGATACTTGAGCGCTGGCATAAAATGTGGCTCCAGGATTAACAAACTGAAAATAACAGTCCTCTTTGCCCGGGTCAATGATTACTTTATAGTCCATCGCGACTGCTGGTAAAGATTCATACCACGGTATGGATGGTGCATTTTGTGGAATCTGTGCAGGCAGGTCTTCTTGTGGTAATGGTACTGGCTGTGCTTGGCCAATAGCGCCATTGATTTTACTGTAAGCAATAATACAAACAAACAGTAAAGAAAACCTAATGAAAATATTTTTCTTTTGGTGTCTGGTGATCATAGTGGCAAACGTTTTTTCAAAATATAAACGAAAACAATAATCACAATAATCTTAATATTCAAATTTAGTATAAAACATAATTTATTTCAAACAAATAACTTTCTCCCGATCGAGTCGGAAACGCCAACAGACAATATTCCACGATACACACAAGAGCAATACCAAATAATATTATCAGTCTTATCCAGTCTCTATAATAATAGTACACAGTAGTATTGTATTATATTGTTTTGTATTGTTATCACAGATTGTTTTCATTCGCGTATTATACACGACCACGATTTTGTAGATAATATTACTCTGAAAACGTGTACACGAGTCGTACATGAAGTTCGGAGCGGACTCCTTATCATTTTTCGGTACAAAAGATAACAAAAACTGATAATGAGTTTTATGATAAAAATAACATGGCAATTTATTTAAAGTATTATAAGAATCTATACTCACTACTCTATAGTAGTACCTAGGGGGTAAAATGACGGAAACTTTCGCAAATTCTAGTTCGCGACGAAAAGTATCACGGAGGTCGAAGGCAATAAAATAATAATAGCTACTAAAATAATTTATTAATAGACAGTATTGTGAAATAAATATGAATAAGCTAATTTATCATTTATGAAAATAGTTGACTGCACAGATATATTATGTAGATAAGGTTAGGTATGGTAAATATAGATAGGTACAGTTCAAGTAGAAAACTGGTACGTTGTAAACATTGACCGAGATATTTGATCAACGTAAATTACTTATAAATTTGAATTGTCCGAGTTGGGAGGGGGGGAGGGGGTCACGTACGTCATACCTATAGACGAATCCCGGAAAAAAGAACAACAGTTTTAAACATATTTTTTTGTTTTCTGTTAATCGTTTCCCCAATCGTATTCCAGACTTGTGTAATATTACCGATATTACTTTTAAATTTAGTTTTATAATATTCATTTTTTGCCAGTCTTATTAGAAAGCATAGTTTATTATTATAACTGTGTAATCTAACATAAGTTTTTCTTTTTCATTAACATTTTACTTGATTTCTCACTGGTGCTGGTTGAGTTCAATACGTGCGTGTTGTTATCCACAGTTTAATTTTTCTCTTGTTTGCCAAGTTATTCTTTGATGTTTGTGAACTCTTTAAATAATTATTCGACAATCGTTTAATTTATTCGCACGTGCATTTACGTCCAATTCATTCGGTATCGATAACCAATTTTGTTCAGTTAAAAATGATGTTGACATGTTAACATCAACTGCGCTTATATGGTTAATTATTGTTTCACATGTAATGTAAGATCGGTAGGTTATAGGAATAAAAATCTGTTTAAATCGTTGGCTTTTTTTATAAATACGCGATCAACAGTTGAATCGCGAGTATCGTTTTTCTCTAGTAATAATATTTATACGCTATTATACCGCTACAATTAGCCATGTCGCGCAATTGAGTTCCCATTATGACATATATAATTTTAATACTCCTAGAACATTATTGTGTTCGCGGTTTGATTTACCATAAGAATCGTTTGTTTCTATGTATGAAAAACTGTGTTGTAGCAGCGTTTCCGTTACCTACTTGTAAAACCGCACAGTGACGGACACAGCATTTTTTTTTTCGCGCGAGGGGTTTGTTAAAGTTTTTACTAGTTGTAGGCAGTTGGTACTGAACAATAAACGTGCCGACAAAACGTAATAAAATATTATTTTGATTTTAAGCGCAACGAGGAATGTATTGGTTCATTATGATGTGCGCGGTTTTTTTTTAAATTTTTTATTTTTTCCGTCTACAAACAGCTTTCCCACCAAAATTAATACTACTCTGATTTTCAAATGTACTATACTTTTTGAAAACATATTTCAACTAATTGTGGTGCGTTGAGGCGATTCTCCTCGCAACGGGCAAAACCGTGAAACAACATTAGAAAAAAGTAAAAACTACAGCAACAACGGTTTCGTTATTTTGTAATTTGTTTGTTTTTCTTTATAGCAATACACATTTTTCAAATTTCGTTATTTATAAAATTTACGTCACTTTGATTTAATTATCTGCGACGTTATTAGGACAAACGGATGACTCGTTCTTCCTTTCCCCTGCCTCTAAATCCGCCGTGGTAACCGCGGTAGATCCGTTTGCCCGTACGGCCGGGTGATCGGCAAGGTAACTGACGCAACACAACCGCGCATTAATATTATTTTGCGAAGAACGCGCACTCAAAACAAACGCATTCGTTTTAATTCGGTACTAGCCCGAACTCATTATTGCATACAATAATTGTTTCATTGCGCCGATCGAATGTCAAAACCAAAAATGAGTACTGTCGTGCTACATATTCCTAAGCCCCGGACGCGCAACGGAATAATTTGCTTAGTACAAGAACGGTCCACGCTCAATTAACATACCCAACTCACTATTTCGGAGTTATAAATACTATTTTATGCTCACGTCAGTTTACGTTAAACGATTCAAGTAGAAACGGTTGGACGCAATCCGTATAAATTCGTGTTTTATTATATAACGTTACACATTTATATAATATATAGATAATACATAATCTGGCTGAACAAAAATCTCAACAGTAATTTTCCTCGTTAAAATGTATTCGTATACATTTTAGATTTTCACCAGTACAATAATTTACTTCACTTAAATTTCCCACACACTTAATACATAGGTACGAGTTATTATATAACTATAAATTATTATTAATTTTTATGGGGATGATCGTGTTCGCCGTGATGATAGTTGGGTCCACCGTGTCCGTGATATCCACCACTGTGATCGTGATGGCTGCCGTGTCCGTGACCTTCGTGTTCCTTATGCCAGTCACTGTGATTTTTGTATTTGTTGTGTCCACACTTTTTATGTTCTTCGTCTTTTTCTTTGTGTTCGTCCTCTTTTTCTCTATGTTCGTCTTCCTCTTTTTCTTTGTATTTGTCGTGCTCTTCCTTTTCATTATATTTGTCGTGTTCTACCTTTTCTTTATATTTGTCGTGTTCTTCTTGTTCTTTGTACGTATCGTGCTCCTCTTTTTCTTTGTACGTATTGTGTTCTTCCTTTTTATTATACGTGTCGTGTTCATCTTTTTCTACATACTTTTCGTGTTCTTCTTTTTTTTCATATTTATCGTGTACTTCTTTTTCTTTGTATGTATCGTGTTCTTCGTTTTCTTTATGTTTTTCGTGTTCTTCTTCTCCATTATATTTTCCGTGTTCTTCTTTTTTATATTCGTCGTTGTGTTCTTTATTATAATCTTCGGTTTCTTCGCGTTTCTTATATTCTCCGTTTTCATGTTGAACGTTAACGTGTTGAGGTGCACCCGATGCCTGTTGAATGACTACGAATGCTGCCACGCTCAGTGCTAACATCTGTAAAATATCATACACATAATAAAATATAAGTCATTATGAGGTACATCGATATAATAGATGTTTGGGTCATACATCTGTATGGGTCATAGGATGGTCAAACTTTTTTTTGCTAGATTTATTATAAAAATATATTTTTCCCTTCAAGTCACTCGACTTCCATAAAATAAAAAATAAAAAAAAAAAATATATATAATTGGTTCTTTTGGATAAACCTATTATATTCACTATTATATTATAATGTATACAATAGTTTATTAGATATATAAGGGGCGTTCTACGGTGTTATCCGAATGTTATAATTCTGTCAATGTTCATTTCTTTTTCTTTTTGTTTTTTTTTCAATCGGGTTTTGTGTTAAGGGTACACAAATGTAGAGAAAAATTACATTTTAATTTTCATCTCTAATTCAACGAAAACAAAATAACTTTGATTTTTCACTTTTTAAACTTTTTAAAATAGCAATTTTGTAAAATGTATTATTCTAAACATTTGAATGTATCGTGTATTCATATCCGATCAATAGTTTCTTAGCGGCTTTAATGCATAGAAAATAGGCGTGAATACAGTTAATTTACCTATTCAATAGAAGATAAGGAATTATATCGTACCTACTGATTACGATTCCTTATAGTGTAACGTGTTGTTCTAGTTAAAAATAATTGTTTTGACACCGATATTCTAGAAACTAAAATGGATATTAATAAGAAGTTGTTGATCAAATACCTATGTAAGTATGGTGTATTCAAATTTTTAGAAAATATGTTTTAGACATTTTAAAATGTAAAAAAATAAAGTATTTTTTCAGCGATCAAAAATTTAATTTTTCTCTACATTTGTGTCCTCCTGACATAAAACCCGATTGACATTTTTTTTTTTTTTTTTTTTTTTAATAAATAAATTGATTCCGACAGGCCGACAAAACATTCGTCGTTCTGGTACAGATAAGTTCGTATTACCGTATGCAATTATATGGAAAGAATGTTTAGGCGTTTCGTGCTTTGTTGTGGCGTACAAGTGTTAATCGGGCTTAAAACTTAAATGAAAAACAAGCCTAATCGGGTTGTGGTAAACATATTTTGAATTAAAATTATCGTAATAAAAAAAAAAATCGGTTAAACTTGATGTTTAAGTACCTGTTTTGAAAAAAAAAGAGCTAATATTGCTGGCGATTGTGCTACAGCTGTATGTGGAAGTTGGGAAGGTAGGATACATAAAGTTATTTAAATCATTGCTGAGGAAATACGGAATTCCGATCGGAAATTCTCTTATGGTTAAACATGTTTTGAAATGCCGTCGTTTTTACGATTGTCGTCCGAATTTGTAATTAAAACGCCCAAAAGCAAATTACTAAATTACGCTTAATTCCCCCCCCCCCCCCCCCTCATGTTAATTATAACTTATAGTAAATCTCGTGTTTCGCGCAATTTAGCTATACCAAATAATTTTATATTTGGTACTGTACACTCACACAGTACCTATAAAACCAAATGAAAACGGATTAAAACTCGGAACATTTGACCACGTTTAGAAAAGGCTAATTTAATCAAGTTGTTTGCGGACGGAACACAAACCAAAGAAATGAACGTCGTTCAGAATTTTAACAAATACTAAATTATCAAAATAAATATCACTGACCATTGTGTAGGACTTCATGGTTCTAAAACGAACAGTATACTGAATGATCTGGCCGTTGAAAATTCACGTTGCTCGCCTGCAGTCACCGTTTGCCGACTGTACGCCGCGTCTGCCGATCCTCGCCGTTTATATAGCGTTCGCGAACCCGCCGATTTATTGTTCGTGAACAGACGGATTATTTAAATAACTCCCAGGGTGTTGATCCCAGATGTTACCGGGGGTCCGGAGATACCCGTGCGAAAAATAACCAGTTTCCGATATTATTCTTCCATCACGCGCGCAGACCAGAAACCGGTTAGCGTGTGTCAGACCTACCGACATCGACGTGTTATTATTGTTGTTGTTGTTGTTGTTGTTGCGAATCGCGCACACGCAATTATTGCCGGTAATTCGTGTTATTATAGTATTGCTATTATTGTTGGCGGGCGAACAACAAACGTTCTCGCATGGACGTTTTTCAACCGTTTTATAAAACGCCAGGGCGGTCAGTACGGGGCGGACAACGGTGACCTTGGGTTTCGAAATTATGCCCGATTATAACATAGGTATAACACCGTATTGTCTACAGATTAGATGTATGCACATTAGATATGTACACACCGCGTGCACAGGAAACCTCGAGGTTTTACCGAAAAATATATTGAGTGTCCGTGCGGTGAAACGCTGCAGCAAGTCATACGATTATAGCACAGGCGCCTATAGTTTACTGAACTCCGCTTTGTCCGTCAAATGCAAGTCATAACTCGTAAACGAATAGTCCGAGTAGGCGCCTAGGTATATTATTATCCCAAGGGTACAGTAATAATAATCTCTATCGATGCGTGATTTGTATATGCAAAAATACTGTTAATTACTGCGCGGAACCGTTTGAATTGACTTTTTTTTTTTTTTTTTTTTTTTGACGAGTAAATCAATAAAAATAACTCGTTGGAATATATTGAATGTAAAAAAAAAAACGTATTAACGTAATTAAAACACTATGTATTGAAACTTGAAATACATTCCGCGGCCGTTTCAATTCATCGTGGATCAGGAGTCAACCACCGGTTTCACATTTTATCGTTAAATTTTTTTCATTCATATATAATATGTATACATAAATACGTATTTCTTTTTTTTTTTTTTTTTTTTACCAAGTTTAACATGCAAACTATAATTTTATTTTTAAGAAAATCATTTTTTTTTTTTCCTTTACAATTTACCTCGATGATATTAAAGGTTTTTTGCAAATTGTTTTTAATGGTAATATGAACATTTTTTCAAACTCTATTTTTATTTTCCATGTTCAATTTTTTAACTGCCTTAATTATACTACCTATAGTTTCATTGTACTTATATAAGATCAATTCTTTACAGTATTACTTCCATAAACATTCAGTAAAGTTAACGAGTTAAAGACGAATGATTGACTTGAGTTTTTTTTTTTTAATTTGAAATATGCTTATAATTTGAATAGGTTGTATCATGTACCTATATCTGACCTACCTATATCTAATTATTGTGATTTAGTTTATTTTTACAATTCACAATTTTTAAAAAATATTGAAAATATTTTTAACGTGGGAAAAAGTACATTTTTTAAAATTTGGACTTAAAGAGTTAAATTAATGTTTTGTTAAAGTTTAACTGAAAGTTTTATCGAATATTCCTCGAAAATAGAAACTATTGCTTTGTGTACGTCGCATAATAAGTATTAATAATTTAATTAAATTGCATTATATAAAACAATATGATTTCCCGATACCCTTTAGTCTTTATTTGCGGCTCCCTCTGGACCAAATGAGCTCAATCAAACTTGTAAGTTATTTAATTAGTTTATTTAATTAAAATGATAAAATTTCGGATGAATTTAAATATGAACTTCACCATGTTATTGCGAGAGGAAGGTTTTTTTTTTTATCTTAACACACCTCCTACACTCTACAGGTTGTTCTAATGAAATAAGGGAAGGACATTTTGTATATGCATGGTGTAAATATCAAGGATGTGTCTTTCTTAAATTTTTTTTATTCTCAAATTTCACGTTTTCACAGTTTTTAAATGTATCCTTACAGATTAATTACAGTAAGTAACGGGGTTTAAATCCTATTTTTATATTATAAATGCGAAAGTTTGTTTGGATGGAGGTTTGTTACCCCTTGTGAGGGCCGTAATAATTGTCACGGGAATACGTAAAACGGTCAACGAACAGTATACAGAGTGACTTTTTTTTTATCATAAACTAGTAATTATTTCGGAGGACTTTAGGTGAATTTGATTTATTATTTCTTTTTAATAATTGTTAAATCGTTTGAGCTGTATTTTGAAACCATTTTAAATTGTTTACAACTACATCATATTATACCTTAAATAAGTAAATACTTTTATTTTTAAAATTGAAACCTTCATTTTTTAGTAATTTTAGTATACATGAGACTAATATCAGAATTGCCGTTTATGAGTTATAACCGTTTAAAGTTTAGATTGGAGGAACAGGGAAGAGTTATTAATTTATTATTTAAAAATAGATACGCAATTTATTACCTTTCTCCACTCCTCCAGTATACACTTTAAAGTTATAACAGTAAAACAGTAAATCTGATATTAGTGTTACGCATTTTTAGAAAAATATCCACTATTCGAATTTATATTCAAAATCGGGTTCTTAATTTAAAAACAAAAGTATATACCTACTTATTTCAGGTGCATGGAGTGGGGGTAAAAAATTAAAAGTAGTTTTAAAATAAAGCTTAACCAATTCCACAATGATTAAAAATAAAAAGAGAGCTGATACTGGAGATGGAAGCGGCTACTATTGTAGGTGAGAAGTTGGGAAGGTAGGATACATACGGTTATTTCATTTATATCTGTAGGCAACGATAAACCATAACTTGACGAGAGACGATTCCGAGCGCAGTTCAGTAATATATAATTTGAAGTACCGTAATTTTGTTTGCGATTTTCGTTTAAATTTAATTTCAAAACGCTTATTGAAAGAAAAAAAATTCTACCTCGTCTAGGTAAGTCCAATATAAGTATTATTACCAAGTTTCAAGTCTCTACGTGTATTTATAACCGAACTACATCAAAAAAAATTAAATTCCTTAAAAGTTCAAAAATAGCTAAAAATGTTTGGCAACGATACCGTAAGAAAGTAAATCAAAAAGGCAACAAAAAAGGTGTGTTGTGATTTTTCGAATAAATCATTTTTTTCTGGTAAAAAATGTCGTCGTCCGTGTTTTTATAAAATAATGAAATCGTGAAATTGTACGTTTTCATACGTTTGATCCAACTTAAGTGCTTTTGTTTAAGAAATGGCGTTGAAAATCAAAAAACGACTCGTTTAAAGTACCATCTAGACAACTTGAATTTTCAGAAAAGTTGCTACACGTAAAAATCGGAGCAAGTTTACTAGGAAACAACTGACTCCACTGACTAAAACAAAGAAAGAAAGAAAAAAAAAAATTAAACATCTCAGTAAAACCAATAGCTCCCTCGCTACGCTCGGAATATAAAACAGAAATCAAATTTACTTAAAATCCTCCGAGAAAATTGCTGGCCCATTACAAAAAAAATCACTCTGTACAGTTACCATGGAAATTTGATATACTCACCATTGTATCGGATTGTAATTCTTTTGGCACGAACAACGCCGGGCGGCACGGCTATAGTTTATACAACATACAAATAGTCATGGGGATCGTGTGTTTAGAACGTTTCAACTTTCGACCCAGGCAATTCCCCATATTACGCGTTTCCCATTCCCACACATTTAACTGCACAGTTACACCCGTCGGTCGTTGCTCGGTCAAAGGGTTTATTTATCCCAGTCATCTATATTAATATTGGTTGACTGCCAAAGGATAAGCGAATAATCGAGCAGAAATACGAAATAGTTTCTGAAATTACTCGGCTCGGCGATTTTTACAAAAATAATATAATATTATAATGTTGAACATATTAGGACGTAAAAATATTATTACGTTTGCACTTATATTCCCTTTATGAACGATCAGACATACAACTCAGAAATTAATCATATCGTGCATCGTCATGCACGCGTATAAAAACCTGTTATTATTATTTACTGTTTAGATTGATGGCCGAATACGTACCTATAATAGCCTATAGGTGAATTTGGGAGTGGTAGTCCGACTCGAATAAAGAAAATAATACGTAAAAAGTCATAATAATCATTTTCGTCTTATAATATTACAATATACAGGGTAATTTTGTTCATCACGGACCAGCAATTATCTCAGAGGATTTTAAGCGAATCGGATTTCTGTTATATCAGGTAATAAATTGCCTATTTTTAACTTTTCCCTACTCTTGCGGTCTAAACTGTAAACTGTTATAACTCATAAACTGTAAATCCGATATTAATGTTATGCGTATCGATATTTCGGGGGAGGGGGATTCCTATTTTTGAAAATCAAAAGCATGTACAGATTTGAGGTGCGTGGAGTCGGGGTGAAAGATTAAAAATGGCTTTGAAATAAAGCTTAAACAACTTCTATAACGATTAGAAAAAAACAGAAACAAAATTCACTTAAAATCCTCCGAGATAATTGCTGGTTCATGATAGAAAAAAACAAAAAAAAAATCGCCCCGTAATATGCACAGAAACAATATGCATAGACGTTCGACAATCATAATACGATAATAGTATCCCGTATTAAACCGTGTTGCCATACACTCTTAGCCCTCGGGCGCAACCATGTATACATACATACGTATACATGTATGTACGCTCGTATACATATTTGAATTATTTACGATCGTTCCGCATTGGCCGGTCGGGATTGCAATCGTTTTTGCAGTTTGGTTTTCGATTCCGTTTATAAAATGTCTGGCTGTGCATTTATTTTCAACGTCGACATTTAAATAGAGAATGCGGGGACCTCTTAATAAACGAATACGAAATGTTTGCGTTTAAATCCACAATTCAAGACAGTTTGCCTAATACGACACTGTATTATGGCGCCCGTCACCCATGTGACGGGTGTCTGTGTGCGTGTGTAACATTTATATTGATTATTACGGTCGAACTATTTTCTACCCATCAATAATGATAGCTACACGTGGTCCGGTTTTTAACATTATTTCACTCGTGAATAAATTAAATTGCGTTAATTTATTAGTTTTTCAAATTACGCCGTCATTATCGTCGACTTATTTGAAAATACGATGCGTAATATTACCGATATGCTTACAATTTTATTTATGATAATAAATTGTGTTTTGGCTTGCCGAGATTTCCAACGGACCGCGTGCGTGTTATCGAAAGCATAATATTGTTTATTCGGAGATTCGTTTTCAAAGGCTTGGTTGAATATGTGTTATCTACAGAATCCACATTCTACATGTGTATAATGCATATTTGCACATATTGATCATGCTGTTAAAATGCTCGTTTTTATTGTGTTTGTTAATATTCTTAAATGTATTATTAAACGTAAATATACTATTCCGTACACGTTTGTCCTTTTTGCCAGTACGATTCCGTACGTTTGTTGGATTTGACAACGTTTATAAAACAAACATTACTAAATAGTTTTATTTAATATTATAAAAATTTTATTTATTTTTACGCGATCCACAAAAAAAAAAAAACTCACATACTTAAAATGCTTTTAAATCACTTTTTTTTTGGTGGTGAGTATCGGCTGATAGTGTGGATATCGGAGTATCGACTATCGGGTATTTTCAAAACCGATATTCAACCAGATATTTTCGAGGAAAAATTTTTTTGGATATGAAAAAAATTGGGTTTTCAACCGATATATCGGTTAATTTCAACGACAACTCAAGATTGGGTTTACCCCTGCTGCAATTGAACCGGTAAATCCGAATATTATCCTAATTCCGTACTTGGCTACCTATCAATTATAATATTATCATAATACATTTTTTCATAAATTATAATAATATATAGGTACAAATATAATTTAACTGGTTTAAACGAGTAAAAAAAATAAACAAGCTTTTTTTTTAAAAAAATGCATGCAGTTTAATCTTTTATCAAACAGGTTTCGATCGTGGTCACGTCGTATTATACAGAAAATTATAAACAACTATAACGGTTATACTCGAGTTAAAACCATCATTTTTACGTATATATATGCATGGGTTTTTTTTTATACATACGTTATATTGTTAAGTGGGTATAGGTACTCGAGAGCGCGTGATACCCACGCGTATTGTGCTTTCTCCGTCTTACAAGTGCACGACGTAGCATTTTTGCGTTCACCAGAGATAACTTTATGTCTTTATGTTGTTAGTTTCAATATTAGAGTGAATTGACCTACAATGAAAATTAAAGGTGAGAACATTTCCTGTGCAATCGTGTAGGTTTTTTGTCGATGTTTTAATTTTTAAAACGAGATATAGGTAATCGTTTTAGATTCGGAGTAGAGTAATTTCATGACTGAAAAACCAGAGAAAAAAAACTGTTCCTAGAAAAGCGCACAAATATTTAAGACGCGCCACCGCGTTGTTGTTTCATCGTTTTCTATTTGTATACGCATTCAATATCAACAAATGCGAATAGACCTTTTTTTTATATAATCTTTGAACATAAGGTCAAAGAAGGAAGTAATTTTTTGATTTTCCAATGAATTTTCAAGATAAATGGGAAAAAGACGAAAAAGGAAAGACGTAAAATGAAAACTGATAAATTTACGCCGTTATAGTTGTATTATTTTAAAATTTAAATTGTTACGGTTTATGTTTTCTACATATAATATTGCTTCAATAGTAAAATGACAAGAAACCATTTTATTGAATTTTTAATCTAGTAAATTCTATTAGTAAATTCATTTTTTAATTTTCCGTTTAGTTGTTTAATTATTAGGAAATACTGGAAAAAACGTAGAAAGAAACAAACATTTATGGACATTTATGATTTCATTATTTTCAATTTTGTTTTTTGTTGTAATTCAGTTAAATACATTCGTAGACACTTAAAATTTTGATAAATACTAGCAATGAACTCTTTAAGACGTGGTAAAATTTCCAACAGTTTTTTGTTTTTTTACAGGCATATTATATTCGTAAGTTTTTTTTTTTGGTATAGCACCTATGTGAATAATATTATTAATTTGACCAAACATATATAATGTTTGAGAATTCAATAGGAAGTTCATTATAAGTCGTACTTAGTGGTAAAAAAAAGTAAAGTAAAATCTAAGATTTTTTTTTTTTTTTACAAAAGTTTTATTATCAAATTTTTATGAAAATCGTAAATACTAAAGCCTTTCAAATCATGTATAAACGAACTTAGTTCAGAATCGTGTTTCGATTATCAATAGTTTGTCGTTGCTAACAGATATAAATTAAATACATTTATGTATATTATCTGCCCAACAACTCGTTTATATCATTGGTGCACCTATCAGAAATATCAGTTCTTTTATAATGTAATATTTTACTCGCTTAAAAATTTAAATATTGGAAGAAACCTACTCGGTTACACACTTTATGTTCTTCCTTTGAAGTTCAAAGATTGGTAAAAATAACAAATATTGTACAAGAAAATTATATCTACATAAACAAACAACAAATATTAAATAATTCATTAATATTTATGTATATATCTGTATAAATGCAAATATTTTAGGCTTTAATTTAGCAAAACTATCTTTAAAATATCTCTATTTCACACTATATGACCATTGATTTTTTCGTTAAAATACTGTAATAAAATCACAAAAAAACGTTTTTGTAAAATTACAAAGTTATCGATTTATACAATCAATTTTATATGAAACTATCTACGTCTATATATTTTTAATGTATTAAGGAAAATTCACTGGATGCATTTCTATTCTCTTGCAATCTCGCAAATGACTCCACTATCGGATATCATTGGTAATTAAAATCGGTAGTAACGACTTGATGTCGAACAAAAGGTTGATGGAGACTCAAAATTATGTATAATATATAATTTCGTTCACTGCCTCGCATTTGTTTCGCAATAATAATATAGTAACTAGACAATGAAATACCGTGTTTATTTTAAAACAATCAAAATATTTTTTTTTATATTCAACGTGTTTTTCGCTTTTCCTTGCACGGATGAAACTGTAAGAGTATCTCTACAACATGATGTTTGTGTACACTACATTATTTATATCATGGTATTTGTCGATGATCTGTTACAGTGCAACCTCCGTTGTTAAACCGTAAGTAAATCACCGGGCCACGGTAATTATCGGTCGATGTCTAAATCACTAGGTAATGTATTTTTTAGATTCTGAACAATTTTTTTTACGATTTTAAACATTTCAACTTATCGGCTTCTTCTTCGCCTTATTGTTTTCGCCTTTCCCACCTACCTGTGCTTGTCCCTGCATCTGCATATGTATACATGTATGTATTAAACATTGCATATTATCCAACCCGTCCGGTTTAAATGTTATAAAATAATATTGAATAATTGAATATTTAATAATATTTAACTGCGTACCTAAAATTCTTTGATGCGCGGTCAAAATGTGTAGAGTTAAAAATTATAACGTTGCAGTAAGGAGTTATTGAAAGTATGGACATTCGTTCTATATCGATTTTTTATTACATAAACATTGTTACACTAATTTCGAAACAATGCACACTTTTAAATTTAAGTTGTTTTAAATAGTATTGAAGAGATTAGACTAAATCAAATACAAATGACAATTTAAAACATGATTTTCGAAAAAACACAACTGAACTCCTTAATATTATATTATATTATTGCTATTTTTTTCAAAGTTTCATATATTTTAATAACAGTTTAAGCACTTATATTATAGAGGTAATCCGTTGAACGTGTTAAAGAAATATCTCCCTAAAAGACCCGGCACTTTACAACACCCGTCTTCGTCGTCATCGAGTGTCGTGACTGCGACCGTTACCTTAGTCAGCACTGTCGAACGGCCAACGAGACGGCCAACACGGCGAGAAGTTTACTCACACAGCATACTGAATGACAGCCCACCGATGCCGTCGACGCTCTTAAATGGCGATAAAAGCTATAAAGACAACAAAAAGGTTACGAGAAACTTGAATGCTGCCGATGCGTTTCACAAATTCCAGTACATGATGACCAACTGGAAAACCAACAGCTTGAAAACATCGTGTGACGACAATACGACGGCGTTGGCACCTCGGGCGACCGTCACGAAGGCCAATGGCAGGGATAAGACCGGACATCCGTTGTCCAAAGACTACGACGAGAATACTCGGGAGCCTGTATGGCGGGCGACCGTCACGGAGGTTAACGGCAGGGCTCTGACAGGCAACCCGGTGTCCGATTACGGTGGTAGTCCGGAAGAGGCCGAGAAATATTACGACGAGGTAGACCAACCTGCAGTCGTGTGGAAAACTGGTATCTATGGTTCGTTTAAGGTTGGGCGAAGAAATTCAGCAGATGATGACGATGACGATGACGACGACGAACATCAGAATATGATGTTAGAAGATGTCACATGTGAAAACATGTAGTTTCTATCAGCGAAATCATGTCAAACAAAGAACTGAAAGATGAGTGGCTTGGAAAAACACTGGGAAATACAATAAATGTTACACTATACAGAACCCTCACGTTTAAGGAACGTGTAAAAAAACTAAAATGATAGTTGAAGCAAGAAACAACCTAACACAGAAACTAGAAGGTAGCAAATGGGGTGCGACTCTAAATATTATCTGAACTAGTAAGCTATACAACTTTTTTCTCTGCTGGCGGATATGCTAACTTAGTATGGAACCAATTAAAACATACCAAACATGTTGATACGGTACTTAATGAGACCTGGTTAGGTCAGGTTCTGCTTTCTTCGATTTGTTCAATTTTTACTTTATACGCCATATAATAATATTAGAATCTTAGTAATAGTAAGATAACAGTAGGATAATACTACTTGCAAATGCTACAATAATCTCATCTGTAATTCATTAAGTTAGAGGTTATAATAGCACGTGTAAAATACAATTGGTAACATTTGAACTATGTCTAATGAAATTAGAAACATTTGGGTCGAGCGTTTGGTCAGGCGTTTGGGTCAGGCAGAAGTTTAGCACGAGAGTGGCCGATACCAAATTGTGGGAATGAATTCGAAGGAGAAGAAGAAGAAGATTATTATGATTTTATAAGATTATAATTGTGTCTTTCCATAAGAGTTCGATGTGTTACGTTTCTTATAAAATAGTTATAGTTGTGTGTGTACAGAAATCGGTAGTTATACAATTAGTATTACCTAATTATTATACGGGTATCAACAAAAACGCAACAAGTTGAATGGTATAACATTTATAAGTACACAACATCGGAGAATGTGCCAGTAGTATTTTATCAAACTGTAATACATCGATGAAACTAACTCACGAATTTCTTAAACGTATTATTTATTTATTGAACTTAACGTTGCTATATATTAAAAAATTATTAAGATATGTAGTAATTTTTAGTAAGTATTTCAAGATAATAGATTTTTATAAAATAAAAATATTGGCAATAAAATAAACACAATACAATACATACTATGGACGATGAATGTTTTTCCAATGTGATCAAAGTATGTTTTTGTGTGTTCTAAAAAAAAAAAAAAAACAATAATAATAAAAACAAGAGTTAAACAAAATTAAGACTACAATTTTATATTATTGATTTGAACAATTTCTAAACAGTTTTACACTGGAGTTTCTATGCCATAATATACAAGGTCTTCCAAATTTCTTATTGCAATCAAATGTTTCATGAAATAGTAATTATTTTTGAAAAAAATGGTTTTTGTATACACTTTTAGGAATCATACATTCTAAATTTTTTTACATTATTCTTATTTTTAGTGAAACTATTGCCTACTTTTGATTTTTAAATATATAATATTTTCAAACCTACATGTATATTTATGAATAGTACATGTTATAGTATATCAACCTGTACATTAAAAGTTCTATAAATATTTAGAATTTTAGTTTAATATTTTAATTGGTGTTGACATTTTTAATTTCTGTAAACCTGTTGACGAGCTATAGTAGAGTATTATTTGTGTGGTGGCGTTGCGCGTGTAGCGTTTGAATAGTGTTTTACTACTTTCCTCTTACCAAAACTTTAATGTAGAATATCTTGTGGGCTGATAGAAATTCAAAATGGGGAGTTACAAGTCACAACACTCAACCCTGCTTCTCTGGCTACGTCACTGAGTATGATATTAGTGTATTATAATAAGTATTTTTTGAATATCCATGGTCCAAATAAATTGTGATCGATTATGCCTTGATTTCAAATTATGAATTAAAAACATTGTTATTACTCGTACCACAGGATTCGATTAAAGAAATGCAACTTTTTAAATAATGGAATTTGTAATAATTATATCGTCCAACCAACACCGAAGAACCTGCCAGATGTGAAGTTGGTTGTTCGAGTCGTGAATCAGATCAGTTTACATAGGGCGCTCTACACGGGAATTCGGACAATCAGACCAAACACTAATTCGCTGTTTTAAAACACAAGATGGCACCACGCTATCCAAGATAGAAAATTGTATTTTTCATGTATAATTTTAATTAAAGTATTGTTAAGATATTAATATCGGTTGCGGGAGATCTGTGGATATGTAATGAACTCATTGGTATATCTAAATTATTAAAAGAGAGTTTTACCACGCAAAGTATACATATTTTTTCTGTCATAATTTCAAGTCTTTACAAATATTTATAGCTGAATTATAAAAAATAATGAAATACAATTTAAAATAATAACAGAATTAAATATTTTCTCGTTCTTTTGACTATTTCCCGGTTTTTCCTGACTATTTATACAACTTCAGAGAAAATCAAAAAACGACTTTCTTACTAACAGATTAAAAATGCAATAAAAAAGATATTTTATTTTTTCTTCGATCGGAGTGATATTTTTTTGAAGTTGCAAAAATAAAATCAATGAAATCAGTATTGCCACGGTGCGCTTTAAATAATTTCCGTTCTCTATTATTATTCTTTCGAATTTTTCCCAATTATCTCGAAAACCCCTTGGGAAATCAAATAATGAACTATTTAATGACCAGCTGGATAAAATTTTCTTTCAGAAAAAATATTATACTCTATACATCGGAGCAAGATTTCTGTTCTAAAAGTTGTTTATAGCCAAACAAAATACACCATAGACAAACTTGCAATAGATCCCTCGTTATGCTTCAAATTTAAAATGTACAGCGTATGAATTCATTATTTGAAATTTGTATGAATTGCATTTTTTACCAGAAATTTCGTTTCAATCAAAAAATCACAAGAGACATTTTCTGTTGAACGGTGAAGAGTCAGAAATTTCGTTTTTTGATATTCCGTGCAGTTTTCAAAAATAATTGAATAAATTCAGGAAAATACATAGATAGAACATGAAAGTTTACGGAAATAATGGTTTCATTATTTGCAGTTTTTTGTTGTTATTCATTTAAACATTTTCGTAGAAACTTGAAATTTGAAAAAAAAACTTATATTGATCTTTTCTAGAAGTGGTAGATTTTTACAAAATATTCTGCAATTATGTTTGAGTTAATTATAGGTATACTAAGTTTTCGTACATAGTTTGTCTTTGGTAGGTACTGTGGAGATAAATTTGTTTGATCAAACAGTAACGCTTGAAAATTTAACACGAATTCCATTATAAGTTTTACTTAATAGTAAAAAAAAAGTTGAGCCTAATATAGAAGTTTTTTTTCTTTTTATAATCGTTTTAAGATCGAATTTTGAAGAAAATTTTAAATATTACGGTAATTCAAAACATGCATAACTGAACTTCACTTAGAATTGTATATCGATAGTAATTGTTTACTGTTGCTTACAGGCATAAATTAAATGGCTATACGCATCCCTACAATAGTATCGCATTCATCAGCAGTATCAGCTTTCTTTTATAATTGAATACATTTTTCGGGGAAAAAAAAAAAACACAAATTATCGAGAGCTTTTCGTTATATTTCGATCGATAACAAACAGAAGTGAAATAGGCCAATATTATAACAATCTCGGGGCTTGTGAGCTACGGACGACACTAATAATTTTTTTTGTTCCTATAGACAGACCAGATTATGTCGGGCATTTGGTAATACTGGCAAATTTGCCTAGAAATTGTATACGTGTACACAATTTTTCTGTTTGTAATTATCAAAGATTACATACACATACACACGCACGCATGCCGGTCTCACAAAATAAACATCAAAACGTATTCAAATATATTTTGAAATATTTGAATACGTATTATTCTACACTAATTGCGTTTTAACTCATCAACTCGAATGCATATTCCGAACACAAAATAAAACTATAATTCTTTACAAGACAGTTAAACAAAACACTCATAGGATACCATGTAGACAATCGGATGGGGTATACGTGACCGTGTTCCATTAGCCGAATAGCGGTCTGAACTTGTGACAATTCGAACACGAAATCGTTACCGGCCCGGGTATTGTTCGTAACATTGTTATATTTGATATTTTATATCGTGTTTCGGTCAATATTTTTCGATCGTCGACTTACAGAGGCCTGCACAGTGGAAAACCTCTGTAGGTACGTCAATAAAATTTGTACGGTAAATAAATTTAAAAAAAAAAAAAAAAGAATTATTTTACTTGAAGATAAAAACGCCCGTTATCGGGTTTATGTATGGATACGGTTTTTATGATATCACAACGTTATAACATCGGAATATCAGCCTTTATGGCCTTTAGGCATTTCATTACCGTTTTGGTTTGAACTTATTATCAATATTGCTGTGTTAATATTACATATTATATTATTTAAACTTTCACAATACACCATACAGATTAATAACGATAACGACAGTACCTCAGTACCGAGCAGCGGCGCGGGTCCGACCATTTTTTACATGGGAGGGTGGCACATTTAGACTTTCGGGTTTCGGGCACCGGGCCTAGTCCTTATAGTGACATATTCCTAAAGCGCGCTCCGCTTACATTAATTAACAACTCCAACGCGTCATCCCTGAACATATTGTTGGCACTGTCGGCCAATAGCAGCTTACGTGTATATTATGTATTTTTTTTTTTTAATTACGACAAGTTCCTCCGCGGGGTCATCTTAAATTCGGCGACGTCTCGCCGTTGCGGAGAAAACCGTCAGGGGTAGAAAACCGTCGAAATGCACGCGCGAGGGGTTCCGCGAAGCATGCGACCGACTCGGGTCGGCGGCACGGCGCTGTTTACACGCGATTCACAATAACGGTGCGGCGGCGGTAAAAAAAAAAAAATACCAAAAAAGATTAGGTAATTTATTTTAACGGGACTTTCGGTTGTTTTTCCCCCTCTGCTATTTTGTTTTTTTTTTTTTTCTGTCCCCGGTTCGTAGATACCTACGCATTTACGGCGTATTTATACGTAACGGTATACTTATAAACGTATATTATAATATGCAGTACATTTGAATTGCTCGTAACGCTTGTTGTCTGACGACGGCGATGACGACAACGGCGGCGGCGGCGGCGGTTTACCCCGCCAGGTACTCGATCGAGATTGCGGTGTAAACAACAACAAAACCGCAGAACTGTAGTTTTAGTCGTTATAATACTGCACCGTTTTGCACGCGAACTCGACCGGACGCGGCGAAAAGTGAAAATAATAAAAAAATAAAAAAAAAAAATAATAATAATAAAACCGATAAAAACCCAACATGGCCGAACAAGATCAAGTAAGTCGATAAAAATCATACAGATATTATTGTTACAGTATACGGATATCGTCTTCTTTGCGTTTTGTACTATTGCACATGAAAGCGAAACGCTTAAGTGAGTCATTATCAATAATAAAAAGGAAACGCAAATAAACGCACGTATGAAAATATGTAATACGTATGGTTGCATTTTTTTTTTTTTTTTTTTTTTTACGGTATTTTCGTTTT
>CABPRJ010000013.1:0-451966 GCA_902439185.1 Cinara cedri | reverse complement strand
AAAAAAAAAAAAAAAAAAAAAAAAATGAAAATTGCTATGTTACCACCGTGTATAGGCACGATGTAAACATAAAATTTAATAAACGTGTTATTATTATAGAATCTTAAGAACGGTCGTGTATATATATGTAATCGTACACCAAAGAAGCGGTATAGTAGAGGGAGATCGCGGCGAAACGAATATAATTACTGATTGTTAATTAGTAGAATATTACACAGGTTACAAGAACGTTGTAAAATATATAATATTTATAAAAACACGGACGACATTTTTTACCGGGAAAAAATGATTTATTCGAAAAATCACAACACACCTTTTTCGTTGCCTTTTTGATTTACTTTCTTACGGTATCGTTGTCAAAAATCTTGAGCTATTTTTGAACTCTTAAGGAATTTAATTTTTTTTGCTGTAGTTCGGTTATAAATACACGTAGAGACTTGAAACTTGGTAATAATACTTATATTGGACTTACCTAGACGAGGTAAAATTTTCAAAATCATCTGACTTTTTTTTCTTTTAATAAGCGATTTGAAATTAAATTTAAACGAAAATCGCAAACAAAATTACGGTACTTTAAATTATATATTCCTGAACTTTGCTCGAAATCATCTTTCGTCAAGCAATGGTTTATCGTTGCTTATAGATATAAGTGAAATAACCTTATGTATCCTACCTTCCCAACTTCTCATATACAACACTGGAAGCTTCTATCCCTAGTATCAGCTTTTTTAATGTTTAAACTGTGATTTTTTTTTATACAAATGTATTAAGAGACCATCAAGGTGGCATTTGTCATCGATGTTTTTCTATAACAGATAGTATGGTAAAACAATTTTCACGTAAAACAAACAGCCCTGCGATACGGTATTGAAAATTGGACTACCTCATCAGGGTTTTTAAAATATTAGTTATTAAAATAGTTTAGCCAAAGACTTCCTAAGATAATAGAGATGGGTGCAGCTAATATTATAGATAATTTAATGTACCCCTGTAAACAACGATAAATCATAAAACGATTCCGAGTGGAGTTCAGTTGGTAGAGCTGCATTGTCAACATATATATGTCATTTTATAGTAAAATAATTTAAAAAGTTTTATATTTTTTCTTTAATAATATTTGTTTAATGTTGTACCGATTTTTTTAATTTTCCCACGTTTTTCCCGATTTTCTCAAGTTTTATTCCGGTTTTTCACATTTGCTGGGAAAATCCCTAAAAAAATCGAAAAATAACCCCCTAAAAGAACCTCTATACACCGATTTCCTTTCAGAAAAGGTGCTACACTTAGAAATCCGAGCAAGTTTTCGGGTAGAAAATTTGTTAACAGATAAAAAAAAAATATAAACATCTGTGTAAAACCATAAGCTTCTTTGCTCCACTTAGAGTCTAAAAAACATTCATTCAAGTTTTGTATTTGTAATAATGAGTTGAATATTTAGAGAACTGTGAAAAGCCTACGAGGTTGTCTTCAATATGTTGTCATCTATACAAATTGTATTTTATAACAGGTATTATTATATTTTTTATAACAGTTACAATAACGATTGCCTATACTAGTCCTATAGTAAAACATTGTGGTCCTTTTATTTTGGATTGAAATTAATGGATTTGAGTGTTACTTATTTTTTCTCTCCGATTAATTCACTAACACGTTCGTGTCGAATTGATAAATCACACGGTGTCTAAAGTATTGCACTACATTATATTCTCATCATTTTTAATGATTCCAAACGAGTACCAATTTTTTTGTCGATATGAATGCATATTTTATTATGCTCATAATCATCTGGTGATATCGTCTTATCATTCTACCAATATATTGAAAACTCGTGAGTATTGCAAAAGCTCTAATTTCCTATTTGGGAATTTCAAAATACAGTATAAAATAAACTATGGTATTAGGATAATATCGATTTCTTTAAATAAACGTAGAATCAAATGTATAACTCCCGCTAGAACGCGCAGTAGAACAGACGTGATAGCGTTTTTACACGAACAAACTTATGAATAATTACTATTCAAAAAGCGCTTGATTTTAAAGTGTGGTTCCATTGGTTTCGAAATGTTTCCAGTGGCTCCCAGTATACCAGAAATAATCAGTAATCAATTAATTTTTACTTAGGAATTTTCAACGGCTGGCGGTTTAGTAAATAATAATCATGATTCGCGAATAACTGGTAGAATCTTTTCCCGTTATATCTAACCTATCACAGAGGCGGCGGCCGGGGGGCATATTATTATCAATTTTAGAAGCTTATATACATAATGAAATATATATTTGTATAATAATCAAAATATTAAAAATGCGTATACTTATTCAAATTTAATTAATTACAACACGAACATACCGATAAAACACGTGCAAATGTTACATAAATACAAACAAATCCTCTTATTATGATGTATATTCGTATAACGACGATATTCCGTATTCACGAGGGAGGGGGCATGGGGGCATATACGAACAGTTTATACGAATTTGAGGTTATTGTATTAGTTTTTTATAATTGTGTCATCGTTGTTGCCGATACTCGACGCCGTTTACTGTCAATCTTTTATGCATTTCTTCTAGCCGTTTTAGCGTTTTGTTCAACTGTTGTAAATGTACTGTTCTGCTGTTTTAGTTATTATAATTGTTTGTAAATCATACTGGTCGTAATACCATTACCAATATGTGTTGAATATAGCTGCAAAAGTCTGAAAGAAATTTCAAAACATCGTTTCCTCAAAAATGATATGCTATAATTTATAGTATGGGTTGAGAGGTCTGATAATCCGAAATTACTGATCATGACAACTGTATAAAAGTTATTTGGTTTGTGATCTTTATTTTGGTGAGATTTCCATAGTAATGAATTATAGGTATAATGAGAAAAATGCACTATCTATTATTATTGGTTGGGGTAGACATCCATCAGAATCGTTATGCGTCAACAAAGTATTAGCTGTACTTTTTCTATTTTATTAATTTTGTATGTGTTTATAACCATGTTAATTACAGTGATATTATTTTGAAATTAATATTGATTCATCTATATCAATATTATTGTACATATATATACAGGATGTTTTTTCTTCATTTAATACTCATTGTTTCACAAAGTATTGACTTTTTTTTAAAAAAAATTTGTTTGATAATTTAAGAACGAAGCAGTTAAGTTCTAAAGTGTTCAATTTCCACTATTTTTTGGTACCCTTATTTTTGTGGGGAATAAATTAATAGAGTATTAGTTTAAATAAGTTTTGATATTGACATTTTTTATTTCCGTCAACCCATTTACGAGATATTCCACTTTTAAGTTTAGGTAGGGAGACAGTAATGGAATACTATTAAAACTCTGCGCGCCGTGCCGCCACACAAATAATAGCTCATTACTTTACCCTTCCTTTTGAACTTTAAATCAGCAATTTTAATAAAAAAATGTATTTAAACTAATACTCTATTAATTTTTGAACTTTTAATGTAGTTTACCATTTAAAAATCAAAAGTTAGTAGTCGTTTCTAGGGCCTAAAATTGTGTGCAGTAGTACACACTATGTGCAGTAGCAAATTCAAAAGTGTGCCGTACTTATTTTAGGCTTTTATACATTTTTATTTGATTAATATCCAATATTGATTATTGAAATTAATGAAAATCACTAATAAGCATTTATTCATTTAAAATTCTTAACACTAAAGATAATATTGACTACACTAGCTAAGCGGTACCAATAACGACATTGGTCTTTTTTGTCTTGTCTGTCTAAATTTAACCCACATTCAACAGTTTTATATTGGCTAAAAAAAAAAAAAAATAGCAATGCAAAGGTACAGCCGTATGCTGTTAAGTAGGAATGGTTTCAAGGGGTTTTCTTTGAAGCTGAAGCCTCAAAAAGTATTTTTTTTGCTGAGAATATTACCAAAGTTTGTTTTTAACTAAATTTATATAATTATTTTAAATATAACATTGTGTTCAATGTTGTTCTTAGTAAAGTAGGTATTTTTTATTATTTAATAATATAATAAGTAAATTAACCCAAGCTATTTAGTTTTTAGTTTTAAAATTTGTAGTCATATATCAAGGACTTGTGTAGAAGATTGTCTTAGATTGTATTTATTATAACTAATTGTTAGTAAATACCGAAAAAAATAATGCATCGAAGTCATATATGGCATGTGCACTAATAGGTCGATGTTCATTGTTTTAAAATGTGTTTTGGGTGTGTAAATAGGTGTGCAGTAGCAAAATACCCGAATTTCAAGTCCTGGTCGTTTCACTGCCAAAAATAACGGTACCGAAAATAATGATAATGTAACATTTTAGATATCTGCGTGTTTCTTAAATTACTAAAAGATTTTTTTTTGAAAAAAGTCAATATTTTGCGAAATTATAAGTGTTTAACGATAAAAGAATCACCTTGTATTTTCTTATAAATTGGATTTCGTCAGGTTTCGCGATAATACATAATCTATTTTATTTATAACGGATAATTGTAACAGTTATACATATATGTATATATGGTTTAGAATGTTATAATGTATAGATAGCATTGATCAGTTACGTACTTTTGTTATGGTAAACAGCGATATCAATACACTAGAAATATAAATGGCATTAAAAAAATGTTGTGAATCAGGTTAAAAAAAAAAAAAAAATCTTTTTACGGTTTTCCCAGTTATTATGAAAACTACTTAGAAAATCATAAAACAACTTTCTTCGTAAGCATCTAGATGTAAAATGCAATAAAAAGAGTTTTTATCGTTTTTCAATAGTTTGCATAAATTAAAAACAATGAAATCGCTAACGTTGCGGCACGCCGTAAATATTTGCCGTTATCCCTATAATTTTCATTCCGGTTTTTCACAGTTATTTTGAAAACCCTCTGGCAAATCAAAAAATTACCTGCCCAATGTACCAATTAGATAAAATTTTCTTTCAGAAAAGTTGTTTATTGACAGAAAAAAAAAGTATGTATTATAGTAAAACCAAAATGTTCTAAATATATAAATCGGTTAAAATTGTTCAAAAACGAGGAATTCTTCGTTCACATTTTGGTTTGTCTTGAAAATTATAAAAATTATTAATACTAATAAAATATAAATTCAATGAATCAATCGCCAACGACCATACCACGTTGAATACACCAGTTCTCGTCCGATCACTGAAGTTAAGCAACGTCGGGCGTAGTTAGTACTTGGATGGGTGACCGCTTGGGAACACTACGTGCCGTTGGCAATTTTTTTTTTTTTTCCATTGAATGCTTTTTGACGATCAAATACATCACTTAGAAAATTAATTAATTTGTACTACTTTTATCATTCGAGTTTAATGATAATGTTGTTTTTATTTATAACTGGTTGATAAAATGTGAGTTACATAAATTATAGACTTGGACTATGGACCGTATTAGGGATCGATCTAGGAAAATATCTTAACTAAATTACTATTAAAGAAAAATTAATTTTTCATATTATGCGTTAAAAATATATAATAATTACAATTTATTTAATTTAATATAGATATTATTTTTAAAATATCTACATATGCTAAGAAGAGGGCTTCAGTCCCCCCTTGTCGACCCCTGGACCATATAATAATTTAATTTATATTAAAAATATTTCGTTTGAAATATTTTGTTGGTACAGTCTTCAAGAAAATAAATATATAGGTAATCTATAAAAACAAATTAATAAACGACTCAAGTTATAATAAATCATATCAAATAGTTTCGTACTATAGGTAAATTCTTTTGAAATAATTTCATCGTAAATCACTAAAATGGAGGTTAATGCAATAAATAATATTACAATTTCAAGAAGTTTGAAATTAAACATGCACACATAAACGATTTAAGAATAATATGTCTAGTTGTTATGGAGATCGAATAACAAACACGAATAAAATCAGTATCGGTGTCGGAAATAATGAAAGAAAAAAAACATTTTGAAAAAGCTTCGTGCTTTTTAATCATAATATTATACAGGAAAAAGTTTTCAATAAATCTATAACAGTTGTATAATTTTGTATAGTCGTTAAAAATGAATAACTTCAGCATAGGTAATCACTAATAAAACAAAAAGAAATACTTCAAAGTTTCTATTTCGACTTATTAAAAAATTGTCCATAATTTCGTATTCAATGTAATGTGACGTGATAGACATAGTTTTGTGGTTTTTTCGATTTTACTAAATACTTTAAACTTTACTAAATTACTTTGTACGAACGTATACATATTATTACATTATAAACCACTTTTGTGTCTGCCAAATTTGGAGAAAATATAAGCACAACACTTTAAAATCAATGCAAAAGCCAAAAATAACATAAAATAAACTTTGTTAAAACATCAAAGAACGTTCTCCAAGACGTTATTCACCGTCGCCGCCAGTACTCTTCGACTCTTTCATTCTTTGCCCATAAAAAATGCCGCTCTTAAAAACTATTTCTTAATGCTAATTTATCGTTATTATACTGTTGTACAATGTGTCGCCTACACTTTACATCATTCAACACTACCCATATGTATATCTGCTATAAGTGTACCAATGATAAACATTTTATTTCTGCAAGATTTATTTCTGTTCAGTTTTAACTTCGGTGTAACCGCCATATACGTAGGTATATCTATTATACTTGTAATAAATTATTTAAGCACTGTAAGTAAAAATGAGTGAACGTAATGAAAAAAGAAAAAAAAGATACGGCCATACTGCGCACGATGGGTGAGCCACTGTTATAGGGGAGAAGTTAGAAAGGTAGAGAAGAAATTTAATGTGTATTTATACACAACGATTAATCATTGCTAATGATAAACGATTCTGAGCGAAGTTCTGTTAATAGTGTTGCTTTGTCAACAATATATTTCTTATATCATAATATAACAAATAAAATATTTACATAATTTGTATTATACATTTTTTTTGATAATATTTGTTTAGTGTTGTATCTGTTTTTCCGTTTTTTATCACCTTTTTCACATTTATTGGAAAAACTCCTGGGGAAATCAAAAAACGGCGTTATTAAATTACCAGTCCCAGTCAGATTACCTTTCGGAAAAAGTGCTGTAATTTAAAATTGGAGCAAAATTGCTGGTAGAAAGTTGTCCATAAAAAAAAAAAAATAATAAATAAACACCATGGTAAAATCAATAAATTCTTCGCTCCACTGAGAATGTAAAATGATTACCGACCAGTCTATAAAATATATATTGTTACAACAATATAAAATAATATAATATATTTATATGTATAGTAATAGTGTAATTTTAAACGGAATTTGAGATGCTAAAGTTCAAGCTAAAGAAAATAATCAAAACCGTGATAACCATTGAACAAGTATCTATAGGTACTCATAGGTGTATTATAGGTATTTCGACGTCACCATGGAAACTCGAGTAATTCGAGTGATCGGTAAAACACCTTTGGATCGGGTGTGAGTATAATATAAAGGCTGCACCCACGGACGGGTGTTCATCATAATACAATAATACGAGTATTACCTGTACGATACACCTAGCAGTTTTGTCATTAATAACCGTTCGTTTAATCCTGTTAAAATTGTTATTATTTTTAAAAGTGTGTTCAATTATATTTGAAAAAAAGTTTTACTATTGTGTTTGCGCTCACATTCACGAACGTATTACACACACGTCGTATCATATTATAGTCTATAATATTTTCACATTGGAATTCAAAAGAACTTACATACATACACCTATGTACAAAACATAAAGGTGTAATATAACAATAAATATACATATATATGTGTCTCGGTGATGTCGTCGTGGTCGTCAATGACGGTTAATAAACAAAAACGTCGACCGAAAATCAAACGGTTAAACTCCGACGCTCAGGTCAGTTTACATATTACCGTGTAGCAGTAAAACCGCATTGATTTCGATAAAGGCTTCATTTTTTTTTTTTCTTTCTTTCCGTTTTAGTTTTATAATGTGCAATTTACTTATAACTCGTATTATAATAATAATATAATACCTCTAGTACGATGGTAAACGTTTAACGTCTGTACAATGATTTTGTTCGCAAAGTTTAGTCGGGCATACATATAAAATACCTAATATAATATACATACGATATACGTATAATACCTATTATAACGATAAACAAATTATACACTGTCGTCGTAAAACACCGTGTTCATGTATATACACACGGAAATTCGCGTGTCGGTTCGGTAAATAAATTATAGGAAAATTTTTTTTTTAAATATTTTGTTTACAATAAATAATACGATAACTATAAACGATACCAGTCTATATAATGTGCATAATATGTACATATAAATAGATGTATATATACATGTATTGTATACGAAAACTTGGCGAACCCCTAACGGTATAGCGTATTTAGAAAAACCGTCGAAACGAAATGGGTTTAGTCGGCCGATAGACGATCAACCGCACAATATGATCATTTCTCACGCCAAAAAATGACATTATAACAGTATATTATTACGAGTATTGTTAGATTTTCGCATCCCCATAGGATATTTTTACCGTAATATATTTAAAATGTTTTTGTCAAATCATACGGACGATGCGGAACTTAAAGATCAGGACATTGATTTCACGTCGCTGCCGTTAAGCGAGGCTTTACAAGTAAGTACGTATAGGTACTGAAATGTATAGTATTTACCTGAAGTGTGACGATGAGCCGTGTTTCTGTTAACCCTTTCAAACCTCACACAGTTTAGTAAAAATATAATTATTTCTAATTTTATATATTATTATTCAATTGTGATTGGTTGTTTAAATTACCAACATTTTAAACCATGGACTTTTTTTTTAAATATAAAATTGAATACCTACTAAAATATTTATCACAAATATTCGGTTGACGAGCAAACAAGTGTAAACTGTTAATTTTCACGGATTTATGGAAATCATCGTCCGATGGCTTATATGTTTATAATACATATGCTAGTGCTATAAATCAAAGCCGGCAACTCTAAGTTCTATTGGTAAAAATAATGTCAGAAACGATATGTACTAGTACGCGATGACCAACTGTAACAGGAACTATTTATTTTTAAGATATCTATACATCTATTATGAGCCGAATCTATTTTATATCCACTCATGAGAACACTGAAAACCAACTGCGATTGTTTTATTCACTGTAGCCGCAGTGACAGTACAATGGGTCTTTATCACATCTATGTGATTTTCGTTTTTTTTTTTTTTTTTAGAGACGTAGAGAAGAATGCGAACGAAAAGCGAGGAGAGGGGAAATGGACCCCAGGCTGGAGTTTACATTTCAATTACTCATCGACTACACGGGACTTCCGAGAAATGATGTTATGGACTACGTGTTCGAATCAAATATGGTAAGGTATAGAAAAAATAATTTTTCAAAAAGATATATTGATCAGGCAACGAAATAAATAAAGAACTTCAAGAATTTGTCCAATTTTTTTATTTAAAGCTAATATATGCATGGTTCTGATAATAAATATTATGAAAATACATGATTTTATTTATCTTGAAATTACTATTTAATGCGATGCGTGTACAGTCTACGAAAAACTAATAATTAATGTGCTGCGTGTAATAAAAACGTGATTATTCTCAGTTGGACCAAATAAATGAGCTATTTTTGCCACACGGCAGATCGAAACTGATGTGGTTCTACCAGGACGTCGAAGTCGACGACTCGGATTCGTTTGAAGTGGTATGATAACTTATACAGACAAAAATGTGGTTTTCACGTCATCGTGTCTAATGGATAATATTGTTGGTTTTAAATTTATTCGCGTGACATGAAACGATTTCGTTGTCATGGTGAATTTTAGGTTTTGGTGAAGACATCCAACAGCAGAAACCTCCCACCAATAAGGCCCAGCATGTTATCCAAGCCGAAGAAAAAAAAACTGTTTCTCACGGATGGTTGGGAAGTCGGACTGACGGGCATTTGTATTTACATCATCCGATTAAACACCACTAAGCAGTTACCCGAAGAAGGGTTTCACAAGGATTTAATCTGTGGCACATTAGACGCGGAGAAAAAAGGCTTGGTCAAGAGCATAGCTAGAATCATAGAATATGTATTTATACCAGTGTTGGCCATACCGCAGACCGGTGACGAACCGTCCGAAGATCAACCGGACTGTCCGTTGATCAAAAGTCAGCTGCTCCCAGAACTGAGATCGTTTTGCAGTTGTCTAAAAGGTAAGTCCCTACACAATAACATTTTGATACAACCTAATGTGGTCTAAGTTTTTGAACTAACCGATTAAGTAAAAAACTTTAATCACTCATATATTTAGTGAATATGAAAATGTGTTTATTATTTTGTTATTTAAGTGTGCGAAGAAGTATGTGACCAACCAAATATTTTTGCTGATGACATGAGTTTGATATCAAAAGTTCCTTCGTATAGAGAAGCTAAACATCTTGCCACTAATAGGGATGAAATATTAGTTTTAGAAAAACGAGTTACAAATTGGATAAGGAGAATACGAGAAGTATATAAAATATCAATTTGTTTATAATTTGATTATTATAAATTAGCTTTTGATTTTAGATATTGTTAGAGGATGAAAAATTACAATATGAAAGTGATACTAGTGGACCCCAAGACGAGTTGGAGTTTTGGAAAAAACGCGGAGCACAATTTTCGCAAATCGCTGCCAATCTAAGTTGGGAAGAAGTATATAATTTATTTCTTTAATAATACTTTGTTCTATGATTTATTGTTTTATTTAATACTTGTATACTTGATATAATAGTTCTATGTATTTTTTTGCTTATATAATATAATAGGTAATCATGACCATTTGTTGTTTACAACTTTCACGTTCTCGCATGGTCGATCGATGGAGGCGCACAGACAATCATTTGACACTATGTTATAATGAGGCAAAAGATAACTCTAAATACATTCAAGCGTTGGAAAAATGCTGTCATTCACTATATCTCGATAATCCGGTAAAAATGAGAAACTCTTTAGTGCGTATGCTTCAAACTGTACGCCTTATCCATGATGTGTCTATGTTTTACAATACAACCGAGAAAATATCATCTCTTATGGTCAAAGTAATAATCTTTAAATTCGTATGAAAAATGATAATGTAAAATAAAAATTAATTATTTTCAGATTACAAACCAAATGATTGAGAGCTGTAAACTTCATATTACGAATCGAAGTAAAGACACAATATGGTCACAAGATAGAGGCGTTCTTACTATTAAATTAAATGAGTGTATTATGTTAAACAAATTATACCATAATACTTACGAAAGAGTGAAAAATCATCACGGCGCAGGAAGACAATTTAGTTTTTCTGAAAATTATGTATTTGGTAAATTCGATGGATTTTGTGATCGACTTATGAAAATTTTGACAGTTTTTGATACGGTTGACGATTATAATGGACTATTTGAACGAAGAATGGAAAGTTTGCTTTTTGGAGAAGGTATAAATGATAGACATTTTATAATTATACAAACGTAATAATTTATACTTATGTATTGAAAAACATTTTTTTCAGCCTTAGATAATGCTGTACGGACATTCGAAGAAGCGAAATTGGTAGTCATGAACAAAAACTACGATTATTTAAATCAGAAAAATAGAGAGTTTGATCACGATTATACGACTTTCTTTGTTATGGTTCAAACATTAAAAGATGATTTAGCACACACAATAGAAACTAATTTTAGTTCTGTCTGGGAGACAGGCCAAGGAATAAAATTTCTTGATAAGTTTGAAAAAGTATGAAAATATGTTTCAGTATAGTATCAGATTATGTAACTACTCAATTTTTGGTTTAAAACAATAGATCGCCACTAAGATACCAGTGACACGTATGGACATAAAATATAGTAGAGTATTGAAATACTGCGAAAGTCAAATAGATAGAACATTAAAATTATTTAAAAAACGTAAAGGCAATCCTCCGGTTCCTAAGAACTTTCCCCCACTTTCCGGTATTTATTACATTATTATAACTTTAATTCTAAATTGTATTTCTCATTAAATAAAATTGCGTGTTAGGTCGTATTGTATGGGTTAGATCATTACAACAGCGATTAAGTTATTTAATGGATGAAGCTACCGACCATCCGGTTTTAAAAGTAATGCCAGAAATGACGGATGTTCAAAAAAAATTTGCCTCTATGTCAGTTGCTTTGCAAAACTATGAAGAAGAAATTAAAAATATCTGGATGAATCACAATGTAAATATATTTTATTTTATTAATTAATTTTTAAATTTGTAACATCTTACATTTTTTTGTATAGGTTAAAGTGATAGAACACTGTTTGGTACAACCACTGTTAAAATTTAAGAATACTACTAATATGGTTAATGTGAATTTCGATTCTAGATTGAGCTTGCTTATACTGGAATCTAGCTGTATGCTAAAAATGGGACTACAAGTTCCAATTATCACAAAAGCTTTATTTTTTAGAAAAGATCATTTCACATTAATGTGTGATACACTACAAGTAACAAAATTATTTTTTTTTTTAAAGTTATTGTATTTTATATATATATATATATATTAAATACATAGTGTATGTTAAATAAAATGAGAAAAGTGGCCAATAGTATCAATCTAGATGTCAGACCGTTATTTGTGACTCAGCTCGTATGGCTGCTAGATCTTTTAACACCTGGATTGCAGAAAATCGATTGGACTGATCCCGAATGGAAAAGTTTTGTTGAAAAAACAAACTTTGCAATAGACAAATTTCAAGTTTTAGTCACTAGGTAAGGTTAATCGTAACGTGTAATTTATAAATTATAATATAATATTTTCTTCCCATATTTTTAGAATTCACGACGTTTACAATAACAGAATACTTCAGGTCCTATCTTCAATGCAGTTAATTACGTTTCATACATTTCCAGAAGATGGTTCAACATGGACACCCGATGAGTTTTTAGATAAAACAGATGAAACATGTCGTCAAGCAGCTATGGTTTGTGATTTACATAAAATTTTAACAATACTTAAATAAAGAAATTCAAATAATTGTGTAGGAATTAAATCGAAAAAGCATTCTAATAGAAGAAGCCGTTGAAGAAATATTGAATCTTGTTCAAACAGCTAATGAAAGTGTTGCGATTCCAAAATTAGAAACTGAACCCACTTCTAGAGGTACAACAGATAAACTATTCATAGTATTCAAAAATATATATATATATATGTATAGACTGATATTATTATAGACAGAACAGATGCCACAGATGTGGCCAAACAAGAAGGGAATACAGGGGAAGCTCAACCGGATTGGAGTACTGTGTGTGAATTTTTCAATAATCCATTTGTTTTAGCAGCATATGAGTTACCTCCAACGGTTTACACTCTCGCTAATAGTGCCGTTAAAGAAATGAGACGGTATTATAGTCGAAAAGTTATAGATGTGCTGATTAAAATAACAAGACAGTCAATTGATGCTTTAAGAAAAAAGTTTTCTCAAGAACATGGTAAGGCCAACAAATAGGCATTTGAAGTGGTTTCGTACATTAATTTATTATAATCTAAACATATTTATCAGGAGAAAATCCAATTTTTGAAGTGCATGCAATACTTATGATTCCGTCGATAGTTATCAGACCAGATATAAATGAATTACAGGAATTAATGATCCAAGCTGGGAGATTAATGATAGGGGTAGCCAAAGGAGTTGGGCAATGGTCTGGTAATAAAAAAACAAAGGTAAGATTGTAGGGTAAATAATAAAACACGAACACTACAACCGAAGACACGGCATTCATCTGGGATAAATTTATTTGGTATTGTCTTGTGTTGTCCACGTGTTTGTCTTCGTGTGTGCGTCTCGTTTGTTTTTCTACCAGCAGGTGTTAGCAGAAAAACATTGGAAACAGCTAAAAAGAGATTGCAGTGAGCGTAGAGAACATTTTTTTTCTAAAGTTGTTATTTCTGATATGGAACAGAGTGTACCAGTCACTGTACCAACTATAGAAGATGCAAGAGCGAAGCGTCAAAGATTATACAAGTTGGCATCTGAGAAAAAACCTCCATTTCCAACAATTCATAGGAATTTCTATTCACATATCATTGAAAATAAAGAAATCATCAAGGCCCTATCGTTACTTTCTACATGCGTACAACCATTAAAACCAGTACAATTTATAACTATACAGTTTGTGTTAAATCAATAACTTTTTATATGTAACAAATAGATGCTGATGGAATTTTTGGTTCTATGGGTGCCTTACAAAATTTTATGGAATAATAACCTATCAGAAAAACGAGATTTATCAACAGTTTCACTGTTAGATTCAGAAGCATATCTTCAAAAACACCATGAACTCTTAGAAAGTTTAAAAGTAAAACCAGATACGTATCAATTTGGATCGTGTGTCTTAGTATCTGTTGGTAAGTAATCACCCAAATGAGTGGAATAAATTATAACAAATTTAAATTTTCAGAGAAATTAAAATATGGTCTAACGATTGAAGTGCAATCATGCAATCGTCGAATTGGACAATTATTACGTAAAAAATATCACCGGGAAATGGATTATGTGTACGCTGTAATGAATGAAATGGAAAGAAAGTTAGAACGACCCATAAGGGATTTAGATGACATAAGAATGGTGATAGAAACCTTAAAAAAAATCAGAGAAAATGAAGTTGATATGGAGCTTAAAATAGAGCCAATTGAAGAAGCATTTAATATATTAACACGTTATGATCTGCCAGTTGAAAGAGAGGATTTAGAATTGGTCGATAATGTGAGATATTGTTGGCAACGAGTATTGACTCGCGCGATGGATATGAATATTTATTTGTTAGAATCCCAACCACAACTACAAAAAGAATTAGCTGAAAACTTAAGACATTTTAAATTGGATTGTATTCAGTATTGTCACGAGTATAGAACATTAGGCCCAATGATGCCGGGACTTTCACCAAGGGAAGCTTCAGATCGACTTATTATGTTTCAAGTAAACAATTTTTTAGTATATGAAATAAAAATATAATTCATATTTAATAAAACTATTACCGTTACAGAATCGTTTTGATGGCATGTGGAGGCGTTTACAATCTTATCAAAGCGGAGAGGAATTATTTGGTTTAGAAACTACAGAATATCCGGAACTGGTTCAAATACGTAAAGAATTGAATCTTCTTCAAAAGCTTTATAAACTTTACAATGATGTTATCGACCGGGTTAGCAGTTACTACGATATCCCTTGGGGAGACGTGAATATAGAACAGATAAATAACGAATTAATGGAATTTCAAAACAGATGTCGAAAATTACCCAAAGGATTAAAAGAATGGCCTGCATTCCATGCATTAAAACGAACTATAGACGATTTTAATGATATGTGTCCGCTGTTAGAATTAATGGCAAATAAAGCTATGAAACAGAGACATTGGCAAAGAATTATGCAAATTACCGGTTATAGTTTTGAGTTAGAAAGCGAAGGATTTTGTTTGAAGAATATTTTAGAAGCTCCTCTACTAAAACATAAAGAAGATATCGAAGATATATGTATTTCAGCTATGAAAGAGAAAGATATTGAAGCAAAACTAAGACAAGTCACTAATGAATGGTCAGTGCAAGAATTAACCTTTTTAACATTCAATAATCGTGGAGAACTATTACTTCGTGGTGACACAACTGCAGAGACTATTGGTCAACTAGAAGATAGTTTAATGATTTTAGGTTCATTGATGTCTAATAGGTTAAAATTGTTGAATTTCATGTTTGTATTAATTAGTAATATTATTTATTATAAATTATTATTATTATATTAGGTATAACGCACCATTTCGAAAACAAATACAGCAGTGGGTATACGATTTATCTAATACTAATGAAATTTTGGAGCGTTGGTTATTGGTTCAAAATATGTGGGTGTATTTAGAAGCGGTGTTTGTTGGTGGTGATATTGCCAAACAATTACCCAAAGAAGCCAAAAGGTAAGATTTATTAATCAACTAAACTGTTTTTTTTTTTTTGATTGTACTAATCAAAGAAGTATTGTTAAATAGATTTAGTAAAATAGACAAGTCGTGGCAAAAAATAATGCAACGAGCACATGAAACACCAAGCGTAGTTATTTGTTGTGTGGGAGATGACATGTTAAAACAACTTTTACCTCATTTACAAGAACAACTTGAGTTATGTCAAAAATCTTTAAGCGGGTAAACAAATTGATGTTTGATAACTTTATACGAATATTGTAAAATACTTTATTATTTTACAGTTATCTAGAAAGAAAACGAACTATGTTTCCAAGATTTTTTTTTGTTTCTGATCCAGCTCTATTAGAAATTTTAGGACAAGCTTCTGATTCACATACAATTCAAAATCATTTACTTTCAATATTCGATAACACTAAAGCAGTAAAATTCCATGAAATCGAATATAATAAAATGACTGCCATTATTTCCATGGAAGGTGAAGTTATACCTCTTGAAAGAGCTGTTAGAGCTGAAGGTAGTGTTGAAACTTGGTTAACGAGTTTGTTACAGACATCACAGCAAACTATTCATTCGATTATTCGATCAGCAAACCATCAAATAAATGACAATAATTTTACATTATTACCATTTCTAGAAAAAATGCCAGCTCAGGTATTGTAACTGTCATAAATAAATTATCCAATATCTAAAAATAAATTATAGTTATAACGAATAAGTATTTATCTAACTAAACTATAGATTGGAATATTGGGAATTCAAATGATTTGGACAAGAGACTCGGAAGTAGCATTAATACATGCTAGATCAGACAGAAAACAAATGCACGATACTAATAACCGATTTTTAGAATTATTAAATACATTAATTGATCAAACAACAAGAGATTTAACGCGTATTGAAAGAATAAAGTTCGAAACATTGATTACAATACATGTTCACCAAAGGGATATTTTTGATATTTTGGTAATATTATTTGTGTGAATTTTGTAAAAACAATGTAACTGCTTTCTGGACCACCTAATCTACTTTTATATTTAATTTTGTCCACAAATATTAAAAAAAAAATAATAATTAGAAAATATTGAGCCGATCATATTATCATATTGTTTCACTATCTAACTCACTTTGATTTAAGGTACTAATAATTATTATTATTTGTATAAATATATATATTAACATATATGTACACAATAAATATTTCATTAATTTAAGTCTATAGAGGGTATATAATAATATTCACAATAATCTGTTATTTTAATATAAAATTTAGTGCCGTCTTAATGTGCGTTCTGTTAATGATTTTGAATGGTTAAAACAATGTCGATTTTACTTTAAAGAAGACTTGGATAAAACTTGGATTTCTATAACTGACGTCAATTTTAATTACCAAAACGAATACTTAGGGTGTACAGAACGTCTTGTTATTACACCTCTTACTGATAGGTTTGACCAGTATAATTGTATGTATCTACCTACTATTATAATAATTTAACGAATTATTTGTATTAGGTGCTATATAACATTAGCCCAAGCATTAGCAATGAGTATGGGTAGTTCGCCTTGTGGACCTGCTGGTACTGGAAAAACTGAAACTGTTAAGGATATGGCGAAAACTTTAGCAAAATACGTGGTGGTTTTCAATTGTTCCGATCAAATGGATTATCGAGGCTTGGGAAGGATTTATAAAGGTCTTGCTCAATCAGGAACATGGGGCTGTTTTGACGAATTCAATCGTATCGAACTTCCAGTGTTATCAGTTGCAGCCCAACAAATAGCAGTAGTGTTATCAGCAAAAAAAGAAAAGAAAAAACAGTTTACCTTTACGGACGGAGATTTGATAGATCTTTGTCCTGAATTTGGCATATTTATTACAATGGTAAACTCAATAAATATTAAACACTAATTAATAATTTTTAATTAAATCTTCATATATTTTAGAATCCAGGTTATGCTGGCCGTAAAGAACTTCCAGAAAATTTAAAAATCCAATTCCGTACGGTGGCTATGATGGTTCCAGACAGACAGATAATTATCAGAGTTAAATTAGCCAGTTGTGGATTTTTAGAAAATATTACTCTGGCTCGAAAATTTTATACATTATATAAACTCTGCGAAGAACAATTAACAAAGCAAGTTCATTACGATTTTGGATTGCGAAACATTCTGTCGGTATTGAGAACTTTAGGTGCCGCAAAACGGGTTAATAGTAAAGATACAGAAAGCACAATTGTTATGCGGGTATTGCGTGATATGAACTTATCAAAATTAATAGGTTAGTATTAATTGTTTTTGATTATATAATTGCCATTTAAAAATATTGCTTTGTATTAATACGTATAGACGAGGACGAACCTCTTTTTCTATCATTGGTCACCGATTTATTTCCAAATCAAATATTAGAAAAAACAGCATACCCTGAATTGGAAGAAGCGATTGAAAACCAAGTAGAAGCAGAAGGTTTAATATACCACGCGCCTTGGGTTTTAAAACTGATACAAGTAAATCACATATAAATATATATAAACTCAAATCGTAAAAATGTATGATTAATGTAAATCACTTTAGCTTTATGAAACACAACGGGTGAGGCATGGAATAATGACCCTTGGACCCACCGGATCAGGGAAAACTTGTTGTATACAAATTTTGATGAAAGCATTAACTATTTGTGGTGAAAGTCATAGGTATATAATAAATATATAAATAATCCAATATACTTTACAAATTAATTTTTGGGGTTGGATATTTTAGAGAAATGAGAATGAATCCTAAAGCAATTACTGCTGCTCAAATGTTTGGACGGCTTGATGTAGCTACTAACGACTGGACAGATGGTATTTTTTCTGCATTGTGGAGAAAGACACTTAAATTGAAAAAAGGAGAACACGTATGGTTGGTATTAGATGGACCAGTGGATAGTATATGGATAGAAAATTTGAATTCAGTTTTGGACGACAATAAAACGTTGACGTTAGCTAATGGAGACAGACTTCCTATGGCACCTAGTTGTAAAATTATATTTGAGCCCCATAATATCGATAATGCTTCTCCGGCTACCGTGTCACGTAACGGTATGGTTTATATGAGTTCATCTGGGTTAGATTGGAATCCTGTTTTAGCAGCATGGCTGAAGAAACGAAATAAACGAGAGTCAAAATTATTTCGACGACTATTTGAGAATACATTTTCAACAATGTATACTTGGGCATCACAGAATTTGATAATGTCTATGAAAGTATTGCAATGCAATACAATTCAACAAGTGATTTTAAGCTTTTGGTAGGCTTTTTATGATTGACCTAATATAAGAATTTGATATTTATTTAGATGTTAGTGTTATTACAAGGGTTGATACCTAAAAAACCAGACGAAGAAGAAGGGAAAGAAGAAGATGAAGAAGTTGATAACGCCGATAGTAATTCTTCGGAAGAAGGAGATGATAATGAAAGTATGGAAAATAATTATCTTAAACCGGATAATTTGCTGTAAGTCCAAGGTTAGGTTAGATTAGATTATGTTTTATTATATTTATTTTTTTTTAGACCAAGTAAAATACATTTACAACGTTTATTTACTTTTTCACTGGTGTGGGGATTAGGATCATTGTTGGAAACATCTGATAGACATAAGTTTAATAACTATCTAAGTGATAATTTTAATTTGGTTCTTGATCTTCCTAAATTAGAAGTTCAACCAGACACTACAATATTTGATTTTTTTGTTACTGAAGAAGGTATGAAACTAAACGATATAAATATATGTAATTCTAATTAAATTATGGATATCTACTTAGGTGAATGGGAACATTGGAACACTGCTATGTCCTCTACTACTGCATCAGAGTCATCTAGTTCTGATTATAGCCAAGTATTGGTTCCCATTTTGGAAAGTGTTCGTATTACATACTTGATAAATATCATAGCTACACAAGAATATCCGGTTTTATTGATTGGAGAACAAGGATCAGGAAAAACTGTAATGATGAAATCTTATATGAGATCTAATAAACCAGAGCTTTATTTAAATAGGTCATTTAATTTTTCATCTGCTACCAGCCCTTATCAATTTCAAGTAAATATATACTATATAACAAATATTATAACTTCAATAACAATAATATTTTTGTATTTTTCAGAAAACAATTGAAAGTTATGTAGAAAAAAGATTAGGCAACACATTTGGCCCACCCGGAGGTCTTAAAATGACTGTTTTTATTGATGACATTAATTTACCAGAAGTTAATGAATGGGGTGATCAAATTACAAATGAGATTGTTCGACAAACCATGGACATGAAAGGATTTTATAGTTTAGAAAAACCTGGTGAATTCTATACATTGAATGACATACTTTTTGTGGGTGCTATGGTACATCCAGGTAGTTGACAAAAAATTTAAAAATTATTTTTAATTGTTAAAATTGATTACATTATTTAAGAATTTAACATTCACTGATTTCAGGTGGAGGACGAAATGATATTCCATCGAGATTGAAACGACAATTTTGTATTTTCAACTGTACTATGCCATCAGATACTTCAATTGATAAAATCTTTAGAGTAGTTGGTGAAACTCATTATAATGCAAAACGGGGATTTTCAATAGAAATACGAAACTTAGTAAAGAAACTAACACCGATAACTAGAGAGCTCTGGCATAGAACAAGGGTAATAATTAATTTAAGTTTATTTTTAACACATATAGTATAAGATGAAAAGAGAAATCGTAACAAGATGTTCTTAAATTTAGTGATTCAATTAAAAAAGTAATAATGATATTATTATATATTATATATTATTTTTTAAATTATAGATGACTTTATTACCTACACCGGCCAAATTTCATTATGTCTTTAGCTTAAGGGATTTGTCTCGAATTTGGCAAGGAATGGTTGGGACATTGAGTACTGTTATTGATTCATCAAAAATATTAATAATGTTATGGAGACATGAGACTACGCGTGTTTTTTCGGATAGGTAAATACTAAGTGTGATTATAGATAATATTCAACTGACAGTAATTTTAAAACTGAGAATAACATATTTTACATATCATATATTTTCTTGTCAAATTAATATTTTAATGATTATGATAATATGATACATTATTTACAGATTTACTACATTGAATGATAAAAAGTGGTTTAATCAAGAACTTATAAAAGTCGTAGAAACAAGATTGGGTACTCAATATATAAGCATGTTGGATGTTGATCCTCCATTTGTTGATTTTATGAGGTATATAATTTGAATAAATGATTGTATTTTATATTTATTTTAAGAAAAAATGTTAAGAGATGCGCCAGAGCCTACTGGAGAAGAAGGTGAAGAAGCTGACATGGAATTACCAAAGGTGTACGAACCAGTCATGGAAGAATCTCAACTCAGAGAGAGATTAGAAATGTTTTTATCTCAATTTAATGAAATGGTTCGAGGTGTTGGAATGGATTTAGTATTTTTTCCAGATGCTATGCTTCATTTGGTTAAGGTATATTTAACATGTAAATACAATATTTTAAATAGAATACAAATTATTTTTTCTGTAGATATCGAGAATTATACGACATCCTCGTGGAAATGTAATGTTAGTAGGTGTTGGAGGTTCTGGAAAACAATCGCTAACAAGATTAGCTTCTTTTATAGCTGGTTATAAAACCTTTCAGATAGCGTTGACTAGGTTTGATAAAATAAAATGTTACTTTTTATGGTATATATTAAACAAATATTAACTTTTGTACAGATCATACAATATAACAAACTTTTTAGAAGATCTTAAATTATTATATAGAACATGTGGCGTTCAAGCAAAAGGTACAACTTTCATTTTTACCGATTTAGACATTAAAGAAGAAGGTTTCTTAGAGTACTTGAACAATATTCTATCGTCCGGTAAAATATACTATAAAATAAAATAATTTAAACTCCTTTTTTAAAATTAAAATTTTTTTATTTTGTTTAGGAGGGATCACCAATTTATTTACAAAAGATGAACAATCTGAAATAATATCAGAATTAACTCCTATTATGAAACGAGAAAACTCAAAAAGAACTTTAAATCATGAAATTATAATGGATTACTTTTTAACAAGAACCTGTCAAAATCTTCACGTTGTGTTTTGTTTTTCACCTGTAAAATATTTTTTTTAAATATCACAAGATGTAAATTTAATAATAATTATACAATTATAATTTATAGGTAGGAGAAAAATTTCGAAATCGAGCCCTAAGGTTTCCTGCATTAGTATCTGGATGTACTATAGACTGGTTTCAACCTTGGCCTAAAGATGCTCTTGTTCAAGTAGCTGAACATTTTTTGGTAGATTTTGATATTGAGTGTACAGTCGAAGTTAAACGAGAACTAGTTGGAGCAATGGGTACCATTCAAGACATAGTTGATCATACATCAAGTGATTATTATCAAAGGTTTCGCCGAGCTACTCATGTAACACCAAAATCATACTTAAATTTCATTGGTGGATATAAAAGTATATATCATCAAAAACAAAAAGAATTAGGGGAAGGAGCTCACCGTATGGATACCGGTTTAGCAAAACTAGAAGAGGCATCTATTTCCGTGGAATTACTAAAAAAAGATTTGGACGTAATGGAACAAGATTTAGCATACGCTTCTCAAAAAGCAGAAACCGTAAGAAAATAAATGTTATATTGACAAAAATAAATATTGAAATATAAATATGCTTTTAAAATTATTTTAAAGGTATTAGTTGAAGTAACTGATCGTGCAAGACAGGCAGAAATAGTGAAAAATCAAGTAATGAAAGTTAAAGATAAAGCCGAAGCCTTAGTTGAGTCTATAGCAAAAGAGAAAGCAATTGCTGAAGAAAAATTAGAAGCAGCTAGACCAGCACTCGAAGAAGCTGAAGCAGCATTAAACACTATAAAGCCCGCACATATAGCTACTGTACGAAAACTTGGACGACCCCCACATCTCATTATGCGTATAATGGATTGTGTTTTAATATTATTCAAACGAAAACTGCATCCAGTTATTAGTGATACAACAGTGAGATGTCCAAAACCATCTTGGCCAGAATCACTAAAGGTGAAAAGAAATTAAGAATTAAAAATTTAATCGTATAGTTTACAGGGAAAAAAATAAATACTTAAACAATTACTTGAAAAAACTTTAATATTTTTTTCATGCTAGGATAATCATTAAACCTAACCTAACCTTAAAAGATACAATAACAATTAATTTAAAAACATTAGAAACCGTGTTATTAATATTTTTATAGATGATGGCGAGTACAACATTTTTGCTTCAACTCCAAAATTATCCAAAAGATACCATTACCAATGAAATGGTAGAATTGTTACAGCTTTATTTTAACATGGAAGACTATAACATGGACACAGCAAAGCGAGTTTGTGGTGACGTTGCTGGTTTATTATCGTGGACTAAAGCTATGGCATTTTTTCATAGCATAAATAAAGAAGTTCTGCCACTTAAGGTCTGCATACAAATAACTGTTTCAAATAGATAAGAATTTCAAGTTTTTTTTTCTAGGCTAATTTAACATTACAAGAAGCTAGACTGAGTATTGCAATGGACGATTTATCACAAGCTGAACTTCAACTTCACGAAAGAGAAGTGGCGTTAAATGAGGTAAAAAGCCAATATGATGCTGCTGTTCAAGAAAAACAAAGGCTAACAGACGCAGCAAATGTGTGTCTAAGAAAAATGACTTCGGCAACTGCTTTAATTAATGGTTTAGGTGGTGAAAAAATAAGATGGACCCAACAGAGTAAAGAATTCAAGAAACAACTGGGACGGTACTATATTTCATAAAATGTCTAATGTTTCTTATAAATTACAATAGAACATTTAGAAAGAATTTTATTAATTATTAAAACTGAAAATGTACATATGTATCTATTTATTTACCATTATAGACTAGTTGGGGATGTTTTACTCGCAACAGGATTTTTATCATATTGTGGACCTTATAATCAAGAATTCAGATCAAATTTGGTTCAAAGCTGGATGAACATTTTAACGACACAGAAAGTACCATTTACAGCTAAACTCAACATAATCAATATGTTAATTGAAAATTCTATGGTTAGAATATTACTGTAAAACATATGTGTAATAGATATTAATTATTGTTGTATATTATATATAATATATATTTATAATGTAACATAATGATCTGCAACTTAAAATAACTTTTGTTACATTCAATATTTTTTAATAAACATGAATATGTTTTTATGACAATTTAAAATAGTGATTTTATAAAAAAACAGATTTTTAGAAAAATGTTGGCATCTGAAACTTGTTTTGGTATGATCTTTTATTTTCTAAAATTGTTGGAAGGTTTGGCAAATGTGAATATTATGGTGGTGTATAATCTATTATATTTAATATTAATCAGTCAGTAGTCAGTAGTATTACTATTAGACAATTTTTGTCATTTTATGTACTCTAACCTCTAATTGAATATTGTAATAGATTATAAACCACAATAATATTCACATTTGCCAAAACTTCGAAGATTATAGAAAATAAAAGAACAAATATAAAAAAAGTTTCAACCACTAACATTTTTCTAAAAATCTATTTTAAAAATGGCTATTTTGCAATTTTTTTTAAAAATTATAGTAAAATTTTAAATTTAAATCTTAAGTACTCTCTAAACAAAAATATTCACACATAAATTATAGCGTAGAGGCGTACTAATTTTTAATTATTAAAAAAAAAATATTGAATAGAAAAAAAGTTATTTCAAGAGGCAAATTTTCGTGTTACACCCCGCTTATGTAATAAAAATAAATTAAATAAATATTGAAGGTATCAGAATGGACTTTACAAGGATTACCTAATGACGAGTTATCAGTTCAAAATGCATTAATAGTAACAAAATCTAGTTCATATCCTCTCCTTATCGATCCACAAAACCAAGGGAAAATGTGGATTAAAAATAAGGAATCTTCGAATGAACTCCAAATAACATCTTTAAATCATAAATATTTTAGAACACATCTAGAAGATTGTTTATCTCTTGGAAGACCATTGTTAATAGAGGATGTTGATGAAGAACTCGATCCTGTGATCGACAATGTATTGGAAAAAAATTTCATTAAATCCGGTTCGATTGAAAAAGTAAAAAACATCATGCAATGTGTGTTATGTTTCATATACAATTAAACGTAAGATATTGTTGTTTAAATAGGTTGTAGTTGGTGATAAAGAGACAGATGTTATGCCTGGATTTGTTTTGTATATAACAACTAAATTGCCTAATCCTGCGTATTCGCCTGAAATTAGTGCTAAAACTTCTATTATAGATTTCACGGTAACAATGCAAGGGCTGGAAGATCAACTTTTAGGTAGAAAAACAATTTTCGAAACATAAAATGTTTATATTGTATACAAATAGGTACAAATGTATATATATATATATATTATATCTTTTTAGGCCGAGTTATACTTATGGAAAAATCCGATTTAGAAGCTGAACGTGTAGCGTTGTTTGAATCAGTTATACAAAATCAACGTTCAATGAAAGAATTTGAGAGTAATCTACTGCATAAGTTATCGTCCATTCAAGTAACATGAAAATAAATTAATCTTAAGTTTAAACTTTACGATTTATATTTATACTTATAAGTTGTTATTATCTAGGGTTCTTTGGTAGACGACGAGGATTTAATAAGCGTACTTCAAGAAACTAAAGCTACCGCAGAAGCTGTAAACGCCAAACTTAAAGTTTCCGAACAAACCGAAATAAAAATTATGAAGGCTAGAGAAGAGTTTCGTGCTGTTGCTGCTCGTGGATCTATTCTATACTTTTTGATAGTAGAAATGAGTAATGTAAACGTAATGTATCAGAATTCGTTGAAACAATTTTTAATGATATTCGATAACTCGATAAACAAATCGATTAAAAGTTCGATAACTGAAGAACGCATTGTACATATTTTGCAATATTTAACCTACGAAGTGTGGATGTTTACGATGAGAAGTTTATACGAACGACACAAACCACTATTCACGTTAATGTTGGCTATGAAAATCGATTGCCACAAAAATCATATTACACATGAGGAATTCATGACTTTTATTAAAGGTAGGTAAATGTTTAAAATAATAAATTATTATTAAAATATAAAATTTACTAATTACCTAATATTGTAATCGGACTGTAATATATTTGAACATTTATTGATAAATTTATGTGAAATATAAAAAAGGTGGAGCCTCATTGGATTTAAATGCAGTTATCCCGAAGCCTTTTCGATGGGTATTAGATATTACATGGTTAAATTTGGTTGAACTTAATAAATTATCCGTATTTTCAAACCTTTTGAATAAGGTAATTTTTTTGTTGGTTGACAATATTTTTTTTTCTCTTAGATTATTTCTTATTATTTTATGCATTCAGATAAAACAAAATGAAAAAGAATGGCGTTTATGGTATGAAAAAGAGAAACCCGAAGAAGAAGACATACCTTGTGGATATAACAAATCTTTGGACGTTTTTCGAAAACTTTTGTTAGTTAGGTCTTGGAGTCCGGACAGGACATTGTCGCAATCTCGAAAATATATAATGGGTATATGAGACAATAATATATAAAAGCGTTTGTTACCTACCATCGTATGTTTTATACAGATTCATTAGGACAGGAATATGGAGAAGCATGCATTTTAGATTTAGAAAAAACTTGGGAAGAATCTGAGCCCCAAACACCACTTGTTTGTATATTATCAATCGGCTCGGATCCGTCTCCACAAATTAACGCTCTAGCAAAATCTAAAGATATTCGTAATAATTATGAAACAATTACTAAATAATATAATGTTAATTATTTAGATGTTTGTGTAATAAAGAATTATTTTACTTTAGAAATACGTTCTGTGTCTATGGGCCAAGGTCAAGAAATACACGCGAGAAATATGATATCCGATTGCATAGCAAATGGTGGTTGGGTACTTTTACAAAACATGCATCTGTCTTTACCGTTTTGCACAGAAGCCATGGACGCTTTGTCGGATTCAGAAGAGATACACAACACTTTTAGAATGTGGATAACGACGGAAGTGCACCCACAATTTCCAATAGCGCTACTTCAAGTAAACAATTTTGTAGATTATTTATTTATTTTGTATGCAGTATTTATAATTTGAATGCATCGGTTTTAGATGGCAATTAAATTTACCAACGAACCTCCTCAAGGGATTCGAGCGAGCATGAAAAGAACGTACCAGAATATAAATCAGGTAACAACAACAAAAAAAAAAAAAAACCTAGTAGTTTATAGTTATGGGCTGTATAACTCTTACCGAATTCCTATAGGATATGCTTGATTATTCAGCTCAACCACAATGGCCCACTTTGCTATACGCCGTAGCATTTCTACACACGATCGTCCAAGAGAGACGAAAATTCGGACCACTAGGTTGGAACATACCGTACGAATTTAATCAAGCTGATTTTGCTGCTAGCGTTCAATTCGTACAGAACCATTTAGATGATATGGATCCCAAAAAAGTAACATAGATATAAAACATCAATGCGATGTTATTGTACTCAATCATGGCGTTCGATTTTTGAAGGGTGTTTCTTGGCCAACTATTTGCTATATGTTAGGTGAAGTACAATACGGTGGCAGAGTTACTGACGATTTTGATAAAAGACTTTTGATCACATTCACTCAGGTAGGTACATTTTTTTAACCATAATATATAGTTACATTAAGATTTATTATAATAATATTATTACTGTTCAATAGGTTAGGTCTTACAATAAAACATTCAGTTTTAAAATGTTTTGATTATTATCGTTTAATAATAATTTATTGTATTATTATACAAACGTATTATCATTATAACATTATATTGAAATGAAACATTTATTTTATATATATAAAAAAAAATTGTTCTGTTTGTAAACAACTTTTCGAACAAAAAATAATAAGAGATACTTTTGTTGCATTTTGGATTCGGTTGGATTTTAGAATATCCAAGAGATTTTCAAAACAATTGGAAAACAGAATAACAGCAAATATTGACGACACACCACGGCGTTACCGATTTCGTTGTTTTTAATTTTTACCTTTTATGTTTTCTACCAGAAATATTACCAGACAATATTTTTATTTTCTTTAACGATGGTTTTTCGTTGTTTATAGGTATATTTTAAATAATTCTATGTATCTTATTTTCCTAACTTCTTATTTTCAACAGTGGCGCACCCATAAACAATGTCAGCTCTATTTAATTTTATTTAATGTATATTTTAGGTATGGTTTTGTGATGTCTTGTTGAGGCCAGGTTTTGAGTTTTACCGAAGTTATAAAGTCCCCGGAAATCGAAATATACAAGTATAATTTTGAGTTCAATAATTTATTTTGTTTTTCAGTAAACTCAAATAATTTTAAGTACTAATTATAATGAAACAGGGATGTATTGATTATATAAACAGTCTACCAGTAACAGACTCACCAGAAGTGTTTGGACTTCACTCCAATGCAGACATTACGTAAACTTTAATTGTTTTATTAAGACAAAATAAAATGTATTAATTATTATTTTAATTTTAGACATCAAATAAATACCGCGAAAGGAATACTGGATACGATTTTAAGTGTCCAGCCTAAACAGGGAGGCAGTCAAGGAGGTGAAACTAGAGAAAGTGTTGTTTATCATTTAGCCGACGACATGTTAAAAAAGTTACCGAAACAGTATAAAGATTTTGAAGTGAATAGTTACAATTATACGTTTATTTTGTCCAACAATTTCTATTGTTTTTATTATTATAATTTTTAGGTAAAAGAATCTTTGCAAAGAATGGGCGCCTTATTGCCCATGAACATATTCTTACGACAAGAGATAGACCGGATAAAAAAAGTAATCGGAATCGTCCAAAAGACACTCTGCGATCTGAAATTGGCTATTGATGGTACGATTGTAATGAGTCAAGGATTAAGAGAAAGTTTGGATGCGATGTACGACGCTAGAATACCGCAGAAATGGCAAAAAGTAGGCTAATTATTATCAATAAAGTATAGTATACAATTAATTTACTAATGATGAAAATGATAATATATTTTTTTTCTCGTGGGTGTCAAAAACAAAATAAATAATTAGTTATAAACTATTAATTGATGCAATAATAGAAAATTCAAAAATTGAATATGACTGTAATATAACATATAAATCAGAACTAATCGAAACGAGTGACAACTAGAGTTAAAAATAGAATTGAACTGTTTATTCTGATCCCTGTCCCCTGCTATAAAACAATAAATATAAAATAGTTAATAGGTGTTAGCTCTTTGGTAATTTAGGTGTCTTGGGAATCAGCAACTCTAGGATTTTGGTTTACTGAATTGTTGGAACGAGACAATCAATTTAGAAAATGGATAAACAACGGGCGACCAAATGTGTTTTGGATGACTGGGTTCTTCAACCCTCAAGGATTTTTGACAGCAATGCGACAAGTACCTATACGATTTTTAATATAATATGAAAATCACTTCAAATTCTCATTCGAATATCAGTATTATAAAAATGATTTTATATCGTGTCATTGTAGGAAGTGACAAGAGCGCACCGGGGTTGGGCTCTCGATTCGGTAGTACTTCAAAACCTAATCACGCGGCATAACAAAGACGAGTTGAGCGATTCTCCGCCAGAGGGCGTGTACGTATGCGGAATGTTTTTAGAAGGGGCTAGCCTAGATCGAAAAACTGGCAAGCTAGTGGAGAGTAAACCGAAAGTCCTGTACGAACAGATGCCGGTCATTTATGTGTTCGCTATTAACACGACCGCGGGCAAGGATCCGAAATTATATGAATGTCCGATCTACAGAAAACCACAGAGAACGGATCTCAAATACGTGGGTTCGATAGATTTCGAGACGGACAACAATCCGAGACACTGGACGTTGAGAGGCGTTGCTCTATTGTGCGATATAAAATAAAAATATTGCTTGCAGATTACCTATTCATTATACATTATAAAATCTGAATATTTCAAATTTGATTTGTCCAACGGAAATATTGCACGTTCATCAGGTATAATTTACATATACCTACATCAGTTTGCGATGCAAAGGTCGTTAAACGCCATTAAAATAAAAAGATATAACTATGTAGTGTGCATTGTTTTTGTTTAAGTTTCAAATCTTTATTTCTGTAATATTGTAAAATATTATTAAAGATGTGTCCAGCGTTAATTTATTGATCGTATATTTTTCCCTCCTTCGAATTTTCCAATCGACAATAAAACTTTATAGAGCTCTAACGACTTTGGCCAAGTTCGAAAAGCCCATCTCGAACCACCCCCCTCAGTATATATCTAATTACCTCGATAGGCCATTACCGTTAATGAAGTTTTTGGTTTGAATATTAAAAGTCCACTGACGGCTTGAAAAATATAAATTGGAATGTTATATAAGTTTTTAACGGCATCTGAAACTTTTTTTTTCTGGTTCTAACGGAGTTGATGGCGTCGATGAGACTTTATCACATTAATATAAGTTCTCTTAATTACAAAGTATAAAGATTAAGGGATTCAAAGTTTATGGATTGATAGATTTTTATTATTATTATTATTTTTTTAATGTATTAAAATGCGAAATGCAATACGTGCCGATTGTTTATTATCCCTTATATAGATATAATATATTACATATTAATCTCGATATTGAAACAAATTATAGAGTATTATAACTACTTCGATATTTATTTGTTAGTTTTTTTTTTTTTTTTGAACCGATTAATCCTACCATTAACCAATGGCGCACGTACATTAAACAACCTAGACCTTTTTAAGCCGGTATATTTTTAATCATACGAGAAATATACCCGTAATAATAAAAATAAAAAACAAAAATACTAATCCGTCGGTAGGTATATTTACCTGAATTTTAAGCCACTTGAAATATTATTTTTGAAAAAAAAAAAAAACCATCGATTAAATGTGTATTTAGGTTTCGAATGAATACGGCTTAATCGTTGTGTTTAAGTACGTTTCAAGTGGATTATGCTGCAGCAGATGATAAATCAATGTGCAAATATTATACGAGCAAATAGAAATATTATAATTTAATGTTATAACAAATCGTTTCCTGAAATATTATTTCATTTCGATAATCATATTATACAGTATTAGTTAAACGAAAGACGAGGCATAAATGTTACGGTAATTTTATTCAACAAAAACGGCGTTTTTATTACATCGTAATTTCTCGGGGAAGTTGTTTTCCTGGAAAAGTACTTGCAGAATACCAATTACTTATGTTTTAACATTTTTAAAACTACGTAATACGTAGTACGTATACTTACTACAGAGTTATTATTATATTTTGCGCCGTTAATACTCAATGGATTTGCGTTGTTGCCGTCAAGTAATTCGTTTTTTTGTTTTTTTTTTTTTGTTTATATTGTTTGAAAACTATCCGATATGGTAGGTATAAGTAGCTAAATTAAATTTTTTAACGGGATTGAAATTTGTAATTGTTGTAACATTGTTTTATTGCGCCGGAATGTTATCCCCAAAATAATGTACACAGATACAGTGTGTTTCACTCAAACGGAAACATGGGATATTCCTGCCGAATCTACTCTTGGATTGAAATGGTTTTTGAATTAGGAAAATCGTGGGTACCAAAATAAACATTTTTCGGCATGTCTTCTTAATGTTGATCCCCTCGATTCGAGTATGCGAAATAAAACTTCCCATTTTCTTAAATGGGAAACGTTTATTTTTAACACTAGGTTCGAACAGTATTATTTTTTTAAACGTCTTTGACTCGTATATGCGATATTTGTTTTCCATCTCAAAAATTACTTGGGTTCTGCCATCAAAAATCTGAATAAATTTTAAAGCAAAGAAATTTAACAATATAATGTTTTATGGGATGAGGAAAAAAATCACAAATAAAGACAATCATACAAATACAAAATTAAAAAATAACGTACCTATATAATTAACATTTTTTAGTAAACACTTTACTGTGTCGGGCAATTTTCGAGATAAAAATAATACTTGAATTTTACGTAACTAGAAAAAAAAATACTAGCACGCAAGGGTCAACATTTTAAAAATAGCTTCAAAGTCGGTTTTTCTACTATAGAATACTACTAATACTGGACCGTCCAAAAAAAAAAAGACGTCCTAGAATTTTTTGCGACGGATGTAGTCACTGTTATAGGTAATTTAATGATAAATGATAAACCATAAGTTACGAAAAAACGATTCTGAGCAGGATTCAGTTGACAGTGATCCTTGTCAACAATATAGTATACCATATTATAGTAAAATAATTAAATAAGCTCTATACATTTTCTTAATTAACATTTCTTTTATGTTGTACTGATTTCTTCAGTTTCTCTACGTTTTTCCCAGTTTTTCACATTTGATGAGAAAACTCTGGAGAAAATCAAAAAACAATCTCTCTAAAGTACCTCCCCAGTGAAATTTCCTTTTACAAAAATTGCTATTATTAAAGTTTGAGCAAAACTAGTGTTAGAAAAGTTGTCCACAGAAAAAAAATCGTAATATTATACAAATATATTTCGTATATTTTCCCGTTTTTTTTCGGGTTTTCACATTTGATGACAAAACTCTTGAAAAATCAAAAAATGACCTCTATAAAGTACCTCCCTATACCGATTTCCTTTCAGAATAATTGATACACGTAAAAATCGGAGCATGTATTTTGGTAGAAAAGTTGTCCACAGCAAAAAAAAAAAAATAAAATAAAATAAACATCTTTGTAAAACCATAGGCGGCTTCTTCGCTTCACTCTGAATCTAAAAACGATCCAGTTAAATCCAAGTCCGCACGACTGGAGTATTTCGTGTCACCGGTCGAGTAAAACACGTGGTGTGTAGTGTATCGGAATGTTTCGGTTTCCAGTTTTTATATATACTTGGCGATATTTCGGTAAACGGGAATCGACCGACACATTTACGGTGGCATTGGACCGGTTTGAAGCACAGTGTTTGTACGCGGCATGTCGTTGAACGAACGTTAATTAGTATGTGCGGTGATTGAAACCGTACGCTGTAAACGGGACGAAAACCGGGCGTTTCCGGCGTGAAACAAAACGGGTATAAATAACGGGAAACGAGCGAAGAACAATAAAAAAAAAAAAAAATAAATAAATAATCATAATTAATACGAGTACTCCAAATCGCACGCGAGCGAGAGCGAGAGATAGAGAGTCGGAAAACTTTCGCGTCCGACGGCCGAGTGTAACGTCGCAATTAGTCGCGAAATAAACGTCCGACGATTAAGCGAAAGTTTTTTTTTCCGCCGACCTAACGTGCGTACATAATGTACAGGGTGCGGCTTAGCGTTCGGTTTACGGATGGGAGAGGGAGGGGGGCGGGAGACACGGGGAGAGCGGTAATCTCGGAAACGTCCGCTTAATGACCGTATCACGAGGGATGTGCGTTTAAGCACGGGCGGCGATTACGGGCCCGGCGGCGGCGGCGGGAGAACGGTTCGGCCGACGGGGAGGGGTCGATAAATCTACGGAAACGGTTACCCCTAACTCCCCCCTCCCACCGCTCCACCCGCCATCCGTCTTCGGTCGATCCCTCCGCGAACCGACAAACTGCTACCGTCCAATTCCGGTCGCGAGCGGCAATACGGCGTACGTTACAGAGGGCCCGCGGGCCGCGGAGAGGACCGGACCGGGGCCGAGTATCGGGCCGGACGCGCGGCGGCGGACGCCGGCTTATAATTAGTGGCTTTACCTCCTCCGCGTGTCTCCGCGTCGCCACCCGCCGCCCGAGGCAACGCTCTTTGTACCGCACGCGCGGTCCGTCTCTAATTATTGCCGATTAATTACAATACACGCGCGTATATTTATCCCGACGGCCGTCCATAACGACCGTTTAAATTGCGTTGTTTTTAACCCGACTTTAGTACCGGAGTGTGGTGGGGGGGAGGTGAGAAGGATGACGGTTAAGGGGTAAGTCATCAATTTCCGACTTAACCCCTCCCCCCTCCTGGCCAATCTGTTAACGACGTCGAATTCCTTTTTTTTTTTCCCGCCACCACCAAAGTGAGTACCGGCTAACGTTTTGGAAAACAAAACGACAAAATTGCAGGCCCAAAAATGTCGGTTAGGCGCCTATTATACACAAGAGGGTCGGTCGGGTTTAAAATCCCCACGGTTTTCCCGACGTCCCATCGAACGGCGCCGTAGAATTTACTTTGCATTCAGAGTGTAGCGAAAAAGCTGTTGTAGTTTTACTAAGATCTTTTTTATTATCTTTGGAATTCCACTTTCGGTTAGTAAAACGAGTCGATTTTTTTACGGCATAATAATAATCTATCGAGTAAAGTAGCTTAAACAATAATAAAAAAAAAAAACTAAATCACATAAATTACACCATAAATATTTTACTTAAGTACATCGAGGAAAATTTTCGAAGCTCTCAAATAAAATGGGAGAGTATCATTTGTTTTGTTTTTTTTTATTTGATTTTATTGATAAGTCACGCAAAATAAAACATTAAGTTTACAATATTTTTAGAGATTTGAGATTTTTGATTTTTCCATAAAGATACAACATTTTTACAAACATGAAACTATGAACTCATAAACTAAAAAAAACAAAACATTTTTTTTTTTTTTAAATGTATATTTTCAAATATCTTCACTAGATTCATAAGATTCGATAACAATTTCTAAAAAAACAAAAACGCATAGAAATTATTAAGATTAATAAACTATTTATTTCTAAATCGAAAATGACTGTTAATGTATTTTAATAGTAAGACGTTGTTATTTCATTACCCTAACGGTTTCACCACGGCGACAAAACAAACAACATTTCGTACGACTGTTATATTTAATTTAGTTTTTTAGTTAGAGATTTCATTTCAATTTCCCAACGTGGGAATTTAAAAACAAATTTGTATGTACGATCGTGTCATTAATCGTTAATGCATAAGTGTTATTTAGAACGGAGTTATCATAACTATAGTTATAGGTTATTTATAGTCAGCATTACCGAATGAACATTTATACACTTATATGCAATTAAATTTAAATTCAACAATATTGTACTCACAAATTATCATCAGCCGTGCACCTTCCGTTATCTTGAGTAGACGATATTATTTGCGTAGTAGTAACATTGTCATTATGCCTATCATTATCAGTCTCTGAACGATTAAATAAATAAATAAATAGTATTACGACAATTACTCGCGTAAATAGTAATTCTGAATTATCTAGATGTTTTTCAACATTCGTATTGTTTAATTCCATCGGAATAGGAATTTGCGTTTCTAATAATAATGGAATTTTGTCCCTTTGTAAGTTATTCTATACAAAACACAATAGATATCAAACCGATATAAAACATCAATTTTACGATGTACACAGTTTGAAAGAATACGAATTTAAAAAACAAGGAGGATAATAATATTCTAATGTTATACCGTAAATTTTCGATTTTCATATTTTGACGGACGGTAACGCCACGTTTCCCGTATTCCCCCCCGAGACTAATAGAATATACACATAATCAAACGAATAAATAAAAAAAAGTAACGCTGTTTTGCACAATTTTACCTCAAGCAATACGGATTTTTGCTTTTCCCCGAGCTCCGCGTGACTCAATCGGCAATTCGAGACTGAGTAACATTTCTTGTCCTCGCGTGGCTCCATTTTTCGACCTCCGTTATATGCCTAAGCGCAACATCCGTTCGCCCGTGTTCAGACATTATTTTTCTACCATATCAGTCGTTGTCTTCGCCGCCATGTATATAATAACTACGACCGCAGTTATTATCGTCGGGAAATTCTTCTTCTTCGTTTCCTACATAAACAATAAACAAGAAATATATAAATTCCTTATGACAAATTCAAAACAAAATGTGTAGCAAGTATAATCTGCAAATACTTAAATAACTATGATCAATTTAATTGAAAAAAAAAAAATAACAACAGATAATTTATAATTAGGTACGTACCTGTTTTACGCTTCTTACGGTTGTCGTCTTTGTGATTATCTCTCCAGCTCAAATCCGAAAATCCTTCATTTGATCTTGGACAGTGCATAATCGTATTATATCGACGTTCCTAATATAATGGACGGAATAAATAATTTGCCATTACTATAATAAGATAATCGAATCGAATTGTTTTCATATAATTTTTACAATTCCCCACGAATGTTCAACATGTTCCGGGACATAATTATCTTTAGACGCTCTAGTTTTACTATTACGTACAGTTGATTCAACAACTTTATCATCTACGTTATCTTCGTCATCAACAATCTCTCCTTCTTTAAGTTCGACCACGAGTTCATTTACCCAACTATTATCGTTTCTAAACCGAAATAATTCACTTTTTATATATTATATTTTTTTTTAAAATACATAAATACAAAATAAAAAGGCTCGATTTGATTTAGTTTTAGGCTTTAAGGTTGGTTCGATAACTATCAATCTATTGAATTATATTTGTCCGTGAAATGTGCCGGACTAAGAAGTAAAACCAGCCCAAGTATAGGTATACAAGCCCAACGAGCATTTGGTGAAAATTAAAACGATCGATTATTTTGAAAAAAAAAAAGAAAAAGATTATGCCTATGCTAAAAACTCACGATTCCAATCGCCCGTAAGTTGTAAATAATGCGATCAATAACAAAAAAAAAAAAAATTTAATCCTATCGATTTACTGTGAAAGAGGTGTATGAGCATTTATTTTTAGTATAAACGCTTACTCCGCAACTCTTCCCGATTCGGGTAACAAAAAATATTACTAGTCATGGAGTAATAACACAAGTGAGACTGTGTACAAACATTATTTGGCGTAACCAACGTAAGTTTAACGACGGTTTATCAAAAACAATATTTTATTAGGCCAACATCATAATCTGCATAATATATTTATAGTATTCAAATACACTGTTAGGATTTATCAGATGTTAGTTTTTTAGTAAATTTTATACAAATGTGCTGTCGGATATCTTGTGATTTTTTTAAAAATAAAATTCCACCGGTCAAATAATCCGCATCGTTCGAGATAATTTTATTCGCATTTACGTATTTTCAAGACATTTGCGACTCGCGAATACCATCGTCAGATTTCCTATCGTTCAAAATCCAGCTACAGTTTACACCAAAAATTATTTTGCGACTCCGCGTATACGAAATACCTATATTTTTATTACGCATTACGGACCACGGTTGTATAACCTATATACTATAGGTTGTCGTGTACTTTGCTGAGCAAAAATATAAAATTATAACACAATCTCGGTCAACATATTTGATGATATTATTGTTTGTTATTATTTTCGGACCACCGATATTATTGTACGGCGTAAATAGGACCGTTTCTGATTCAAAGGTCCGTCTCGACTGTGCATAATGTATAGTGGCCTGCAAAGGCTGACCGCTGCGACAAGGCGCGTGACCGCTATACGGTACTACCGTGTATAAAAGGACCCGGGAACCACCGGAGGGGGTATCGTCGTCGGGCCGAATACGAATATTGCAATTTTCTCGGCAACAAGTAATATGTAATTATCCGTAAACGGAAACTTCCGGTCCGTGCGTATTATATTATGACGTGCATTCACGACGCGTTTGTACCGATATACTCGCAGAAAGGCCGCAGTTTCGGGCGCGCGGTATTATAATTAACCCGCCTGGACCAGGCCGAGAATTTGACGTGACAAAGGATACCTGCATATGCGCGTAAGAGCGTAAGCACGGAGAGAAAAAAAAAACCGAAAAACAACAACAACAACAACAACAACAAACTGAACATTATATCGCCCGGGGTCGTTTAAAAAGTACGCCTTTGCCGCAACGCGCGACGAAGAACAAAGTTAAAACCGTCTGCGCTGCTGCAGCCGTCGATTTTATACGCCCTCTTCGTCCGTGTTACTCTATAATATTATATATATATATATATTAAATTGTATACATTAATAAATATACATATATATATATATATGTGCCTTTTGCCAGGTTCACAAAGTTTCTCGCAAAATCCTTTACGGACCCCGTCCCGTCCTTTTGTTTAACGCGACCCTCCCAATTAATTTCTAATCAACGGGCCCTCCAGACACGCCGACGGCCCTTGCGGGTTTCCGGTCCGATCGATTTTTGTACACCGCGTTTACCTATCTATACTCGTATATATTATACAATACACGCGTGATTAATGCTGACGTCATGATTCCTCTTATCAGTCTGTAATCCTAATTGATTCCTAGTAAAATCCTAGCGGGTAATTATAAATGCGAAATTTCCATTGAATAGGTGTGTGTGTGCGTGTGTTACCACTTTTCCCCGAATCGCTAAACGCGTTGAGTTGAAACCTTGTACAGATGTAGTTTTAGACCAGGAATAACATATATGCCACTTCTCCCTCCCGCCTTGTATATGTATTCAAGCCCTTATTGACGACCCACGGTCGTCGGTATTTTTCATACGAGTCTTGCCCATATTATTTTTGTTGATGTATGGGTTACCTAGACGTTACGAATGAAATAACAAAAAAAAAACATGAATTTTTATTATTATTATTGATATATATGGATTACCTTTGTGATAGGGACGTTAATTTGTTTATTATTTCTTTTGTCACAGACAACGCCTGGTGGGACAGCTAGTTAGTAACAATCGGATCATTTGGATCTAAACAGTTTCATAGTTCCATTGAAAACATACATAATATTTTTTAAACGCTTATATTGTAATAAAATATGAGTACTCGCAAATTATAATTGTACTATTAAAAAATAAGAGTCACTCAATCCAGGTATTTAGCGATAAAATAAACATCTAGTACTTAAAATGTAGAATATAAGAATTTCAAAGTTGCTTTACATCACATGTATATGTACATAATTATTTATTTGGATCTAATCATACTTAAAAAGGACTGTTATCACATAATATGACATCACACTAATTGCGCTTGATTAATTTGACGAAAATTCAAAATTGTCCTCTAACTCAGAGAATTTGATTTACGCCTAGTAAAAAAAAAACAAAAATCCGTTTTCTAGCCAAATCAGTGTCGGAAAATGGTATAATGTTCTTTCCAGTGTAAAATTCGTTGTTTAAGCCGATAAGGGTAATATTTTTGTATGCACCAAATCAAATAGCTTATTTCACTTTACATTTCATTTTAGTAAAAATACATTTTTCGAAATTCTCAACAGTTCACCCTCGATAATATTTCATTTTTTTTGGGGGGGGGAGAGGGAGGAAGGAGAGGGGTTTCTCGGTTTTATCTGATCAGTATGTCTTTGGTTTCAAATTTAAAATATCCGAGAAAGTTAATGCACGCTAAACACTGTAGCGGGAAATTCAAATCTGTCGCCATAAAATCGCACAAAGGTATCGCCATTGGCAAGTTAATTAAATTAAGTATTTTACTTTACAGAAACGTATAGTTAGACAGGTAGAGTTTTCCGGATTAATATCAGATGTGAAAACATTGCTCGATTTATAATTACGAAACACGTTAGGTATTTTTAATAACTTGATGGTAAAACGATTTGAAATATTTCATTTATATTATACTTTGGACCGTCGACATTTGTATAAATATAGGGTAGAGCGACGGATATAATATAAAATGATGGATACAACACATTCCAATAATAATTGTATTTGATACCTGTAGTATGATATTTTGAAACAAACAAAAAATACTTGTTTCATTAAATGAATCAGTTCTTAAAATCCTATAAACGAGCAATAACAACAAAATTATCAAACGAAGTAGATGTGTTCTAATTGCACGGACATTCATAAAAGACAATCGTAAAAATTCGCGATCGAGTAAAAATTATCGCGATTTACAAAATCCGCGGGAGCCATTCCCCCCACCCCCCGAACCCCTTAATATATTGAAATATCTACCGTTTTATTGTTATAACCGTCAAATAGGGCAATATAGCAATACGGGCATTTTTATCAATTTACAATTCCATTATACGCTGCCTAAACACAACATAGTTTATTATAGCAGTACATTTATTTCAATATTTTCGTCCGTCATCTTCATGTGGACACTGGTCACTTTCGCTCCCCTCAAAAGAATCTTCGCGAGTGTAACTATGCTCCCGTGCCCCTAAATTCTACCACAGTAAACATTAAATATTGTGTGAAAAATATTAATTTATTATTCGATATTGAGCGCAGCGAATTTCACTGTGATGGGTGCTTTTATTTTTTTTATTTTTATGTCGGTGAAAAACTTTTTACCAGAAATTTGTCTCTTATCATTAACTTCAAGGAAAGTTTCTGGTAGAAGAATTGTCCAGTTGGTTAGTTGTTGCGTTGAGGAGGTATAATATTTTATACATCCTTTTATACATTTTGTTATAATGAAGGAAAAGCTGAAACTTTTACCGAATACATATATTACCACTTTATAAAAGCGGAGTGATTTTCGAATTATAAACAGCTGTTTGGTATTTCCGATTTTTTTTAGATTCGGAGAGTAGCGAGGGATTTTTGTTTTACGTGGATTGAAATTTGGCAATTAATTTTGATCAGTGTTTTAAGTTCAAATTCGTGTTAAAATTCTTAATGAAGTATAAGTTTTTATTTTGTTTGTACCTAGTCACAAATTAATAGGTAAATACGGCTTGTAATATTAAATTTATTAAAACACGCGTATCTGAACATACGCAAATCGTTTTTTATTCGCAATAATTTATCCTATTACTCACCTACAACAGTGACACACACCAGTCAGGTAAAAAGTATATTGATTTGTTCTTTTTTTTTAAAATATATAATAAACAAAATATGGGTGGTGGATCCCTCTCCCGTAAAGGATAGTGTCACTTATCTACGCAAGTATTCTACGTATAAACTAAAAATATTGTATTATTAACTAGGTTCTGTATATTTTACTTGAATATTTCGGCGTATTACGAAAATCGGAAGGTATACGTATACACAGCTTAAAAATGGCACATGTTATTATACAAAAAATAAAAAACTTTAACCGTTTTACGCACCGGATGTTGTCATTCGTCCGCGTCGTACATCATTTTAAATCCTCACGTTCACGACCCGCGCGTCTAATTAGCGGGAAGATTTTTAACCCCCGACGGTGAAAAAGAATAATAAAAAATAAAACTTGCGTGTAAACTACTGCTGCGATGACGACAGCCGCGGGAGAGGAAGGAAGAATAAAATCCTCTTCCGGGTTGTTATACACGCGTTTTTGACACCGCCGCCGGTTCCGGGTGAAAAGTTTAAATAAATCGTAATTCACCGCGGATAAAAACAAACGAACGGAGAAAAAAGTTTAAAAAAAATCCTCCGAGAACCGCCAACACGTCGGTGACGGTAGCATATCGACATAATCCGAAAAAACGATAATAGCAGCCGTCTATATCCGTCTCTCTCTCTCTCGCTGTTTATGTGTTTATAAATATATTTACGAGTACTTAGACGACCGCGGCGTGAACAAAACGCGCGCGAACGTTTTAAACCGAGGGGAGAGATATATCTTTGGTCCCGGGGAAGAAGAGGGCTCGAGTCGATGTCGTATGGTTTTCGATACGAGCAATTGCTACAAGTGCAAATTAAAAATTAATACTCGTACGAAATATGTATACAGTAATTCGTGCGTGACTTATGCCTATTTCGTCAAACAAAAAGTACAACGCATTAAATATTAGGATATCTTAATTTTCTGCGTAACATATAATTGCGGGATTACACACACACACACACAAGTCGAAAACGTCGAGTTAATCAATAAGGCACAGGGCGGGATCAAGATTTTGTTTTCTGCATTTCCACTAGAAAATAAACATTAAATGAGTACGTTATTGGTAGATTTTATATTAAAATATTACATTTTAAACAGGAAATATTCTCGCTGCGATTTCTGGAATGGGTAATGGGGAAAAATTCAAAAGTTCGGCGGAAGGTTTAGTCTATAAGCTCGCGAGTTTTTTTTTTTTCAAGGCAGATAGTAGTTGAGTAGACACCCGGCGGATTCAGGATATTCACTGAAAACGCTCCGGCAGGGTCCGTCGTCGCCCCCGGATAAGAGACTGATGTGTCGAAATATCCGCTAGAGGTACCTAATCCGGAATAACGATAAATACATACGGTTCTGTTTACGTGTGAGAACAAACACGTGGTCCTCGAGGGGAGAAATATCGTAAGTTTGGATAGTATTGTTATGGTAGTCCTCGACCGCGGGGTTTATGTCCCGTCGCCGCGCAGTTCTTTGTGGCCTCCACATTTCCGAATTATACCGATGTACCGGTGATTATTGAACACCCCTCACCCCAAATACTTTGCCGAGTGGCTAATACCATTTTCTCAAAAGACAATAATTACCTGTATTATACGAGTATCTATATCCGTCAACGGTTGACCACGCGCAAATGCATCTAAATTGCATAATTGGAACGCCGTCGCAACGGAAATGAATTGCAAAAGCAACGGCCGAGAAAATAATTTTTTTTTTTTTTAAATTTGAACTTCAATAACAGTTTATGTTCACGATTTATTAGAACAATTAATAAATGCAAACATATTCCTTCTTTGGTGATTATTATTTCCGCAATAATCGCCAAAATGGTAAATAGCGGTTCTGTCACGTCTTACCGTTTCCAGAGGTACTATTGTTTAGTGTTCTATATTTAGGCTTGTTTTGACGCTGTAAACTGTTAACTGATAACGTGAAATCAAAAGCACTGATTAGATGAAACCAGATAATGCACTTGGTCCTAGGACAATGAAATCACAAATAAGCAAGGCAGGGCAAGTTAATGATTTTTTTCAACTCAGTTAAGTAAAATTTAAACTTAAATAAAGTTAGTAATTAAAATTTAATTCAAAATAATCAATCAATTCAACTAAGTTAGAAGTTTGCCAAAAATTAAAATTAACTTTTTAACTCATGTTAAGTTAATTTAAAAAAATAAAAAAAATGTACATATTCTCTATTGCCTACTGTAATGGCCTTCATAATCCACCTACACAACCGCCAACTGGCGACAGCAATAAAAAATGATAACAGACATTCAAGAAATTCGTATTTTAAAATGTCCATAATATATTGATAATAATAATAATATATTTATTTATATGTTAGCGGTGTACAGATAAAAATTGAAATCAACGTAATTTGCTTAAATATAAAATTAATTCTAGTTAATTGAAAATTAATTATTTTGTATTCCTCAACAGTTAACAATCGAGTTGATGGTTGTGATTTTAATTCAAATTTGCTCGTTATCAAACTGCAACGATAAGAACAGTGCCGTGTGTTTGTATGCGGGTTTCTTCTCGAAATTTTAAATTTTCAGCTTCTCAAATACCTATCGTAATATTTCGTAGTACGCTCGAAAATCAAAATATCAAACCCCCCCCCCCCCCGATACGCTGTGATATTAATACCGACAACGCGAAATCTGTTCGACCGGACGAAAAGTCGACGTTATTCGATTTTCAACACGGTTCAGCGTACGCCGAAAGCCGTTCCGTACGATGCCTCGTCGCCGCGGACGGGCGACGCGCGGGCCGGATGGCGAAAGTTTGATGCGCCGGCCCTCCGGCCCCGCAAGTAATAATTAACAGTTAAAAACCGGCGGCCGGGGCGAAGGCGTCGCGTTATTACCGCGCGTTTGATTAATGGGCACGCGTGTCGCGTACAATTACCGTATACGACGTATTACCGTGCGCGCGTAACACAACGCGCCCGGCGCCCACGTTCCGCGCGCCAACCGTAATAACCCGGGAGCGCGTTATTGCCGCACGGCGCGGCGCCCCGGATGATAATTATTGCGTTCGCGGAGGTGCGATGCGCTATCCCTCCATCCCCTCGCCGCCAAACTTTCCCTCGTGGCTCGGTCGGCGTACCGTCGTCGGCGAACGCGCGCGCATAAAACACAATAATATATTATAATAATATAATAATAATAATACTAATATTATTCGCCGTAATTTGCGCCGAGAATTGTACGCACGTTCCGCGGCGGCGGCAGCGGCAGTTTATGGCCCAAGTTTTGACCGGCTGGCATACCGCCGCCCGGAGTGTCCGTACGGCGGCAATTAATCCGATGAATAACGACCACGCGCCCATTACGCGTATTCGTGCGCCACCCGGCGCCCGGTGTCGTATTATATACATGCGTGCGTCCGAATTCCCGGGCGCCAACCGGTTGTGACGACCGGAACTGGCGATAACCAGGCGGGGAACGTCATTTGAGGGAGTCCGACTATAATTTGGCGGGAGACGGTCAACTCCGACATAAGATAGTGTAACTCCTGCAAAACATAGTATTAACTCCTACTCTAGATAGTTGTAAAAAGTGAAATAAGTAAAAAACAGTCATGAGCTACAAAAATAAGATATAGAGATTGTCGTTTTTTCTAATTTACGGAAATAACGTGGACATTATCGAAATGTTCGAGAATTTCCGATACGATGCCTTATATTAATGGTTACTAAATTTTGTTTTACATTTTATTATCTTACGTTCGTAAGCCTATACGAATATTTATTCAAAAAGTAACAAAAAAGGTCTCTTATCGTTTTTCCATTTGAAAACTATTTCTGGCATAAAATATATATAAGTATATATTTCTGGTGCGTGTCAATTTAAATTAATGAAATCGTAAAATCGCATGTCTTTTACCCAATTAAGTGCAACTGTCTCAAATAAAAATCATTGCAAAACCAATGTACATTCTTCGCTACACTCAGAATCTAATTTGTAAAAAGGCCCGTGTTTGAGATTACACCATCTATTTTTTGAAGGTAAGAAGGGACTATGTAGGAGTTTACACTATGTTTTAAATAGAAGTGAAAAGGTAATTTCTGTAGGAGTTTACATGTAGCCAATTCGACAACACAATTTTATATTACCTAAGTGTTTTTGGCCCGCATAAAATCGTATATAATTGCTTCGTTGTCGATAAATTGTAGGATGCGACAATTTCTGACGTGGGCGATTATTACCTGCGCGCGGCTAATCGTCATACTATGGCTTACGATTTAAGTACTACCGACTACCGTGGTATCGATATGATTATAATGTCAACAAACTGACAGTGATATTGATTGACATTAGATGATATTGATATTGAAATTTAGTTGCTTGTTATTTTTAACAAAATATATTTTTTTAGAATTCATATATATTAAAATGTCAAGTGGAAATACGAGCGAGTTAAGCGATCGAAATTTATTTTTCATTTCCGCAAAATAAACAAGATATAAATGGCTTGACGGAAGGAAAAGTTGATAAGATTCAAATTTTTGCATCCCTATTGAAAAACTGAAATAACACCCTTGGTAACACGCGATCATTTCTGACATTTAGAAAATGAAATCCATTAAAGCGTCATAATCGCGTTCCGGTGTACTATACCGCGGGAGTAATGTTTCAAAACGAACGTTTTTGGTGCAAAATAATCACATCGTTAAAAATAGTCGTAAATATAAGATAACTAATCTATACACATGTTTTGGTGTAAATAGTGTACACACTAAGCCGATACTTTTTTAAAATAATAAAAACATTATAACCGGTGCTCAGATTTTATAGCACTGTAAATAATTGAAATTTACGATAAATTATGAGCTAAAAATCTTTTTTAAAAAAAATTATAGTATGCCAAAAAAATGTACTGATTTTTTATTAATTTTAAATTTTGTTAAACATATATATACAACTCATAAAAAGTCATGTATAAATAGGCTGTACGATGGATTCACATAAATGACAGATTTTTCTATTTATGAAAACTACAAAATAAATCATTATGTTTTGCATATATTGTTATAGCAAAAAATAGAACTAAAATTCTAAATACTTCAAATATGCAAAAAATAAAAACACATTTACAGTGTTTGGCGCATAAAACAAATGAAAATCTCACTATCTGCTATATTTATCAGTATTCTATGATAATAACCAATTAGCGATTGCTATAAAACCCGAACACTGGACTTATGACAAACAGCGTGTAGCGCGTCACTTTTTCAATACGAACGCTTTAGTGTACACCGTCGTACACTTTTGGTCAAAAGAACTATTGTGCGTTGAACCCGACGATTAAATGACTAACGTAGCAGGGGGTGATGTGGGTTCGATTCCTTTCTTTAATGAACATTACGGGATCCGTTATTTCATAAACGTATAGAATTAATACAAAACATATTATTATAATATTATTAAAAAGCTGTTCTAGGATAATTGGGACGGGTGCAGCCACTGTTATTAATGAGAAGATTGCAAGGTAGTATAGGGGAAATTTAATGTATATCTGTAAGCATTGCTAACGAAAAAACGATTCTGAGCGGAGTCCGGTTGATAGTGTTGATTTTTCAACAATATACATGTCATATTATGGTGAAATAATTACATATGGATTATATATTTTCTTTATTCATATTTGTTTAATATTTTACTTATTTTCCCGTTTTTTCCATTGGTTGAAAAACCCCCTGAGAAAATCAAAAAATAACCTCTATATAAAGTACCTCCCCAGTCCGATTCCATTTCAGGAAAAATGCTATTTTAAATTTAACTGAGCCAAACTAAGGGAAAACGTAGAAAGAACGGGAAAGTTTAAAATAACGGGTTCAAATTTTCAATATTGTTATTTCGTTGTAATTCGGTTAATAATATTCCAAAGAGCTCACATTTTCACAGAATACATCTTATATTAACACATTTTAGACGTGGTTAAATTTTCAAAACATGTGATTTTCGAGCTATTTTTAGTCATTTGTCATTTTTTGTTTGGTTAGTGTACGGAAAGAACTATTTTACCAAACATACATGTTTGAAAATTTATAACAAGGTGTATTATATTGTACGTATATTAGTGATTGAGTTTAATAAATTTAATGAGTTTTTTAAAAAAAAAAATTTCAGATCTTAGCATCGAATGTTGACGAAAATTGTTAAAATTACAGTATTTCAAAACATTTATGCACATGCGTGTACCTCTACCATTTATTTATATCGAGATTTACGAATAGTAAATTCGTAAATACGTAGTTATTTTAAACAACTTAAAAAATAAATATCGAATTTAACAAAACTGGAAACAATTTGAAAAGCAGTTTCTAACTTCCCTTAATATCATATTCGAGATATACTTTCAAATTTCCGATAAACAGTTTTTATAAACAGCTAAATTTTAGATCGTCATTATTTTCATTATTATATGTAGGTGACTAGGTAGTATTCTAGTTGGTTCGAAGTTGGCGTAAAAAAATAATTAACTTTATAAGATTACATGATTCTAATGTTGAACATTAAATTTTATAATTACTATACTCACTTGACGAATCAATAAGAGCTTTTGTCGGTGGTACGACGCATTCCATAGTGTTATCGGTCGCATTCGGACCGTCAGTAGTATTCGGAGAAGCCGATGCTATTTAGAAACAATGTAAAACATCGAAGCTTATTTCCAGCCCCGTCTGGTATAGCGCTTTCTTGTAGTTAAATTTACAATTTATTGTAAACAATCCGAATTCCCAAAACACTAAAAATATGAAAACAATTTAATACGATGTCTGTCTTTATATTACCGGCATCAACAAACATTATATGGTTAAACAGAAAACAAAAATGCAAAACATATTTTTCGGAATACGGGTTAGAATTCACGATCACTACGATGACAACAAGTACGTAGCTCCACTAGACTACGACAGAAACTGTACAATTTATAACATATGGTTATTTACCATGACATAATATATCAGAACTTCAAAAAGCTATGATTTCAAAACTAAGCCAATCCGCTCAATTCTGAATTCACCATTGTCCTTAAATCCGCAATATACATATGCTCAAAACAAAAACATGAAAAAGGACGGACATGCTTCGCACGCGGGTGCAACCACTGTTATAGGTGGAAAGTTTTGGAAGATAGGATACAGCTGGAAATTTAACTAAAATATCTGTAAACAACGATAAATCATTGCTAATGAAAAACTATTCTGAGCCGAGTTCAGTTGATAATGTTGCTTTGTCAACAATACAATATATGGTATTATGTCATATATTATGGTAAAATGATTAAAACAATGTACGTTTCCATAACAATGATGAATTTAAAAAAACTAAAATAATAAAAAATAAATAAAAATGATTGCCAATGACAACCTTATTTATTTAATCTTTCAATATTTTTTAATCTAGAGACCAAGCTTTCCCTCATTATCTTGAATATTAATGAGAATTTCAAAAAATGATCTCTTTAAACTACCACTCAGAGAGCATTTCCTTTCAGAAAAGGTGCTATACTTGATAATTAGATACCCTTTCTGGTAGAAAAAGTGTTTACATAAAAAAAAAAATATAAATATTATTAAAAAACTAATATATTCATTGCTTCACTCAGAATCTAAAATTAGATTTGTTTCACATAGTTCTCTACTCGAACGATTTTCGTCAAAATCTGAAATTAAAATTCCTTTATAAAAAAAATTCTACATTTAGCTCAATTTTTTTTTTTTTACCACAAAGTACGACTCTTAATGAACCTCCTGTTAAATTTTTAAGCATTTCTGTTAGATCTAATAATTTTACCACAGAATACCTACACTGAATAAAAAAAAAACGTATAAAACTTGAAAACTTTTTTGAAATTTGTCCAAATTTAAAAAAGGCAAATATAAGTTTTCTATCTAAATATCAAGTTTTCACGAAAATTTTTAACTGAATTGCAACAAATAACAAAATTCAAAATAATAAAAAACATTTTTTTCGTAAATTTGCTGTTTTATCCCGGGTGTTCCCAGATATTATGAAAATCTCTTGACAAATCAAAAAATGACCTTCTCAATGTACCAATTTCAGATAATTACCTTTCAAATAATGTGCTATGGTATACTTAGAAGCAAAATTTCTGGTAGAGAAGTTGTTAACAGATAGACAATTTTTTTTTTAAAAAAAATACATAGATCCTTCGCTACGCTTCGAATATGAAAATACTGATGAAAAATTGAAATTCGGTTATACTCGTACATGTTTCAAATGCATAACATTTTCCAATTTTTGTTAAAATTTAATCTTAAAATTCCTATCAATAAAACTACTTTATTAAACTCAATTTTTTTTCGAACACTATTACGACATAATATATACCTAGTGTTAATTTTTCAACGTTTTAAATTTTTTATTTATACAATACCTACTAGATAAAAGAATATGTTTAATCACTTCAATATTATTATAGATTTATACTATTTTTGTAACAGGTATACATTTTAAATTATATTAAGAATTTGAATGAGGACAGTTTTAAAATGGTAAATTGAAAGTTTTCAGTTGTATTATTTTTTTAAAAAATTTTTATTTCTTAGTTAATTTATATATTCTCGCACAAATTTAGAACAAATGGACTGAAAATAAAACTGAACAGACCGCAAAAGTTTTTGTTTGAAAACGAAAAGTTAGTATCAGTTTTGAATGATTTTACTGTATAGACGGCGTGCAATTTTGAAACTATTATATACCGCGTAGTGAATAAAATAACCAATGATTATTATCTTTACATAATATTATGTCAGTATGGAGAAATATTGATTCTGTCAAACAAAAAAAAAATCAAGTCGTATAAGTATTACGAGAACTCAAAGAACCCTAGGCTAATACGGTTAGACGTATAAAGTATAAAGGATTTAGTCATCTAGAAAAATTATTACAACGATTTTCGTCAAAGGTAAAGGGTATATTATTATCGAGGTACCCGAGGCAATAAATCAAAACCATGAATTACATAGCTGGTATAGGTACCTATCGATATTTTATTAAACTTGTCTTTTGCACGCACGAAAAGGCTAAATATTAACATATGATTTTCATGAAAACACATTTTGAAATTTCAAACTACATCGTATACACAATACGACGATAATCGATGCTAGTTTAAAACGAGACGATTCTGCGGTATTAAGAATAAATTCCAGCAGGTCCACACGACGATAATTACTACGCTACTGTGATAGTTACTGTCACAATACTAGTCAACTATTACAAAAGTTTGTGTCTACTCGGTGATAGTAGCTATAGGAGACACGGTAGTGAAGTGTATCTCGATAGGAATCTTATTCGTATCGTAGAAGTCTATGATCTTACGACATTATAATAAAACGATACATACGTTAGTATACGTGATCACACTGGATAGTACTATCGTTCTCAAAATACTATCTATGGATTATTACGTATGATCGCACGATAGCAGCTTTCACGGTAGATCAATTAACAATAATTACTATCGCCCTGTTTACACGATGATCAGTTTTACCATCAGTGATTATGACTGTAATATCAAGATTTTATGATGGTCACATTGAGCGCAGTGTAATTGTTCGATAAAATGATGAAAAAAAACTATTATGTTACCTTATTATTACTTGTTACCAGTTATGTTACCTTACTGAACATCTCAAATATTTACAATTTTAGCATGGCGGTTGTACTATACCTATCTGTTTATATCCTATTCTGTAGTAATATCAATTATTAAAAAATACTATTTTTATTGAAAGTTTATGACCAAAATTGAAGCGTAGAATTATATAGAACACTTACATACCTACCTGACATAACAGTTTCTACGAAATTTTTACAATTTATCTTTTCTATATTTATCGCATTTAATTATCGCCGTCACTATTTTAATGATAAAAATAAAATAAATATAATTCTAAATAGATGGAAAAGTGTTCATAGTTGTAAATAACTATTAAGTTATTTGAATACAATATGTCAATAAATAAAAAAAAATTAGTTTAAGTTTAAATACATCACTTGACTTTGTATGATGCGAATTTCTACGATGATACATATCGGATATTAATTATAACTTATTGTTCAATGCAACACGTATTTAATTATATATTTGAAAATAATAATACTATGTTGGTAGTACCAACATTTCAAAAATATTATACACGAGGCACTTATCGTTTTTCATACAACTACTAAGCTCTAGGTCGCATATTATAATTAATGAATAGGTACGTGTGGTAATTAAAAACAAAAAAAAAAAAATATTAAAAAATACTGTTGAAGTTACTAAAGGGTGTGTGACTGTTCTACCTATATATAATACTTATTTTTACCGTAAAAGATTCGAACATTTCTGGGTTTTTTTTTCAAGTAACTTTGAGTTGTTCGAATTTTCCGAAAAATTAATTGAAATACAGCAGCCTGTATAATCATCTAAAGTTGAAAAATACGATTTTTCCTCGATTTTTCGACAAAATTGTTTTTGTACGAACCGTTTTTCCCCCTCAGTATGCCGTAGAGTTCTTCGTTTTCATAGAATCCCCTATAAATGAATATTCTACACATTAAAATATCTGTTCTGAAAATTCATCGACAGTTTCTACCATTTTCAAACGGTTTATTGTCAGAAACCACCGTTTTCGACCGGGGCGAACGAAACGCAACGCGTAATAAAATAAAATGTATACGAAAAAATCCGGGGAGTAAACGAGACACGCCGTCGAATATTTATCATCTCTTATTGCGACCCGGTTTTAGTCTGCACGAAAACGCGAAATAATGCAATTTATAAATAAAAACTGTACGGTCGTATAAAATACAGCGGGAATAATAATAGCTACGATGATGATAATAATAATAATAATAATAATAATGATAATAATAATAACAATAATATATTATTATTACGGGCGAAGCGGGCGGGTTCGAGCGCGTGCGCCCGATGATATTCGTAGGGGGTGACCGGCGGGTGGGGAGGGGGGGATCGTGGGCGGGGGAAAAAGGAGGCGCCCCGAAACTCGGGTACTGGGTGACAACCTCGTCGCCCACGGGACCGGCGGCGACGGTGGATGTGGGTCACCCGGCGCCCGGCGGAAGACGGTCCGCGGCGTCGCGCCCGGCACGTGGGCCAGCCGGGCGGGGCGTAAACGCGCGGCGGCGCCCGGGACGAACGTCGCGGGCGGTCACGCCCACCGCGCCGTGCCGCCGCCCGCGACGACGATAAGTCCGCGACGCCGTCGGATCCGCGACCGACGACAGTAACAGCCGACACGCTGGTTTGGACGGCACGCGTGGCCACTGGTGATACAAACACCCGCGTACCAGACAGCCGCACGCATATACCGGGCCGAGACGGGCGATCCAGCAGCCAACGTAACCACGACGTCACGAGGTGAGACACAACCACGCTAAATGATACATTTATTTTAATTTTATTATTATCGTGCTGGGTGAGGGGCGATCGGAATTTAGCTGTAGTTTTATACCGGCTATAGTCGGTAGGCATTATGTACTGGAAGCGGAAAAACGTCGAGGAACGAAAATAGTCGAATTTTCAAAATTCACTCCTCAAAAAAAAATAAATAAAATTTAATAAAAATGCCTAAAATTATATTATTATTCAAATATTTTTTTTTTTTTTTTTTGAATTCGGTGAAATCTATCTGGATAAATTTGTCAATTCAGCGAACGAAATATGTGTCATTCAAAAGTTTTAGGGAAAAAATCACTCGATTCGTAGAACCACTTAAAATCATAAAGTTATGTTAGATTTTAATTACCGATTCGAGATTGTATACGACCACGAAGCATAGTTTATAGAATATTCAGACATTATTTATTTGAAACCTATGCGTAATGGAATTGTTAGAGTAATTGCTATTTATTACGAGTTATTGATGGGATTTTCGCCGAGACAAAAGATAAAGTAAATAAATACAAATTGTTTGATTGTTTCGGAAAAAAAATGACTTTTCTGATTTTTTCCCCCGTATACCCCCTTCATATTATAAACTGGTTAATTTCCTGTTGTCGGGAATACAATTTTACAATTTTTCAATTTACGATAGTTACAAGTCAACGATATGATTACATTTACTTTTAAAATTTTCGGACATGAATTTCGAAACAAAGAATATATAGAATTTAATATTTTCAATATTTAATGTTCGATCCATCGGCGGTGTAATCAAAACTTAAATATCGTATTTAATTTTAAAATTTTCATCGGTACGGGCGTGATGAGCACCGAGGATAAGTTAGGCTACGCCGCGAATTCCGAACTGGACGATTAAACGACAAACAATAGTCCAACAAACACAATAACATTTATTCTCCATATTTAATGTTAATCGAATGCGATTTTCGTTCACCACTGAATACATGAAAAACGTCAGATAATAAAATATTTACGAATACTCGAAACTTAAGCGCGATGCGAAACCCGAATCCGTTACCGCCCAAAAGGCGTTTTACGGACCGCCTTTTTTTCGTCTAAATTAAACTAAATAGAAACGACGGAATTTTACGAGGTCAACGAAATGGTGATCGCGTAACGATTTCGAATGGGACAAAAAAATATTGTAAATTTATTTGCTCTTCCGTCTCCGTATTGTAATATTATAGCGCGTTGGACGATTATTTTTATCCCGACAAAAATATTATGTAAAATATTTTTCGAATGACGGAAAATTAATTTAGTTCGGACATGTTAGACCTATACGGGAATAAAGTGTTGTTAAAACGGAAAAGATAAATTGTCCCGAGGGGAATCTACTGAATAATACATCCACCGGACCAAAAAAACGTTTAACCGCACTGGAAAAATAATTTTTTTTTTTAGTTTAGTTCTTTACGGAATACTTGTTTATCCCCGGTTATTGAAGTCCAACCATTTTTCTTACATAATACCCACGGTATTACACGTCATTATAACCTATATGAGGGCCATCTAAAAAATAGTGCTTTAAAACAAAACTTGTCTTTATAATTTATGTGTTTCGAATATTTAGATGTTTTTGTCTCAGTATAATAAATCAAAAACAATGACATTGTTATTCCTTCAAAACCATATAAAACATGTTTAAATACCTTTTTTGAGGTATTAAATTCAACGACGGACTTAAACATAAACTGTCTATATTTAGTTGAGAGGGCGCGATACACGCGTGTTTTCTCCGTCTTGCAAACGTATAAAATATGAAATTTGTGTTTAGAGAGGACGAAATTGTGCTGCAGTTAGTTTCAATATTAAAGTGAATCGATCTATTATCAAACTTAGATAAGTACATTATCTGTGCGATTTTGGTTTTATTTTCTTGATATTTTTATTTTTAAGAGAGAAATAAGTTTTGACTTTAATATTAATACTAAAAGCATAGAGTTGCCAAACTAAACGCAAATTTGCTGTGTCGTACGTCTGTAAGACGGAGACAGCACATGGGGTCATCACATCCTCTTAACGCCATAACAACAGCCACAACTTCACCATAAAATGCAATTCATAAACAGACTAATAGCCACTTATAATTAATAATATATTAAAGTGCTTGGCCCGTATATATCTTAAATAAATAAATAAATAAATACAATATTCACTAGATGACAGCACCAAAACCATTATTGCCTTGTAAAGTTATAGACATTGTTAAGATCAAGAAAGGACAAAAACATCTATATCTCAATATGATTATTTTAGATTTGATCGGTCATTGTTGCACTGAAAACTTCATTTTATCTCTATTATAAATTTGAAAAAAAAAATTTCAAAGTTTAACATATATTTAATGGTTTAGGAATTATTTAATAACACAACATGACGGTAATGATTTGACAATCTGGATTCCGGATTACATTGTAATATCCGGATTAGATATTTTTTAAACTGCGATTTTAGATATTTTGATTTTATAATAAAAAATCACTAATATGTTAACACTGTTTTTGATGAATACATGAATGCATTATTCAAAAAAACAAATTATCGCTGAAAAACGTGATTTAGTATAAAATATAGTTACCATACTACTTTAGTATAAAATATGGTTACTAAATAAAAATGGATAAATTTAAAATTTAATTTATAAAAAAAAAACCAACAAAAACCCGAATTATTATAAAATCAAAAATCCTGATTTATATACGGATTCGCTTTATTTCCATTATCGTAACGTTATTTAGTGATATTTATTTATAATTTATAGATGTCTACAGTTTTGAACTATTGTACTGGTTCGAGAATAATATATCCGATAATTACAATAATATTATTTTCTACTCACAGGTAACACCTGTACATGTAATAATTAGGTACACCTAACTTATCTAATCTTTATGTGTGCATTTCGATACATCCGATTAGATAAAACCGTATAAATCCACAGTTCGGCCGGTAACTTTTTACTGTCCTATTAATACTGTAGCTGGTCGATAATTACACACAAGATATTGATATTAATATTATTATAGATTCGTGTTTATGGTCAAAGGTCAATGACTCTGTTTTTTCTGTTCCACGTTCGTTTGACCGCGTCCGCGAAAATTAACAACGATTTTGTAAACATAAGCACCACCGGCCGAAAAAAATAAACCCCTTCATCAACCGGATGTAAGTGACTTATGATATTTATACTTAAGGGGATAATACACCGGCATTCGACGTCTCTTAGTAAGGGTAACGGTGTTATTTCGTAACTACTTACAAATAGTACTCGGGCTCCACGATACAGACTAGAAACGAAAATATTATTTCATTAAATTTAACCAAAGTTGAATTGTATTTACTGTGGTTTTGCTGGCAGGTAATAATATCCGATACTCGGATAATTTATCCGTGTCCGAAATTTAAACGAAAACCGAGCGTCTTTAAAAAAAAAAAAAACCCTCAGTGAAAATATTGCAGTAATTTTCATCCTTAATTTGGTAAAATAATAATTATTGTTTCAAGACTTTATTAAAATCCGAATACTGTTGGAAATAAGAAAACACATTTTCGCTATAAATCAAAAATAACTCCCGTGTATTCCTATCCAATAATTTGTCCGCCTATATAACAGTGGCAAACCCGCCTGCAGGTATCAGCCGGTTTTTATTTTTGTTAATATTTTAATCTCTATACAGTCTATACATTTAAATTATACATAACTATGCAGCGTATATAAATAAAATATAATTTATAACTATTAGTATAGGTGTACGTAGGTTATTTTTTTTTTTTTTTAAAGATGAGCTGTACGGATGAGTTTATGCTTGGCGTGACAACATATTTTCTATATTCCCGCGAGAGTTTTCAATTCCAACGTTTCCGACAACAGGAACCGTGCCAGTCGATTTAGATTTTTGTCCCATTTTTTTTTCTCGCCGACGAAGACATCGCGAGCGTTTTTTTTTCCCCCCGGATACGATTTAATCTGCATCTGGAAATAGCGGGAGGTAAAAACGTTATTGCCCGACGGCGAGAGAAGAGAGGGAAAAAAGGGCAACCCGTGTCAACAAATTACCGTCGCGTTAAAATCGGTCAGGAAGAAAAAAAAGAAACTGTTGGTGCGGATGGATACGACGGTATATAATATAAGAGACGAGGAGAAGGAAAAGGAGGAGGCTGAGGAACAAACACTTCCGGCTACCTCGCTATATTTAATAATAAAATATGGTTTTTTTTTCTTTTGCTTTCGACAAACACAACTATGTTTTTAGCCTCCGAGAAATATAATCAATATAACAGTTTCCGATATAACGATTTATATAATATGGGTACAGTACCGTATAATAGCCAAGTGTATCACGTATAAATATATATACCGGATTATTGTGTTGCATCCACTGACCGATTGTAAATTTCGGTAAAAGAAAAAAAAATACACCACGGGAAAAAATACGCGTTTTTCTCGACTGATCCCTTTTGGTCCCTTGACTTTGCGAACCCGGTATAATATTATGGACTTGCTGCAGGGGAACGGACTTTAAATCTCAAGTTGTTTTATACGTATATATATATACACTATGTCATTTTCTCGTGATTAATACCTATATATTTTATCCTTACGGCGTATTATATGCGCCACAAGCCCGGGATTTTGTAATGATATTTTTTTTTTAAAAAAAACTCCTCGTAAATCAGGATTAATCGTCGTAAAAACGGTTTACCGCGGGTTCTGTATTCCAAAAATATTTTACCAAGACACCAAAGTATATATAGTGATATTACGCTTTGATGCATTAATATTTAATAATATTATTTGTATTATATTATATTAAGCTATATTACAATTAAAAATTAATTTTCAACTTAACTTAGAAAGTATTGATAAAAAAAAAAAATTAAAAACTCGTATATATATAAAATGATTCGCGTAATAAACACTTCAAGAGTTAACTTTTATTTTGCATTTTCCGTTTTAATTTTTCAGAAACATTTTTCGGTTATTTTGTTAGTTTTAAGTGCGTGTTCGTATAATAATATCAATTAATAATTTAAAGTTGTGTAATACGAATTATTTTCTCTAGAAATTTGCTTTAACAAGTTATGGGTGTTATCTAATTTAACGTCTGTAATGCATTACCCGATTCAAATTAATACAGCAACGTCAAATGTTTTTTTTTCCGTTTTAAAGTATTTTTCTTAGCATTTTCGAATCATTTTTAAAGGGTATTATTTCGTCGAAAGTTAATATGTATGTTAGAGGATTCAGATATAATAGATACAATGAAAAGTAAAAGGATAGGTTAGGCAGGTCAGGTATGGCGAAGTAGAGAACAGACAATCGGTCAAGTTACCTGCAGCTGGAAGCCGAAGATCAAAAGACCGCTCGGTCGTCCAAGACATTAAGATAGATAAGACAGACTTGGCTGTGTTGAGAATCCTGAACGGCGAAGAGTTAGGCATGGATAGAGACAGATATGGCAGAGAAGTGATGGTCCCGGCAAAGGACCAGAACGGTCTGTATCAATCCTAAAAAAAAATAATGCGGCCAAAAACACGTCTAGGCATTTAGATTCGGGTTCCAGTTTAATAATATTGACGAATACGCCGTCGCCGTAAATGTACACTCGGTTTCGAGTAGCGGAGATTAAACGACAACAAAAAAAAAAAAACACGGACGCGGACGCGAGAAAATATGAATATTGTTATTATTATTATTATCGGTATGATATTTTTCACCCTAAATTTAAACAGCCCGATCGCGTGTCTCCCGCGGGATTACGCAGTCAGTCTGCGGTGATAACGAAGACGCGCGTAAGTCCGACGCTTAGCGGTAGCGGTTACAGTGGTAACGCGGTGACGGTATAGCGTGTCCCGGAGTCTTAATGAAGGCGCGTTTTAATTGCTGATTTTTATCGGCGGAACAATCGCGCGTGTATATAAACGGGGTGAATCCCGCGCGCAACCCTTTCACGCGTAGTTTAATAAAACGGGGGGAAAACGGCGGAAAAAAAAATAAATATAAAGTCAACCCTTTAGGTGTATACACAACTATGTCGGCGTAGAAATGCACGAACATTTACACAGACGTTGTAATAATAATAATAATAATAATACGATTGTACAGTGTGTCGCCGTCGCCTTGTCGTGCGCGTATACGCCTGCAGATACTATTGTAACGCGAGCGTTTCCAGGCCATTTAACCCGCGTGATATTTTAATTTTCACACGATACGTCGCGGCAGCGTTTTTGCGGTTACCGCCGCGGTAAAAAAACAGAAAAAAAAAACTGAGCGTCGGCTGCAAAATGCTCTCCACCCCGCACAGGTGCGTTTCTGTGGGAGGAGGAGGACGGGGCGGGTGCCTTGTGCGGGTTAAATTTTTATCTCACAAAATATCCGTTATCTGTTTTAATCCTTTGCATAATTCTCGAGTCATAAATTCGATATTTTTTTTACCGAATATTTTAATATACGAGGGCCAATCGAAAAGTATCGAGACCGAGCGTTGAAGAGCAAAAGGATTTGTAATCCTGGCTTCTATGAATTTTTCCGAGTTCTTCTTCTTCTACCCGGTAGAATCGACCTAAAGACGCCCTTGCCCCGACAGCAGCTGTAACACGTTCCAGTTGTTGTCCGACTGTAAATTTTACATAACGTTTTAACATCACGACCACGGGCGTATGGCGTACATGGCGTACATGGCGTATGGCTTTCGGATGATATATTATAATACTGTATAATCGGATCCGACCGAAGTCTCGGCCTGCTCGACAAAAACTTTTGGGTGGAACACGGGAAATACTTCGCAATGTACCGTAATGAAGTTTCAACAACCCCGAAGAATAGGTTAGGTATCTCGGACATACAGTATGATCACATTTAGACCCTCAAAAACGGATATATAATGATCATCCGTAAAGCTGGAATTTAAATGCATTGTTTTCCAAAGCTCACTGTGGGATGTTCGTTTTGTTAGAAATTCGTTTCATGCATATTTTCGGATAAGAATAAGATATTTTGTATTTTTAATTAGTCATTTTTTATAGTTTTTGCACAATTTTCAATTTTTTTTTTAAAATTAAAAAACAATCATCGACGAAGATAATACATCGATATTTTTTGTTTTAATTCATTTCCGCGGGTTATTATAGATACACGTGAAAAAAACCATGACTAATATTTATCTAGCCTACACGTAAACCGAGATCTGCTCAGAATCGGTATTAGATTACGGCTATTCATTAGTGTATAAAGTATCTGAACTAAAATACCTCCATATCCTTTGTGTCACCGACTTCCCGCCAATCACCAGTCAATACAAAATACAAAAAATTGTAAACAGTTCGGGAAAACATTTTTTAATTATATGAAGTTATTTCATTGGCAGTGCGAATTCGTTAACGTTTTAGTCTCAGAAAGTCGTTGTGTGAACAAATCAGTGTCCTAACGTCCATTCACGCGTTGTCAAGAGATATGCATACATATTTAACGCGAGAAGGCCGCATTTCGTTTTAAATCTATCTTGATGTTATAATTGCACAGATCGCGTCTCTCTCTCTCTATATATATATATAAAAAAGGGGGCGAAATACAAATTCAGGTGGCCGAAACTATGAAATTGATAACGTTCGATACATGGTTCACGTGCACTGATAGCGCGGTGAACACGTCAGATTTTCAACGTCGTTCAAACTAAAATATCGCGTGTTTTACTAACCATTTGCGGCCTTTTTGACGCGCTCAATCAAGCCCGGAGTGAAACATTTAGAAGCCCCGGGGACGAATCAATGCGTCTTAGCAAAAAGAAAAATAATACACGGTATGGACATCGTATGGATCTCAGTTCAAAAGCCGCAATAGTATTATTTGAATAAATAAATACGTTAATCTAACAGCGTCACTATACACAGTTTAATAATAGTCTGTACCGTAAAGAACAATACGAATAAGTGATCGTCGGGCGACGGAGAAATGTCAACGTTAACGGTTAGATCGCACGCGTAAAAAACATACGTATAGTGGCGAAAACTGCGAAGCTCCGCGAATTCAGCGGCCCGGGGGCCGCGGCTCTCTCCCTAGACCCGCGCCCCATAATCCGGGTACGGCCACTATATCGCGAAACAATAAACGGGCAAACGAAATAATAATAACGCCCCTATTGTTACGCGCGGACGAAATCGTCATAAACATCGCGTTTAAAACCGTCGATGACCGTCGATATTACCGCCCGAGCTTAAGCCTTTAAAGTCGATCGCGACGGTTTAATCGTTATAACGCCGCCGCGGCGGCTTTTGTATGCGACGCGCGCGCGCGTGTGTATGTAGCCGCCGACGCACGGAAAAACCAAAAAAAAAAAAAAACCGACATATCATTAAAACAATCGCGCGCGCGTAATAATGTGCCCATAATGCCGGGCGTTCGGGCATCGAAAACGATTATTGTCGAAACGGCAAACCTGCAGCAGCGCAAATACAATACGCATACCTGTGTATACATAACGTGCATTGTGGAACCGTCGTCGTGCGAGCGCGCACGCATTCCGGCTGTACGCGCGCGGCCGGGGGGGATTACAACGTAACGGCAACAATACGGCCGGACAGATATTAATAAAAAAAAACACACACTCCGGCGATACACCCGTACGGTATTATTGCGCGGCGGGGCCGATAATGAGTTCAAAAAGCATCATCCCCTCGACGGACGCGCCACTCGACTGTTATTATACTAATGCCAACGTATAAATTGTAATAATAACATTCCAGGTACACGCGCGTAGACGGTACCTGCAGCATCGGCCGTACGTCGCCCCCCCCCGAGCCGCCGCGTACCGCACAGCCGTGAGATTTAACAACAAAATGAATATCCGCAGGATTATAACAATAATAATATTTATCCGCCGTGCAGCTTTTGCAGCGTCCCCGCTGCCGAGCTGCAACAGCTGCAACGCACCCGGGGTACTCGGCAGTACCTACCTACCAATATATAGTCTACCTATATAATATTATTACCAATATAAATCACCAGATATTATTATATACGGTGTATATAAAAACTAGAATTATTATATTGTTTTCGACCGTGTACATCATTTCCCGATAAACCCGTGTAGGCCCGACATAAACGACCTGCTGCACGGCCCGGCCGGCGACGGTAATAAAGTGTATTATATACAGAAGCGTGTGGCGCTCGTGTTTTCCGGCGGCGTTCGCGGAACACGTCCGCCGATGGACGGAGGGTTTTTCGGCTGAACTTTTCGAAAATTGAGATTGAAATTCAAGGGTTCGGTGGACAAAATGAAATTTCGATAGTTTCTCAGATAAAATAAAGGGCGAAGCATGTTTGGACCCGGAACGTTTGCGCAAATAAACTGCGACCCGTTTGCACCAATACTTTTGAATTTCTATAAAGGCTCGCTAAATAAACGTTCGGTTAAATTAATATAGGTAAAATTCTGGTCCAAACGGGCTGTATAAAAATAGTATTTTTTAGCCCAAACGGGTCTTTAAAATTGGTCCAAACGGGTCCTGCTCAGAATAAAGCGATAAACGCCATGCACGCGAAGTTAACCGTCCTATATACGTTGACATTAAAAATTCATATATTACCGTAGTTCGGTAAGTCATTTGTAAGTATTCGCAAGTACAAAATCAAAATTTCTAAGCGCAAACGACATTGGTTATTCATAAAATATTAAAGCAAGGTCAATTTATCGATTTCGCTACATAATTTTGTGCAACAACAATATGCAATTTTGTCTACTAGATGCGGAAACAATAGTAATTAGGATTCGATTGGTTCGAACCTTCAGCACTTATAGCGGCTCCCTCTGAACCAAACAAGCTCATATTAGGCGATTAGAATACTGTTTTACAGGTGGATTAAAATTTTAAACATTTTGATGAATAACCATATAAATTTCGCCATGTTTTTGCGAGGAGCCGGGTGATTTTTAGCTTTGTACACAGCTATACACTCACCAATGTTAAAATTGAAAATATTTCGGAAATACATAACTCAAAAAAGATATATGTATCAAAAATTCAAAATACAAAAAATTTGACGTGTTCAAAACAACAATAAAACATTGCGATAAACAACCGCGATTTTGAATGTGAAAAACTAGTGTACGACCACCATCGAATTCATTTATATTCTTAAACATACCTGCAAGATAACCCAGAAATCAATAAGTCCGAAATTCGAGTGGCATGCATCTAGAATTTGTTCAAATTTTTGTGTCGGTTTTTAGATTTAGATTCTTAAAAAAACTGTTAGGAATTATTGGAAACATGTTTCAAATAAAGTGCCGTAGCGCCGAGATAAGAATCCGCCGTTTTTTTTTTTTAAAGTTAGTTATGGTTTTAGAGCGTTTTTGCTATAACCGAAAAACTGCGTTGACAGACATTCTCGGTTTGCTAAGAACCTAAAAAAAATGTCTGTGGGCTCGGCCCAACCAAAATTACCAGTTCCTATATTTTACCTCATTTTTACATTAATATAAACAATTTTATCGTAGTATTCATTGTTTCATTATTTCGTAATTTTACTTTAAAACATCAATATGTGAATATACATGCATTACATTAAAAATTAAATGTATTATTGTATTGCGTTAGTGACAATATGATTTGTGAACCAGACCTAACATTAAACCTTCTTTTTTTTATTAGACACATTTAAAAGACGACGCTTGGTGTTAGTGGCCAGTTTTAATATTTGACATTAGGAGGTATTGGTTTGTACCTGGGGCTCGTGACTTCTTTCCGCGACTTTATTATTGAATTTACACCATCAGTTTCAAAGAAACAGAAAATCCGCCGACCCCGACGGAGTGAGGCCCCGGTTAGTTTCGCGCGTTATTATTATATTTTTTTTTTTTTTCGCGCGCGACGTATTATTTTCAAAACGTGCCTACCTACGCGTACCTATACAATACGGACGCGGACGGTCCGGGCCCGAAACGTCATTGTATACGTATAACGTATTGTGCCGTGTCCCCCCCCCCCCCCCCCGCCCCTGACGACGTACGTAACCGATATAAACGTTCTTACCGAGTCCTTGCCCCTGCGCTCCGGTACATCACCGCCGCATCACGCGGTTTCTACGTTCGGCGGCGCCCCTCGCGAAGAGACCGCAGCCGATCGGTCGCGATACGCGCTCGGCCGTCCGCACAATAATACCTACTCGCGCGCGCGATACCCGCGTCCGTAAAATATATAATAATAAACTCGGAACATAATAATAATGCAACGGGACGGACGTTATAAATGTGTGCACGCGCGTGTGTGTATGCGTATACGGCACAATGCCGCGAGTATTATTATATTATAAAACGCGAACGTCCCGGGCATTGTGCGCGTCGCCGACACCTTTTGAAACCCGACTCGGAGGGTGACGCGCCCCGTATTGAAGAGCCGAGTCGTCGTCGTCGTCGTACACGTTATAAATCATTACTCGTATGCGACGGCGGCGATCGGACACGGTGCACCGGGACGGCGATAACGCGACGGGACCGCGTGCGTACGAAACCAGCGCCTAAAATAGTGCGTCTCCCGTAAATCAAAACGTGTCCTCCGAATCGCAAACGTGCGCACCGAGTTTTAGAACGCGTGTACATTAGGTTCAGTACGGTGTACGTGACGGTAAAGCCGGTAATAACCGATCGACTAATGATCTCACTCCAACCAATATACGCTATGAATTTTAAATCGTTGGGAATTTTATTTATGTATAAAGAGCCCTTTACCGGATTTCAATTTTGGCTACGGACATCTATCAATTCTATCAATTGAATTAAAAAGCGCGTTCCCAGAATTCGGGTATATTTGAATGTTTTATTATTTTTTTTTTATTTTTCGCTTATGCGTTCGATATAGTTGCGCGGGTTGCCCCATGTAAATTGCACCGATTGCGACTTTTTTTCATGTAAATTCCACCGGTACGTTTTACTACCTGAAAAAAAAAATTGTGTGAATTCCACCGGTTAGGGAAAAGTGGGAATGAGTCAGTTGAAACAAATACAAATTAAATTCATTTTATAAAAGTGTATAAAATCAATAATGATGTAACGATAGAATATAATAAATACAAATAATGATAAAAATATAATTGCTTAGGTAAAATTTAAAATTTAAATTGATAATGATCAGAATTATAACGAAAACGATTATGTTTTATTACGAGACAAGTCGTTAAATGAATTTTAGACCGCGGAAATTCGACAAATTTGATTGAAATTCAAAAAATTCCAGATATATTTGCAGTAAGGCGGGGGTATTTTTTGACCAGGGTGGGTGGGTGTGCGGGTGGAAAATGTCTATCGGTGATCCGAGGTAAAAATACTCCGGGTCGCTATTATTTTCGCGCTGCCGGTCCGGTCCGGCCCCGTTCCCAACTGGAGGCGGACGGCCGTTCGCGTCGGCCGCGACCTCGGGCCGGCCAAACCCGAACACACGCAACTGGTCTCCCGCGGCCGGCGTTCCGGCGGGGACGCTCGCTCCGCGCGCCGGGCGTCACGTACAGGCACGCGGGAGAGCCGGCCCCGTACGTGACGCGCCCCTCACGGCCGTCGCAGGTGCTGTAAACTGCGGGCCGCAGTATGCGTTACGGTATTATTACCGTCGTGACTGCCGCCGCCGCGCCCCCGTCGATCCCTGTATTCGTATCATATCGTTTCCCGATACGGATATATTGTAATTCAAATCTCGTATCGGTTTCTGTCTCCCCGCGTGTCGCGCGCGCGTATTATTATTGTTATTATTGTTGTTGTTGCATGCGTACCCGCGGACCCGGACGAGCGACGGGGCGGGTGACGTATTTCGTCGACCGTACGTAATATTATTGTGCGGCCGTACGGCGTTTACGGCAATACCGTACTGGTTTTCGAAAACGTGAAGCGAAAAAAAATAATAATAATAATATACACGTACGCGGAATAATATACAGACCGCCGGTCCCCATAAACCACCGACGAACGACTCCGAGTCCGGGAAGGTGTGGGGGGGGGGAGTGGTCTGAATATCGTCTTGACGCCGATATTGTCGGTTTTGTTATTACTCGTGTGTGTGTGTGTGTGTGTGTGTGTGTGTGTGTATGTGTATACGCACACGCCGGCTGTAAAAACGTATACAGTGTTATGGCGTTATTGTCGTTATTATTATTGTTACACCGAGCGCGTAAAACAACGTCGCCGCGATATTATTAGCGTGACCTACGGGGCCGTTACGATAATACTTGTGCATTATTATTGTATAGCGACATCGAAACGACGTTTGTTCGGCTCGTATCAAATATAGATTTGAAAATATTTACACACTGGGTGGGTGTTCGGTGACTGTATAATGGGGAATATTAGGCGCAGGAACGGCACTGGTGCGGGGAAAGGCGATAAAATATCATCCATCTCGAGTACGAATTCGTTGAAAAAATTAATTTTTTAATTACATTTTTTTTTTTTAGTGACTGGTCAAATGGGGTGGGGGGAGGATAAGGAAGATTAATATCCCCGTAGTAGATTTTTCCCTTCGATGTGTATACTGATATATCGTGTACATTATGTAACAATATATCGTCTATACGTGTATATATAAGAAAAAACAAAACAATTTTAACGAATCGTTAAAAACGTCGACACCTACACGACAAAATTATTTGACCGCCACTGCCGACCGACCAATAGAAAACATTTCTACGGGGCCCATTGATATATGTACGTTAATGTCTATATGAACAGTAAAACGTCTACGGCGATAAAGGCGCACTCTCGGTTTATTGATAACGATAGTGACGTGTTTTGTATTATTGTAATATAGTTCCTAACCGCGAGCTGAAGTAACGGCCCTATTTCTCTTTTGTTTTCCGGTCCTTTTGTAAATGCGTTCGTCGACTGAAAATAATAACGATGAAAAACGCACGATAATACGATAGCGCATCATCTATAAAAACAAATTAAAACGACTTTATCTGGCTGTTTGCAGCGCGCTTTCGGTTTGTATTTACGTACGTATATATAGGTATATATAGGTGTACAGTTATTTTTTATAATTTTCAATTTCCCACACAGCTAACGAATATAATAATATAACGGCGGCGGTAAAAAGGGTGAAATTGAACTTATCTGTATCCGTTTATACGTTTTAATTTAAAAATGAACGCGAAAAAAGTCACGGCGTTGATGATGATGATAATAATAATAAAAGAAAAAATAAATATTTTTTTATTATTTACTTTTATTTTTTTTTTTTTTTTTTTTTTTTTTTTTTTTTTTTTTTTGTCCAACCTATACAAATAATAACGATAATATTCTATCCCCCGATAAAACCCCGCGTATATACAATATAAATACCGCGCGGCGTAGACAGGCCGCGGCGATCGGGTCTGAGGTGGCGAACGGGGACGCGGGGGTACCGGGTTGTATCTAATTTGAAAATGAAAACGTAGCGCATAATCCTCGGTGACCGATACGGGCGAGTTTAATTCGTATTTAGGCCCCCCGATAGAGGGTGTTAATAGAGAGGTCGTTATCTGTTGTACGGTCCTTTTCCTCTTGCCGCCGCCGCCGCCGTCCGGAACTCCCGGACCTCCGCCGCCGTCACCACCATCGCCCGCCTGCTCTATCCCGCGTTTGTTGACAATGCCCCCGGACTTCTCGCTGTAACCGTTAGATAACGCGCCGCGGGGACCGGGCAAAGCCAGACTGCGCTAATTATACACCACCTCCGGCCGTCCTACGCTTCGGTCCGCGGCGGCGGCGGGCTCCGGACCGCATCCCGCCGCCGATATCCTCGGCCGTTTAACGCGTCCTCCGCGCCCGCTCCTTTTACTCGTGCCTTCCACGCCACCTCCCGTTCCCCCGGACCGCTTCGGCGATCCGATTATAATATACGTATATACGCGTTATAATATCATAATATATGACTGTATTATTATGATTATTATTATTATTGGGTGTATATACGGCCACCGCACTCCCTATAACTCTCATTAAGTCGCTCCGCTAACTTACTATACATAAAATACCCACTATATATATATATATATATATATATATATATACATATTATAATATGTATATGTACGTTAAGTACGAGTTAAGATCGGACCGGAGAGATTGTGCGCAAGCCAGAAAGACGCGCGTTTATGTGACATTAAAATCTGCGCGCGACGAGATAACTTCACGGTTCGCGTATACGTTTCGGTTTACAATAGACACGCGCGCGCACCCGCGCTATCACTGCAGCAGTGTTATTATTATTATTATTATTATTATTATTATACTACATACACCGCACTATTCGTGCGCGGCGTTTGAACGATTTTACGCTTACAGCCGTGAAAATACGTGTTTAGACGGTATAATGTTATAAAACGATTCTATTCGGATATTGTACATAATTATAGTGGGACATCGTTATACCGGAGAACGACGCGTTGTTCCGTACGAAATCGTAGTACTGCGCGAACGAGAACATTCGTATATTGTTCCCGAGACGTATCGGCGATTATTACGATTTTCGTCGAAATTCGAGTTTAAAACACGATCGTGTAGAAAACAAAAAAATTAACTGCTACTACATTACGACTTACACGATGAACCTCGTGTGGAATTTTCGAACATTTATGCGCGGCCACTAAAACTGCGTACGCATAAAATCTAAACGAAAAACTCGAAAGTGTCAAATACCTTGAAATTTTAATAATTTAAACATTTTGCCGTACGTCTAGAAAATATTAATGCATAAGTATGTTGTGAACATTTCAAGCCTGTACGATTTTTTCGAACCTAATTTACATTAAAAAAAAAAAAAAATTGAAAATAATCAAATCGCTTTTGCCGAAAATTTTTCTAACTTTTTATTTTGGATTTCTTTGATTATTAAGAAAACTACAAAAGAAATTTTGAAAAAAAAATGACGGTTTTTTATGTGCCAACTACACATAAGACTATAGATTCGCGTTTGAAAAAAGACGCTACACTTGAAAATCGGAGCAAGATTTCCGGTAGAAAAGTTGTTCCACAGCAACGATTTATCGTTACCTACAGATAAATAAATAAAATAACTCTTATTTAACGCTATATCCTCAACTATTCCCATCTTCAAAAAATCGCACGCATGTTTATCAGCAGTATCAGACCTTTTTTTTATATTTTGTATATCGGTCATACCGATTGACAACATTTGACAACTTGCCAATATCCTTCCCATTTTTTTTTTAGAGATGAAGCTAAATATTATTGATTTACTTTGTTGATTTTTTCACGTTCCACACTTTCCCTTCAGATATTTTTATTGTTATTTTTTTTTTTTGGAAAGTAAAATTGTTCATATTTCATGTTGTCCGAATTTATTTTTCTTCTTATTACGACACGACCGACCGGAGACTTACAACAAACGCACCTACATGCGCGTGAAATAATCTAATAATTTATTATCTTCGAAACCGGCAAACACTTTCCGGCTTATGCCGACTGTTATTACAAAGCCCAACACCAATGCTTATAAATATTGACACAGCCGTGTTATACGACTGCAGCGGGTATACCTAACCTTTTTAGTCGACGTTACGGCCTATGCGTTAGATTATCCGACAAGAACAGACAAGATTATATACGGTGGTTAGAATAACTCGTTTTTAACAATTTGAATATAAAATACGATGTTCTTCGCGTCATAAATCAGAATACGTGAGTATTTTAAACACACCTAATATATAAAATCAAATCTATGTAAAATAATTAATTATTAACTATTGGATAATATTTTCGTATATACGTTGATACACTACTGCACATAGTGTTTAGTAAAAAAGGTTTATGAACTAATATTATCAGAACAACAATTTAACTAAAAAATTCCTAATATATTTTAAATTTTATTAGAATACATAATTTAAATATTGAATAAAAACGCTATTTGGTATTCATCGCAAAATTAAAATTTATATCGAATAGAGTACATCACAAGTCGAATTCAAAATAACTAAACAGAAAAACATTCCAGTTGCGAATATAAGGGTCTTAACAACGTTCAAGTTGATTTTTAAACGGAGTTTTACGGGATAACCGACCGTTCGGCTATCAACTATTTATTTATTTATGATTTAAAGGGGCGTACCCAATAATTACAATAAGTATATCATATTATAAATTCGGTTTAAAAATCAGGTAAACATCTACGTTTATATCGGTGAAATTATAGGTAACCCTAAGTATAGGGTTTAATACATTTAGTTTAAGTTCTCCCAACAATTCTAACGATAATATATATCCACGAATTGTTATAGTGATAAAAAGTTTTTAATAATAGTAACGTGTGATTGAACTAATAATTATGGTGTATTATTTCCTCGCATACCTACATTATGTTTTTACCAATTGTTTTTTTCAAGTGAAAATCTTTTTTTCTTTTTATAATGCAAATACAATATTTATATTATGATAACGTGCGTACTGTATAATAAGCGAGACTAGCAATATTTGACTTTAATTTTTTAGTTTACACGACTATATTATAATATATTAATATATTATAGTAGATGTTAAGCTCAACGGAGTTTTACCTCATATTTCTTCCGAAAATTATGCGAACATGTTTATTCAAAAATTAATGCAAATCTAAATCTTCAAAATATAATAATGCGTTGTTCCGACAAGTTGGAATTTCTAATGAATATGTATACGTTAAGCGTGTGGCATTAAGAACGTGGATGTGCGGGTCATGCCCAGGGAATTATAAAATTTAGTTTATCGGCAAGTTTGCGGCCGTCAGGTTCGAATTCCCACAAAGTGAAGGACCCTCCTCATCTTAATGTCTTATGGTATTATTATAGAGGACAGTGAACGAGGCACTTCAATTAAGGACGTCTCGCACCCTCTTGAACTTACCTACCTAGGGCCATGGCGTTAGCGAGATGAAGGGAAAAGAGGGGTGTGCATTGACTAAATACTGTCTTGGGAAGCTCAACGACAGAGTAGTGTGAAGTTTTCTTCGGGTCTAGGGATTATTCAAAGTACAAAATCGTGTCTGGTCATCCAACTTCTTGGCAAGTTTTATCCCCCTCTCTACCAAAATATTCCTCAACTCGGCTGTATAATAAGCTCTCCGTCTTATAACTTGTACGCGCAACGGCATTGTTTTTACTAAATATATAATAATGACAATAAAATACGTTTGAAATTATCAACAAAATAAATATTTCGATTCTGCGGAAATGGTTAGGTATTTTTATTATAAAACAGTGGATGATTTTGAATGATAAAAAAAACTTCACATAAATTGTTTTGCTATAGTAAGAGACTACGAGTATTCAAAATCTAAAGTGTCTCAGTAAACACAGTTTCATTGCTCCGGAAGCGTTTGTGGGTTCCCAGAGAAATTAGTTTTGCCGCAAATCCCACAGATTTAAACCACAAGTGACCCGACGTTGTCTCATATCCCAAAACATTCTCAGTTTATTTGAAATCTAAGTATATAATTTATGAAACTAATTTTATTGTTCCACCATGACTTGATAATAAATTATTTTTACTTAATCAATATAGTTTCATCCACGTACAAGTTATAACCATTGCGGGGTTTAATTATGTTTAGTATAATAAACCGTGTAGGATAGTGCTTTAACACGATTATACGCTTCTGGTAAATATCTTAAAGAACAATATGAAATAATAATAATATACAAATTCGACCATAATATATAGATAATTTTAAACTGTACCGTGATTTAAATACAATTTTAGTTGTGATCGACGAGTATAACAATTTATGTATAATACGTGGACTTTAATTAACATTTACTTATGCCAGGAAAAAACCCATCCTACACCGAATAACTTACCGAATGATAATTAAATTATTGCTGAAGTTTTATTTACGAAAGGTACAAAAAATCCCAATGATATTTTTATATTAAAAAAATTAAATATTTTAAGCTAACTATCCGGAAAATGTTTTCATTTTAACCGTTTACCGTCCGGACATGCCAATGTTCCCCTGTTATCCGTCGGTTGTTTACCAGGTCGTGAATCCACATGAGATGTGAGCATTATATAAAGGGATGGAAAGGGGTTTTAGCCAAGGATGAGTAATTAAGCTGAGCATTAGGGGTGGTGGAACGAGAGGGTATACACACGTATCCCATACGAGAAAGGGTTAAAATATGGATGAGAGGGAGAGTGTAAGAGGAAAAAAACTAAAAAAAAAACACATATAACAATATTAAAAGCTTCAATTATACATTATGGGAAAAAAAACATTTTGGGTTGGATATACACCGTGCCTTGAATATGAATCTTTTCGTGCATGATTTATTCCGGTGAGGTGCAGTGTCATTCAAGATACAGTTTTATGTAAATCCTGGTTAAACGGGGAAAAAAATTAAAATAATATCAAAAATAAATAATACCTACCTACCCTTTTTTTTTTTTTTTTTTTTACAACTGATTGTAGTTTAAAGTGTATACAGGGTTTAGTTTTTTAGAATACAACTGGCCGTTCTCAGTTTCGGGGATTATAAATATCAGCGAAATCTCATGGATTATAAAAAGAGAACATTGTATTTTTTCTCTGCTTAATGTAAAGGGTGTGCTTTATGGCCGAAAAAAAATATTTTAATGTTCACATGCTTTGTTTATTTCTTCTATTCAATAATAAAGGTTATTTTTATTTTTACTTGGAAACAGTTCCATTTCGCAATATATAGCGATATAATATAATATATATTAAATGTTAACATTAGGTATAATTATAATTCACTTTAGATTAGAACTACACCTCCAATATAAGTCAAACTTATAGGAGTTGTGAATTTATTTGCAATTGTATAAATTTACCTGCAAATAATCTTGCTATGAACCAATCTATCTATTTAATATATGTATATATATATATAAATTATATATAAAATTATATTTATATTCGTACTTCGCGTTGGTATAGAATTTTTTGTTGAGAAACGCATACTAGTTTGTTTCCAATAAACAAATGTTACGAGAAACTTAATTAATTACCAATTTTTAAATTTAGAATTTTTACTTTGTCGTCTATTATATTTGTTACCTTACAAATAATGCATAAAACACCAATAGACTGTTTTTGTAATTTTTGATTTCCAGGCAAATATTTGTTGCTCTAAAGGTCTTTTTTCAGACTTTTTGTAGCTTGGAGTCCGAATATCTCAACCGTTCCCGATCTTCTAAATCCTCAACTTTTGCTCCTTCAATTATTAATCGTTTAAGTTTTTTATCGTGTTCTTCCGTTTTTTGATTACTTTTCTTATACTGTACAGAGTGTATTTGTGTTTTTCTGCGGCCAATCGATAGTAAATTTTCCGCATGCCAATCTCGTTGGCCCGTTAACGACGACACGACCGCGCGTCGTCATCCGATACTCGTCACCGGTTTACGTTCTCGTTTCCGTCCTCTTCGCCACTTCCCTACCCACGTCCCCTCCACCACTGAATCCCGTGCCGTTCTCGTCCGCTCGCCCGTCGCCGTATATACAAGGTAATCTCTCCCCGGTACAATATAATAATAATAATAATAATAATATCCGAATCGCGAAATCTTTATTTACGGCGGCGCTTCGGAAGACCTACAAACGTATACGATTGCACGCGCCGCCGGTCGAATCACAGGGTTTCGCGCACACGTCACGGGCGTTAAGTCTCCGCGAGCATTCGTCATCCCCGGAGCGGAGCTGCGGCGCGGGAAACCGCGATAATCGTTTCTATGAATAAATTAAAACGGCCGCAATCCGCGCCCGCGCCCGCGTATTATTGCCCGGGATATTATAATAATATTGTTACTGTACGAGCGGTCGCGCGGGGGGTGGGGCGGAGGGCGGCGAAAGACGGACGGGTAATCGTCCGCGGGGGAAAACCGAGACAGACCGTATTACCTACGTTCTTCTTCTGCCGGCCCGTGCGGCACACCCGATCGCGTTTCCTCGCTGCCGCCGTATCGCGTTTATAAACGACCCCCCTCCCCACCGACCCCCCCCTAGGGTGTTCGCGGGCGGCGGCGGCGGTAACCGCAGATCATGTATTATTAATGACGTCTTTTGGCGGAAGGACGAACGGACGGTGACGGGGGCCGCGGTTTTCGGAATAAGTCACTGCCGCCGCGCGCGTCCCTCGTCGCGCGCGGATTACGCCGTGTACGCGAATACGTATACTTATATATACATACAGTTTCGCACGTCCGTCCGCGACGGTTTCTATGAAAAATGCTCGTCTCGACCCTTCTTATATATATATACACACGCGCGTATAGGAGTGCGATATAATAATAATATAAATAAACGCATTATTTGCGGAACCCCGATCCGGCAGTGGGGGGGGGAGGAAAAAAATAGTAAACGTGATAAACAGGATAATAATATAGAAAAATCGCAGGAATATAAATGGGGATTAACCTGCCGCCGTCGCCGGAAGGGACGAGTTCTCAGCGTGTTTTTTTTTTTTTTTTTTTTTGTATATAAAACGGTCGGTTTTTTTTCTTTTCGAGTATCCGCCGACGCATAGACGTATGGAATACATCCATTTTCGTTTTAAACACATTCATTATTCTTTCTCTTTCCGCGGATGCGCTGAAAATCCGTACCTTTAAAGCAGCGACACGATACGCGTATAACATTTGATTTTAACATAACAGTAAAATTTCCGTACAACGGTCACCGAAGGGACCGGAAATAATGGCCGCTATTTAGAAGCGACCGTCCTTTAAAGTTTTCATATAGAGGAATGACACTTGACGGGACCAAAAAAAATGTCCGTCACACAAAAGTGACCGTTAACGGAAGTTTTACTGTATTATAATATAGTTTATGAAATTTTATTAAAATAAAAAACTTGTAGAATTTCAGAATATTTCCAAAAAGAACCTACGATTTATATGCATAGTCTTAAATTTTCAGAAAACCAAAATTTATATTTTCCGATATAATGACTCCCCCGTACATTGTTAATATAGTTGGTACCTGTATTGAAAATAATAATTCATAAACTTATCCTCGAATTAACGCCACTTGTTTGGAATTCACATTTTTTTAAATGTATTATTACAATAATTCATAACCGTTCAGTGGTAATATTTTATTTGTAATGTCGAAAGTTATAACAAATGCGTATGACACAAAAAGAAAATACTGAATAAATTAACCTTATCGCTTTTTTTAAATTACCCACGTTCGATTTTTCTCGAATTATTCTTAATCTTTTTCCCAACACCTTTAATAGTGACTCACTTTAGACCACATATGCTCAAACTCGGAAATTAAAGTTTTTTTTTTTTATTAATAGACTGAAGTAATAATATTTTATTTGCTTTTCAATACGAATTTCAACATGTTGTTGCGGGAGATAGATGTTTTTTTAAACTTTATACACCCTTACAGACTCCACAATGAAGCCATGGAGACGAAATTTTGTATACGCATGGTGTAAGAACTACTGATGTACATTTTGGTGGCAGTAACGGATTTAGAAGAGAGGGGCGATGGGGCGATTGCCTCACCCCGTTCAATTTTCCTATACACTCTTAACTTGATTCATCATTGAGCTCGTCATAAATGCGTGACTTATAAGTGTTTTTAAAATCGACTCCCCCGTTATCTTGTTCTGGATCCTCCCCTGTTTGGTGGTTCCAATTTTCAACCCAATACTCACCGATTAATAATGTTCAGATTTCATATTTTCACAAAAAATACCGGGTTTAAATAACCTTACAGTAAGCAACCTGATTAAAATATGTATATATAAATGTAATTGTTGTTCGGCGTTATGCAGTTAGAAGATTTGAACGTCAAACCCCCAGTCACAACTCTTTGTTTTCATGAAAAACTGGAGTACTACTATTCCTATTTTGATAAATCTTTTTGTGAAAAAAAAAGTCATGACATTTTGAAACGGGAATGAGTCAACAGTGATGGAAAATTCGACTGTGTTTTGCTGTGACTGCTCATGCTCATGTGTTATAAATAATACAACCGTGGAAATAGTATTATTTCTGAACGTTTAACCCTGCGCGATTATTGTTAAATTTTACAATCAATAAAAATGTTGTTTACGAGATACGAATATTATGTAACAAAACGAAACGCCATCATGATTTACATCGCGTCCGGTTTCCGGTTTTCCGCCGGACGTGCGAATTTTTATGTACGTGTGTGTTCATGTGTGTGTGTGTGTGTGTGTGTGTGTGCTGGGGTATCGCCACCTGAATCACAGCTCATAAATCAGCGGTCGGAACAAAGCTCGATTATTGTCAACGGAGAAATCCCCGGACAACAAGGAGGGGTCATGCAAATTTGGCAACAGTAACCGAGACTGTGCCGTGTGTATATAGCACTTCCGTGTGCAGTGTACGCAGATAACGTTCCCGGACACGCACATAAACCCGCGAAAATTAATACATTTAAACTTTCGAGAGAGGGACGAAAGCCCATAAAAAAAAGAAGAAAAAAACCACCGAAAATACCCCATTTGGTCAGTCGCGTATAACCGCAAATCTCGCATCGTCTGTATCTAAACGAGTCATCTCTCCGGGCTATATATTTACTTGTATGGGGTCTGACAAAAAGACGTCCGGCAAAATCGAATTATATTTATATGTGATTTATCCGCGTGTATATTTATGAGTCGGACCGAAGCGGCGACGGTATGTACAAGTAAGAGGGGAAAAATGATTTTATGCGGTAAAAAGAAAAAAAAAACGTCGCCGTCCTAATATCGCGACGCTATATAATAGCGGTAAAGTATAACTATTTTTATTTGATTAATTGCACGCAGGGACACATTTTCGTCACGACAGTCAAATTGGCATTTAATGATAACATACCTGTACATTAATTCCCCCAATATGGCGATATGACGGCCCGGTTAAGACGGTAGGAAATAATCGACGATAGTAGTCTTCTGGTAAAAAATGTTCAAAAAAAAAAAAATCACTGTTAACTGCAATTCACTTGCACGTGTATTGCAGTTACACTGCGCTAATATTATGAATGCTAAAGTTTCTTCGGACGGCGTTTTGTCACACCACTTCGCGCGCGGATCCGAACTTAAACTTGATATAGATATAGGTGTACGTATAATTATAGACCGGAAATAACACACTGCAGGCTGATTTTTATCTCGTTTTTAATCCCTAAAGTACACTGGTACAAAAAAATCGAATTGCTGAAAAACGAAAATCGAAACCAAAAGACGTGGAGATTTTTTCCAGTTGTTTTTCCCAAGATTTAGAAACTGTTGAAAACCATTAGTCGCCGTTTGCGTCGGGAGAAAAACCCGACGACGTTTCCGGAAACTTCGCCCGGGCGGCGGTGTCTGCAGGCGGATACCGAAACGGCGCGCCACTGATTATAATAATATTATGTTGTACACGGATGACGTCACGTCGCATTATCCGGCCGTCGAGAAAACGTCACAGACACCGAATACGTCGTCGTCGCGTTTATAATCTCATACTCCCGGCGTCTCCGGGTTTCCGACGGCGCGCGCGCGCGCGCGCGTCAGTATTATTATTATAACTTAATCCGCGGACCGATTCGTCGGGGAACGGGGCGACCGTGCGGAATAATTTAATTTTCGCGGGCATATTATAATATAATAATAATAATAATAATAATAATACTGTTATATATATATATATATAGAGAAGATATACGAGATATATCGGTGTCGCGGTGTCGGTTTTCTCCTCCCGCCGGCGGCCCGCGTTCGCGGTCGGCGCACGTACAACGATAACAATATACATATACGTGCGCGTAGTGTATAACTGTGCGTATGTGTATAGCGTGTATACACAGCCGATATACGTGGCTCGCGTATCGGTGTATGCGTATATAAAGTGATGTTATTGTAGATTTTAGATATTTTGAACGACGGCGTGTAGCGGCGGCTGCGGCGGCGGCGTGTCCCGGGCTAAATATAACATTAATTAAACGAATTTACGCAATAATTCAAGTGCGACTGACAGTTCACTAATAGTGCCGGGGACTCGATATATTATATTATATATATATATATATATATATACGCGAGCGTATTATACGTATATTACTATAATATACGTATATATATATACACATACGTGTATACCTATACGTTTATACGAACATACGAACGAGTACGACGACTATACGGCACCGGCGCAGAGTATTCCCCTCGCGCGATCCCCGATCGCGAGTCAAAACTTAACGGGGACAAAAATACACGCCGCGCTCCGCCGCCGTATAATATACAATGTGTGTTCTTGCTCTTGTGTTATACCTATGTACGCTGTTTTACGCCGCCGCCGCCGCCGTATAATTAATAACGTAAAGGTTTCGCCGTTCGATAGAATATATATATATATATATACGCGCGTGTATAAGGTGTTCTGTTGCCGTTGCGCTCGAACGTCGGGGAGTGCGACGCGCGCGCGCGGGATACCGAAACGCGCGGTCTCTATCGTCTTAATTATCGGGCCGCGGAATTTTCGGGGTTCGCGCGACCGCTAGACGCTAGATCCGTCTCCTGTCCGGTACGTCACCCGTAGGCAGTCGCCGTCGTTCTCCCCGGCCGCCGTTCAACGGCCCCGCGCGCGGAGATCACGGCGACGACGACGACGGTGCGGGGCGCCCGATACCCGAACACCGTCGTCGGTGACCGTATAGTGTAGACGGAACGAGCAGGACCCGTTCGGACCGATTTTCCTGAAACGCGGAACATAGGCGCAACTAGACCCCCGACCGAGCGGAGCTGCTAAAATTATAGACGCACATCATATACCCGTAGATACAATAACCCCACAGTTCCCTTTATACGATACACTTGTAATAAGCGACTATACACGTCATATTATTGACGATTTTTTTTTTACAAAAATGTATCGTAACTCGTTTATCTTTATTTTTTATACGGCACACGTGCATTTTCTGTAGGTATTGGTATTTTATTCTGCGTATTAATTATGAAATGCACTGACAAAGTATTTAGGCTATACTATAATTTTGGGTGCTAACTTAAAATTTGGGGCTTGCTAAAGACCATCCAGCGAGGACCGGACGGATTACGAATATTAGAGACTATGGACGGATCGTTTTGATATTGGTCTCGTTCTCGGGACAAAACGCGTTCCGTTCCACGCACGTAGATGCGTACGTAACCCGAATATGTACACAGCAATTACGATTACACCATTATTACACAACGCAAGTCACAAAATATTATGATAGTAATATAGTTTATTATTTATATATCAGTTCTCACATTTCAGTCTACTATCAATCTACCTCACTCGATCCATTTGGCACGTTCACCTGTTCACGCTTCCCAATCCTCGAGCCTAATGTTCCGTCCATACGTATACAAGTCTACATTACTATAACGTATATAACTATATATTATTATTATTTTGACAAGAAATATTGCGTTAAACGAAAAAAAAAAAAACGAACTCGACATAACTACACACGCGATACCTTCCGTACAACAACAATATTATGATTCATTGCTACACTCGAAACAATAAACAAAATGCAATACTCATACAATTATTACTCCGTATCACCTTATCTTCTGCAAAAAAAAGGATCATTAATCATACAACTATAATTGTATATATATTTTTTTTTTCAGGTGAGATTTGCCAAATAATTCTAGATATATTATAACGATTCCGTGTCGAGATTTCAACGGTTATTGTAAGTATATAATACAAAAAGCGACAAATAATTTTAAAATCAAACATATAGTTAAGAAAATTTGATTACAAAAGTATAGATAATGGAAATAATCATGAATTCATAAACAATATATGAATCAGCGATTATATCGATAATCATATACTTTTCGGCACTCCCGTACACGGGATTTCTTCACGAAAGGGGATTACGAAAAAAAAAACAAATTATAAAATAAATACGCCAATAATTATTAGTAAGATCAAAATTCAAAATCATTAACTATAATTTCTCGATCACTCGTTATACTTCAGGAATCTTAAAGATGTATAAACAATAAACACGCTTTTTAATTGGATAAAACCAATGACTGACTGTCAATGACCCGGTGAAAAAAAAATGCTCCCATTTATTTTTTAAATCCCGAAAACCTCCCTTTATAGAGCATCGGTCTGCTTTTCGGACTTTTCGCAAATTGTCGTTACGGTATTTTATTCGAAAAAAGTCAACGCGCGACTGTGCACTGCATATACCGGAGTATTTTTGTCCAACGGCGGATTTACAATGCGTTTTTAGTTAAACCTATATATACCTATTCCAATAATATATCCAAAGTCCGATGGAAATCGATAGTCGTGTGTGGTGACTTTATCCCGCGGGGAATATTCAGTTATTCGCGCTCGGTAAACGGGGCACACGCATAGATCCCGTGTCATTTATACGCGTTATTTACGCGGGATCAAACAAGCGTACCGTAAACAAGAGGTTTCCGGTGTGCAAAAGTGTGTAGGGAGACAGGGGAAAAATATATACACATTAAGTACATTCATATATATATATATATATATATGTAGGGGGATAAGGTGTACATCGATTGTAGTCTGAAAGTCTCCCCGCTCGACGTTCGGTTCATTTGCGTTCGCTCCGGTCCGAACGTACAACGTCCGGTCTACGCGATCCGGAAACGGCTATAATTTTTCACTTTTGGCTCAACCCCTCCGTTTACATCGGGGGCGGAAAAAAAATCGCGATAATATATTTGTAAATATATAGGTATACTCGGTCGTTATCTCGTGACACTTTCGGTATGTCTGTTATCGTATAACCCTTCGAATTACGGTCATTTTTTTTGTTTCGAGTTTTATTCCGTGCCTCGCAACGGCACGCTATACCTACTTGAATCAATCTCCCGGTGCGGGTTGAAAATAACATTATACAACTCTTACAATAATAATATAATAATCCGAGTATACAACTGTTACTAAAGACTTAAAGTGAATATAATATCATTATGACTTTTCGAGTGTTGAAAAAATGATGTTAATTAACGTTGTGAGCGGCTAAAATGCAGATGTAAAATGAAAGCAGCTACTACCTACTATATAATATAATATATATTTATATATATATAATAACATATACGTATAGGTAAACTAATTTATAATTAATTAATTTAATTTCTCGTTTTCAATTGTTTCGGATCTAGTATCCTTGACTTTATAATATACGTTCGTGTTTAACTTGTCTTATTGAAGTTTAAATGTTGTTCAAACGCACAACTTAAATAATATTATATGTAGCGATACTTGAATATTTCCTGCAGAATAAGTATGAGAAATTAATATACTGTAGATTGTTTGATGTGCTGTGTTTGTGCAAGCAAAACCCTTTATATTAAAGTGGTCTATGTGCTATTGCCGTATTTATGAGAATATTCTGACTGGTAGAACCGGGGTAAAAACTAAATTAATTTTAACTATTATTTAAGATAATAGACGACTTAACTGCATGAAATTACAAAACATATATACGAGTGGAAGACAAATATTAGTAATCTGTTCGTTTACCTACATACATATTTAGAAACTGTAACATAATTTCCAATCAAACATTTGACAATATGTTGTAAAACAATAAGGACTCGTATCTACTATCATAATTCTCGAGTATGTTAGTTAATTATATTTTCCACTATTTTTGTACGTTTTCAAATATCTAGTAAAGTTAAATGATTACTTTAGATTGTGTATTAATATAAACAGATAAAATAAACATTTTTTTTTTAAATATTTATCAAAGTTATATTTATATATTACAAATATCTAGAAACATAAATCAAAAGCATTTAAACAACAAATTAACTTTATTCCTCTCATTTTAATGAAATTATAAGTGAATTAGAGGTTATCTAAATTATACGGAACTTGAAAGACGAAATAGTTATTGATAGAGTATTATTAAGACTCTAACATACATCTACAGTCAAAGAAATAAAATATAAATTATTTTCAGATAAATTTATATTAGCAATAATCAACCCTTTTTACAAAAATGGAGATAAATAAAACATTACAAATTATATAGGCCTATGTCTATGTTGTGTACTGGAAAATAAGCCCTTCCTCAAACATCAACCAAGTTTAAAGAAGGTATTTATAATTGCATTCTTATTTGTTACTTAATAATTGAAAATTTGATTGGAAATAAAAAAAAAAAAATTTTAATCGTTCATGTTTGAGAAAAAATATCTGATAAATACCATATTAATGTTTTTGTTTGTTGTTTTTTTATTTTTAAATAAATTACTGTAATATTAGAATTATAATAAGTCTTCGGATTATAAAATAAAGATGACTAATAATACTTTATTACACTAAACAGTTATAATAATTTATAAGTAGGTACGTAAATATTATAAGCCAAGATAATAAATTTTATTAGTATTAATAATAGGGTTTACGTTATCGTATATTATTTCAGTGAAAATGTGCTCAGAACAATAATATTATAATTTATGAAAAAAAAGGTAAAAGAATAATTTAATTTATATCTGTATGCAAAGATAAACCATTGCTAACGAAAAACGATTCTGAGCCAATAGTATTTTTCCCTTGTTGTCAAGGTAATCAGCAAAAATCGTACCTATATAAAATCACTCTTTTTTCGTAATTATTAAAAAAAACTACAAGGAAAATGTAAGAAAAAAATGATCTCCACAATGCACCAATTATTTAAAAATTCTGCTAAAAAGTTTCTACACAATTTTTTATTGAAACAAGATTACCAGTAGAAAAATTGTTTACTGGCACAAAAAACACACACACACACACACACACACACATACACATATAATATCACAGTTGTGAGCACTTCGCTCAAAATCTATTAAAAAAAAAAAAAATGTTATAATAACTGTTTCGTATAATCGCGTGACCGCCGTTTTGATTGAACAGAAAATATAATAATAAGTATGTATTATTATCACATATTAAATAGGTACTAACGTAGGTAGGGATTATTCAAAATTTAACGAACCCCCGTGTTTTTTTTATTTTCGTGAGTAAAGTATAAACAAATCATAAAATTAATGTAATCTGCGAACGCCCGCCCGTCCGTTTTACTATATACTCTTTTTGTCTTTTTAGGATATTGTAGAGGAGGTATATTTGTTTTAATGTTATTATGCGAGCGCGTGTATATTAACCGACCGATTCACCTGTCCAACATTATGCAAACATGGAAAACTGCTGGGAATTATCGATTAATTATTGTGTACACTCGTATAATTATACAGATAACTAAGCAGTAATTCGTGTGATGGTGTGCATGCCGCACACGCGGACTTACGTTTTAATCGAACCGCAGTTTTTAATGGGCACATAAATTACACGAGTTTAAACCTTCATTAACCCTCCTCCGTGCAGACGAACGGTTAACGCCGATCTGCATTTTTTTTTTTTTTTTTAATGTGTTTAGGGTTGCTGAATAATTTTTCGACCGTCAAAAAGCGATTTATATGTTTGTTCGCCGCGTTACGTTTTCGAAACACGTGTAACTCGCAGGCGCATATTATTATGTATACTTACACGTACAATTTTCGAAATCACGAATTCCGAAAAAAATTAATACTTTCCGAGATAATTAATGTCTTATGTTGGATTAATAATTATTTTGTCAATTATATTCAGTGTTTGAGAGCTGTTTTATAATATTGATGGGAAAAGTTGAATTTCCAAATGTTTTTGCGGGAGAGGCGTGCTTATTTTTCTATTTAAATATCCCCTAAATTTTTAGTACACAAGTATTAATAATATTTTCATAACATAAAATAAGCGGAGAGGGGGAAATACGATTCGATATAGTGACTGCAGAGCTCTACTGTATACGAATGGTTTTTTTTTTGTTCTACCGCATGTTTATTAATAATTCATCAACGATATATTTTACCAAGTTATACGAAATAAGGATCCGATTATAAAATAATTAATTTACATTTTCGTTGCTAATGCAATTTAAATGTGAACGGGAAATAATCTGTCGGTGAATAATATTATAATTACACTTGAATTATTATTCTATACCACTGCACCGAACTTTCAGATAATCAAAATGTACTTTTAGCTCTTATAAACGGTTTATGATAGTTTCACAATAATAATATTATCATCAATACAATATTTTAAAATGGTTATGTTATTGTAACTTTACTATAAATTTGGTAAATTTTTATTAGCTGACTAATATAATATTAGTTGAATGTATAATATGTGTACACGCTTTAATTTAATCAATACATTTAATTTGGTTTTGTTCTTTTTTAACAGAGCGGTAACTGGAATACATTGATTTTACTATGATGATTTTTTTTCTTACATGCATATATCTGTGGACAATTTTTCTACTAGAAATCTTTCTCCGATTTGTAAGTGTAGAAGGTAAATTCTATGAAATAAAATTTTATCTATTTGGTGAATTGGGGATATAAAATTTGTTTTTTTTTTTTTTGTTGCGATTATAATAAAAATAATGTTCAAATCTGTAATTAATTTTTTTTAAACGTAATGGGCTGTGATACGAAGGTACTATTTTTGAATCTAAATGTTTTTTTTTTTTTTATTTAATTGGTTCATAAGAATTTAACTACCATATACACTACGAGTTATTACTTCATTAATAATAAAATACCTGGTAAAACGCTTGATAATTAACTTTTCCTTAAGAAATACGTCGGAAAACTATTGTGTAATCTATATGAGGACATTTCGGGAGCCACTATTTCTTATCACTACAATCGTTTTACAAATATCCTATCTGTATAATCTTGAAAGTGTGTTATTATTATAATGATTCGTAATCATAATACTCAGACTTTATCGCCGCATCCCGCTCTCTAATTAATATTAATTTACCTTTTATTATAACAATATGCTTGAAACCTATCGAGTGTACACGCGCGCGGGGTTTTACGAGGATTTGTTTAATTACTTCGTAGGGAACACGAGGTCCAAAATAACTGCCGCAGCCGCCGACGAGAAAAGGTCAGTGCGATTTCGTATGCATCCTGTGATATCCGATACGGGCAAAGCCGGTCCAAAATTCCTGTCTCGGTTTACATTGGGTGTTAATTAATCATACGCCCCCTCCCTCTTTCACATACTTCCCCGTAATATTATTACCCGGAAAATTAGTCGATGCAAACTATATTTCCGTTTAAAATTTCGAAAATAGCCTGGTTTGTATTCATGTTCAATATCCACAATGTGCATTCTTAAAATATATTAGTAGGACGTAGTATATAGTATACTCTATAGTAGGGTAGTTCCGAATTTGAGTTTTTTGGAGTTTAAAGATCTTAAATGGAAAATTCAGTTCGAACTAATTTATTTTGATTTTTATTTTGACGGTAGATATTTGAGCATTTAATTTATCTCTATGCTTAGTATAGTAAAAAAAAAAACCCATTTTTTTTATACCTACACTATATGATTACAATTGAGGTTTATATTTTTCGTGACATTTGAGAAAAACGAATTATACAAAGAAATTATTAACCTACTCATTGCACAATCCTAAATAATCAACTTTATAATATAAATAATATGTTTAATTGCCTTTATATTAGGAGTCCCACCACTGAGTGACTGCCTCGATTTTGCCTTCTAGAATCCTCTATAATATTTGCTCAAATTTACTTATTGTAATTACATACTGTGAATATGTTTATGTTTTTATAAATAAAAACTGTGTGTGCATATTCTGAAAAAAATATGTTTCAGACATTCCCGTGAATTTTTTTAGTATAAAAACAATTTTTTTTTCGTATATTTAGATTTAAGTTAAATTTAACTTATATAGTTCATTCCCTTATTTACATTCCTGTCTACGTAATATTATATTATAGTCTCGTATGCAATTTTAATTAAATAATATTTTAAATGCACTTCACAAATAGGTACACAAATGAGGGTAAACAAAATATTATAGTAGTTGTCAGTGTAGTAGTAGTCATATACCTATATTATGAAACTAAGTCCTGTTTTTTTCTTTTTTTTTTTTAACGAGATTCAACAATATAATAATAAAACTATTATTCGGAGTTTTATTTTTAATTTTAAGAAAATCCAATTAATATAAACGATATTTGAACACGTGAATAAAAATATTCATTTAAAAAAAAAAATAAATAAAAAATATACGGACATACTTCGCACGATGAGTATATCTGTACATAACGATTAACCATCGCTAACGGAAACCGATTCTGAGCAGAGTTCGGTTAATAGTGTTGTTTTATCAGTAATATATATTATGTCATATTAGGTATAGTAAAATGATTACATATGCATTATATGTTTTCTTTAATAATATTTGCTTAATATTGTACTCATTTTCCGTTTTTCCTACGTGTTTCTTTTTTAATATAAAAACATATGGGAAAATCAAAAAATGACCCACCAGTTAGATCTTCTTTCAAAAAAAGTGCTATAATTAAAAATCAGAGCAAAATTGCTGGTAGGAAAGTTGTTTACAGAAAAAAAAAAAATAAAAAAATAATCATTAAAAACGTAATATATTTCTCGCGGTACTCACAATCTAAAAGGCTAAGCAGTTATCATTTTTGATACAGACATTTTGAATTATATATATGTGTGTTTTTTAATTTTTTTTTTATTTTGATAAATACTTGTATACAATACAATAAAGCGAAATTATCGGTTATCTCAGACCGTTTGGCAACGACAACAATAACGATGATATAAAACAATGTCCGTGATAATACAAACGGCGTAGGATTTGCCGCGGATGGGATATGTTCGGGGATTCGGAGCGACGGATTAACGTCAAAAGGATCAGGAGTCTAACCAAGAATGATAGCGGTGCTGTGACCGTCGGACAATCCGTGTTATTATTTTTCATTATCCGGGACCACGTGAATTGCACGCAGTGAGGGGAACAAAAAAAAAATGTCAACTTGTAAAACAACCATAAATCGGGTGTACAAATAATTACAGGAACGAATTCGCGGTCAAATAAAATCGACATTCCGTTTATATATATACAGGTATATTTATTGTCTGCTCTCTCTCTTTCTCGCTCTATATCAATGGTTTCAATCCGAAGATTGGTTTGCAGCCGTATTCCACACTTCTCTATTATCCGCTTTCATTTTCGTTTGCACGTACGAATCGCCATCTCGATCCCTTATTAGCTGTTGGATGTATTCTAGTCTCGGCCTTCCTCTGCGATTCTTTCCTTCCACACTTTCTTCTAGAAATAATTTTAGTAATCTTTCCCGCCAAATTATATGTCATATCCGATCATTTCATCATTTTACTACAGTTTTCTATGGGAGCTTTCCTTCCGACATTCTTTCAAGAACCTTCTTATTTGTTATTCCATCCTCCTAAAACCTCACATTTCAAATACTTCCAATTTGTTTTTCTGCTATTACATTAATATTGTCCAGGTCTACTATGACACGCTTTATCTTAGAAAGTATTAAAATTTTTTGAAATTTGTTTTTTAAAACACTTAAGAAATAAGTAATTTTTTTTTTTTGTTACTAGAGAGTGAAATCACTACCTACCTTTGCTTTCAAATGGCAATCTATATTAAAAATATTATAAATATATGAAATACTAGTTTTAATCAATTTTGGTGTTTAAATTGTTAACACTTTCCTAGGAAACGAGTGTCTTGCGTTATGTTGATTATCCTGTATAGGTACACAGTATGTAAGGTTTACTAATTCGTTTATATTTCGAAATAACTAGTTTACATTTTTTAATAATACATTTTAAAGCACTGATTATTATTATAATAATAAATAGGAAAATAAATATTCCAATCGATCAGAAAAATTATAACACCTTTTTCCTTATAAAAAATCATGGTATAAACAATGTAGAGAAAAGAAACTATCTGAACAAAACGGTCGTTATATTATTACATTTTATTATGGACGTCATCACGATTTGGAACATCATTTGTATGGTCACATCATTGTAAAACCAATAATACATTTCTCGCTTCACTCAAAATAAGGGTGTCAAAAACTCAGTGGAAATGTAATATTTTAGTGCTGCTTGTTTCTTAAATTGTCAAAAAAATTATATTGAAAACAGTTAACACTTTTCGAACTATCGCAACGGGTATATTATCTTCGTGAGACACTTCGTTCATTTGTGTTAACATTATGATATTATTATTGCAGCGTAGGTATACATGCGTTTTTTAGTTTTAAAATTATTATCGCTAAATATACGAACCGGCCTCAGGCGTTTTACGTCTGCACTATGCGTTTAATATTAATGATTCGCCCATTTTATTTTTAAATTATATTATAATCACCAACGAAAAGTTTCGTTTCGTTTGCTTGCGTGCGTTTATGTGTATGTATATATGTATGTATGTGTGTGTGTGTGTGTATGCGGTATATATTTAACACTGTAACGAGATATACAATGAGGCGAAATCGTAAATTACGAAAAGAACGTTCGGATTCCAAAATAAATGCGACGATAGTCTGGCGACAGTGCGCGGTTTCGAACAATGTTTTTAAAACACGTGTGAACATTAAACATAAAAATAATAATAATACCGCGCGTGAACAATGACATTTTCGACTGTAATAATTTATACACCGTCGTCGTCGTCGTTCGGAGCGGCCCGAAGTGTTTGTTTTTTTTTTTTTTCCTCGAGGGGAGACCGCGATACGCGGAGCCGTCGGACAACAAGTTTTAATTTTAATACGCCTACGCCGTACGATTTAGAGTAGGTAGGTACTATATCGGCGTTTTACGAGAACTCAACGCCCGAATGGAAATCCAATTAAAAACGCGATATACGCGACAATACGAACACGTCTATTCGTGCGAACAATAGAGTTGACACTGACGACGACGTTTGACAAGTGTCGCGATCAATTGTGAATACCGCGTAAGTACGTAAACATCGTGTTGTTATGCGGTGTACGGCGCGTAGGAAAATATTGTTTTTTGGCGTTTCCGAAAACATTAATAAACTAACTCACGCCTACACATCGTACGGTAGGGACGACCCAACTACAATAATATATAGGTAAATTATGAGCAGTCTCGCGGTGTGTATACATATTATACGAGCGTTCGTCGTTTCGAAAACGTCCTAAGTGTACAAAACAACAATGCGAAATCCGATAAATCCACTCAAAACCGTCGGCGTATCATACGCGTTTTATAAATCGAAAACAAATACGAAACATTACGAATATCCTATACACGAGCGCGATGTCCTTTACTCGTGATACGCACGCGTTTGTTATCAAATACATGATAAACAAAATGTTAAAATCGAGTAGGTTATTACACTTTATTTTATTTTATTTTTTTTTTTCGGTCGCTTATCGATCGTCGTCAAATCAATAGTGTTGCGAACATTAATAGTATATTTTTCGAAAAAAACCGCGTAATATCTATGGATTGTTTCTAACAATACATTATGAATGAAACAATGAAAATAAAAAAATACATATATAAAAAATAATTGAAACGAAAGAAATAAATAATAAAATATTATAATACGGTACATTCCATTTTAAAATTTACGACTGGGAGATTTTTTTTTTTTTGTTTTATCTATTATTTATTTTAACCTATATCTTTATATTATATTATGTATATTTTCTCACGGTGATTCATACGACTCGCTACCGTCATATATACATGCGAGATATTGTATCTAACCGCAATTCCCGCCCTTAGGTTCAAATCGAACACGCATACGTATATAATAATATAGGATATGGGGATAACGTGACTTTTCGAAAGAAAACGCATTATGGAAATGCCGAAAACATAAAAGAGTTTTTCATTCGTGTTCTAAATGGTTATTATGTATTATTATACATATATATATACAAAAATATACGAGATAAACGTTAAGAGGGCATAATATTTACCGGAGGGGGGAGAAAAAAAAGAGAAAAAATAGAATATGATCTTGGTATAATGTATAATATGTAGGGAAGACGCCGCACGTTTCCTCCAAATAACGGCCGACCGGAGGAGGTGTACGGGGTGAGGGGTTAGGGTCTATAAAACGACAGAGAGAGAGAGATATTGAGAAAAAAAATAGTCACATACGGGATGAACTGACGTGGGTCGGGAACGAACGGCGGCGACCGGAGGTTAAGGGTGGGGGGGTAAGGTGGTGTCGATAAATCACTCGAAAACTTTGTTTTGTTCGTGACCGCCGCCGCCGCTGTCGCGATCGGTTTTTCTATTATCATAATCGAGTTAAACTCCCGGAACAACCACCTCTCCACCCCGTCCCACTACTATGCCCGGCACGATACCGCCATCATCATCATAATAATGATAATAATGATAATGTGTATACCGCGCTAACCACGCGTGGTCGATCCATATGAATGAACCCGAGCGCGTTTATATAATATCATGACGATAACGGGGAACGGTCATTCGATATTGCAGTATTATCTAGGCGACTGCATTATAATATAATATATTCGACGATGACGACCCTCCCCCCTTTACCACCACCCCTTTCTACCCCTCAATCCCCCGTCGGAAGAGATAGCGCGTATAACCGTAAATCGCACGGTCGAATGTCATCATGCACGTACATGCGTGTACAATAGACAATGAAATTAATGTTTACACGGTGTAGTACGCGGTTAAAGAGACCCGAGAGATAGTGACGACGACGCGTCTGAAAATGTCTGAAATACTTACGGAGCTCCGGGACGCGTTAATTTTAATACGGTGTTATCAAGACAATTTATAATCCGTCGCGAAATAGAATTACGAACGAAATATGACGTATATCATATTATTATTATTATTATTATTGTATACATCAATTTGCGCTTGTATAACGTTCAAGTTTCGTTTGAAAAAAATAAAATAAATAAAAAACGTGTTCGTTAAAATGTACATGACGTATATATTATTATTATAGTTGTTATATTATGCTCGAGTTGTTCTTTTAAAAAAAAAAAAAAACGAACTTATAAAACGAATATTTTTCCATACGAAGTTACAATAGCGATGTAAAACGGCGTATTATAATTTTCATTTGTCATGATATTATACTTTTGAAAAAAAATTAAAAACAACCCCGTAATTCGTTTATTTTACGTTATTCAGACCGTTGAAGTTTTAATTAACTATATTTACACGTATATAGAAAGAGAGCATTAATTGCTCAACCGTCACTTGCAAGGGAGCAAAAAGAGGGGGGGGGGAGAAACTAAACGCTGTTTTTTTTTTTAAAAAAAAAAATATTCAAAACGAATTATCATTAACCGACAATTACGTTCCCTCGGCTACACTCAAGAATTGTTTCCAAAAACCATAAATACATACGGATACAATATTCAATGTTCACGGATTTGTCCGCGGTTATGAGAATAGCGCCAGCGATTCAAACCCACTTGCGTTAAAAACCGAGCGGTTATTACTATCGGTTGATATTTTTTCTCTCGGTAGAAGACATAAGCGTCAAAACCCTAGGTACCCCTGCCCTGTGCCACGGTTAATAGATATATTATATTGTAATAGACGTATGTATTAGCCGTGTCTGTGTGATATAAAATTTAGAACTATACTCTTCTTCTTCTTCTTCTGCTCGGCTTGCCGGTCCGTTAACTCGCTGCCTTCAACAGGTCTCTTCACCTCTTTGTATTGTAAATCAACTGATATGTCGCATTCTGTTCAACAGCTTTCAGATCTTTGTTGCAACTGCATCGATCCGCCGGGTCCTGGGTCTTCCTAGGCGTCTTTTTTCGTTCATTTTTTCCACGAGTACTTATTTTTTATTGGTTCGGCCATCCGCTCTCCGAGTATTTCCAAACCGTTCTAGTCGTTTGTTCCTGATAAACGCTAAAATGTTTGATCTGTAGCTCTTCGTTTTTTCTTCTGTCATACGTAATATTTGTTTCTCGGTTAAAGCGCGGTCCAAATATGTTCCGGGATATTTTTCATTCAATTATTATTAACTTTAGAACTTTATTCAGAACTATATTGCCGTGGAAAAACGCTAAATCTTCATCGACAGATTCATTTTACGATCGCGGAGTACATTTTAAACCGACTATTGGCGATTTCCATCGCCCTATACTGTACTTGTACCGAAACGTAAGGCAATATCGGCGCAAACGACACCGCGCCGTTTTCGCACGTTCGGCGCCAATGTCCTACGGCGTTTTTTTTCGCGGCGGCCGTTGTGGCCGTCCCGGTTACCGGCACTCGTCGCGCACCCAGCCGCCGGGCCGCGCCGCCCCGCGATCGCCGCGCGCGGAAACCGCAGGGTCCGTGCGCCCGCGAACGGAGACGATTAATTCTCAACGGCACCGACGACAATCAACGACGCGCGGCCGTCGTCGCGACAAACGCATAAATCGCGTTTAACAATATCATACGCGTGTGACGACGCGGTATCGCGGCGGCACGCACACATCGACGCGCGACAAAGTGCGTTTTCCGCGGCTTATCTAAACGCGTTCCGGTACATTGGGCGCGACACGGGCGGCGCGTCAATTCACCTACCCACCGCGCGCGCGGGCCGCCGAACCCCTCAAAATCAACATCCCGCCCGTACCCGCGGTACGCCGCCGCCGCGTCTTTATCCTTCTCCGGGTCTATAGTGACACGAACGAAAAATTCGACTCGATTACCCTTTTGCGCGCGCGCAGTAGGTATTTAATTAAAAGCCCCTCGAGTTAAACGCTCGCGCACTCTCTCGCGCTCCGTCCGTCTCTCACTCGCGCGCACCCCGCACAAAAGATACAAAAGCGACATAATAAATTTTAATAATTACCGCGGCGGTGCCTCCGCGTAATAATTACCGCCCGGCGGATTTTCGTGGTCTATACATATCCCATATAATAGGTATAGGGTTGTTGCCGTTTTTGTTATTATTATTACATGCTATTATTGTTGAGCCCGTTTCCCCCCGGTTGTTTTATTTTACATTTTTTTTTTCTCCCGACTCGCCGCGTTAGAGGGCGACGAAATCGGCCGCGCGCCTTTACGGCAAACATAACGACTGCGGCCGCGCCGCCGTTCGTCTTTACATTTCGTTATCACGTGTGAAATTCCGCGGCTTTAACCGCGGTTGCGGTTCGTTCGACGACGCGGCGGTTATAACCGTCAAGTCGATCGGATTGACTCTCACACACACCGCGCACGGGCCCAGCGACACGCAACATTGCCGGTGACGCGCCTAACGTCAAAACAATTAATTTCTAAAAAAAAAAAAAAATATCACACACGTGTATGCCTAGCAAATGAGAAACGTATCTATTTCGAATCTAATTCCTCGAAAACGCAATGTTATTAACTCTAAATATTTAAGGTGAAATCCTTAACATACCAGCAGTACGTCAAAAGGGGAAATTCACAAACACTTGTTGCGGGTTGTTGTAGGAAAATAAAATATTAAAAGTCAAGTTTCGTAGGTAAGCAAAAAATCCATCCGCGTATTCATATAATATAACTATAGATGATCCGATCATTATAAAACCGTTTAAAACCAAAGCTGATCAAGTTAAACAATTTTTTTTAACTACACTCAGTTTAAGGTGTTATCCTAAAAATATAACAAACAAGCCAATTTGAAGATAATTTTAAAATATAAATGAACTCTAGGAACTATACAAGTAGGTAAAATGTTCCAAAGGTTTAGTTAAATAAAAAATGAATAACTTAGTTTGAATAAAAAATTACTGTTTTTTTTTTTTTTTTTAACAATCTTTATAAGGCTTTAGCTATTAAACTAGGCGGTTAAAGAATCGGTCTTAACCAATAAACCATAAGGTAGACTTTGCCAGTGATGGCTTGATAGAGTGAACAAATATCGGGAACGACAGGGAATGAAGATGCAGATAAACAAAACGATGGGGAAATTTGGTGTGGGGGCGGCGAAAGATCTTAAAAACTTGCAGTAATCTTGGGGAAAAAAAAACCGATTAATTTAAAATTACGTCGAGAGAACGTGAATTTTTGTTATATGAGCCGTAATCCGAAGTATAAATACTCGGCTGGAAACCGTTGTTACATTGTAACCGATTAAATATTTTCTCATTGTATCTGCGCGGCTGGTTCGCTTATCTTGAAAAATGAATAATCTTATTATTATAATATTTTGTGTGTATCGAAATATTGTTAGTTTTCATTTTGGAATCCGTTATGCTCGTACAGATATTCAAAAGAGATAAACATGATGCGTCAAAATATTCGTCCGGAAAGTGTATCGAAGATATTTTATGCAAGCGATGTTCTCAATAATATGTTTAAACAACTTTCGTATAATACGGAAATAAAATTCTTAGTAAAGGTTAATTTTTTTTTCATACAAATAAAAAAACCATCTATTAAAAAAAGAATACAAATATTTTGAGACAAAATAAAAAAAAAAAAACCTGGGAAGAATTCAAAAGTAAATAAGTTTGACGCGCCCGATATTAGGACGGAGATATTTTTATGTTGGATTTAATTAAATAATTATAAAACTGTTTAAAAAAAAAAAAAACCCTATATTGATTTTGAAGACCTAAGTTTTCAGTAAGAAACTATATTTTCGACAGCTAGCCGACAAATAATTAAAAACGATTTTTAGCACAATCACGTTTGACCCTGTACAAGTTTTATAAAAATCATGTTTGTTTTACAGTTGCAAAATGAAGACACGGTGGCCGCTATGGTGAGTTTTTGCGTTAGGGTTAGACCGGCATACACGCATAAATAAATGTATAACTAAAATCCGTTATGATTCGTTTTTCGTTATGCAATTGCGTACAGCTATACATTAAATTCCGCTCATTATCCTCGAGGAAACACGAATTAATATTTATAAAATAGTCAATAAGTGCGATAAGGGTTAACACTGATATAAATTAGTTATATTTTGGTTAGTCGACCATGATAATGTGTGCATCGGTTAATTTACAAACGTGTAGTACCAGTAAAAACATTTTGTTTTTTTTTTCCAAACGTTGGGTAGGTACACTGGTTTTTTGGAATTTTCAGATTCTCATCTCGCGGGGAGGAACGGATCCGTTCCCGTGCATCGAGCGCTAGATATATGAATTATCGTGCCCCCAGTTCCCTCTCAGACTACGACACTGGTGTCCGCTATTCAAACGAGGTTCAGTTTGGATTTTAAATTCCCCGTTCCGAAGACTTCCGCAATTTCGAGGTGTAATTGTAAACATAGACGTAGTGGTGGTGTATCTGTATACGATTTCTATAGTGCCCGTGGTGAAATATTCTAGATTGACCGAATGGAGGGCGGCCAAGTACACAATCCTAGTTTGGATTTCAATTTGGATCAATTTACACAGATTGGAGTGAAAAATAAAAATGTCATTGCAAGTTTTTAAACCGTCTCAAACTTGTCCGTGATGCCACCCTATCGATGTGCCACATGTTCATATAGGCGCCAGGTTTTTAAAACGTCTTTGGGAACTGAACTTATTGATTTTGACACGTTTGAGATTTTTTTTATTCGTAGACGTCTCCGCGTGTACTGCACTCGGTTAAATATTTCGAGAAGACGGGGAGACTTGTTGTTGACAATTTTTATATTATCTACTTTTTTTTTTTTGTTTTTCTAATAACAACGAACGTAACAAAAAAGGGAGGCTCGTGCGCGGGGAACGCAGCCGGGAGGGCGTTCGCTATTCAGAGAGAGTTCAGTTTACAGTTTGTGAAGTGCCCGTTTCCGTTTTCGTTCACTGTGCGGTACGACGCGCTAAACGCTGAACAACAACGCGCAGCTATCCGCGGATCGGAAAACAAATTAGTTCCGTTTCATACAATTCGGTTGTAAATGGCCACATTACAAGTTCTAACGAAATATTTTACGAAACGTTGGGCCACGACGATCCGTATATGACGGCGATGAAACGTAAACGACTTAGAAACGTCAACGTCCCGAGAAAAATAATATTACAGTTTCCATATCGTAGCGCGCGCTCTGTTAACGAATTAACAACGTGCCGTACAATCGGCAAGACGGCGTACGCGAAAATACATTAATTATTCGAATACATTACACAACACTGCCCGACGGTGCATAATAACAGTCCGGCCGCGGCCCACGGGTTTCTCGTAAAACGTTCGTGCGCTTTGCGAATTTATACGGTCTGCCGGCACGACGGCGGCAGATCGTTCGCCGATCCCCGGTCGCCCGCGCCCGCACCCTCGTCGCCGACCGACCGTTTCCGTCCGATTCCGAAGTAACGTTTTAATTATTCACATCAGCGGCGTAATAAATCGCGTGTGGTCGGCGGCGGCAGCGGCGGCAGCTGTTGCTTAATCGGTTGTTGCGGTGATGCCCCACGCGAAAACGGACGGCGGCGGTGACCGCTTGCGCCGGACAGTTCACTAACTCATCCCGGCCGCCGGCGGCCGGCTCGCTAACTCAATTACATCGCCGCGCTGACCGTTCCGCCGCGATCCGCACAACTTTCGGCTTTAACTAGTTTACGGCCGCGGCGGCAACCACAACCGGTGTCAGTGTTGTTCAGGTAATACGGTGGACGGTCGGAAACGTCAGCGGCGCCGTCGGCAAATCGCGCGTATTGTAATAATATTGTTGGTAACGTACGCCGTTCCGCGCGATTACGCTACGGAAAAAAAAAAAAAAATTAATACCCGCGGGGTGAACGGTCGGGGCCGGGCGCGCGTTAGTGTTACGGTATCCGTTCGGCGCCCACCGGGCCGAATTAAAAAATTCACCACGACGCGTTTTGTCGTTCGCTTGCGAAAGTGTCATGATATCGATGGTGTTTTACTAAAAGGGCGTATACGGCATGTAAAAACGAACTATACATTTTTGGTATCAAAAAGTTCAGAAAAATTAGGCGCGTAAAGCGGGAAAAGGGCGTAATTAAAACACAGAAAATTGAGTTGGTAATGTCTACACAAAAGATGATGTACAGGCGACCTTTTATAGTATAACTAAATCAATACACTGATTTCCTTGCAAAGGCGTTCCGACCACACTCAATACATATATATTTCGTATACAAGATATCGTGTATACGAGTAATTTGTTTTTTTTAAACATCGTTAAAAACTGATTTGCTGTTTTTCCCCCTAAAAAAAAAAAAAAAAATGAAATTTGATTTCGCCATTTTAACGAATCGCAGTCGATATTGCGTTTCCGTTGTCTTGGGGCCCTTCGGTCGTCTCCGTTCGCTCGCTCGTTTCGAAATTTAATCGAAAATAGCCATCGTGTTTTGTTTTGATGCAAAAAAAAAAACCGCGTCGGGTGGGTCACAGAGTCCGTACAGGCGAGAAATTACCGAAAAACGCTAATAAATTTTGATTCACGATCTTTGGCATCGGGCCCGACAACAATGGGGTTTACGGGCGCGCCGTTTGCCCGCCGTCGACACTTTGAAAACGTATCGATGCCCCGACCACAACAGAAATGCAATATGAAATTTCCGGGCACGCGCCATTGAAACGGACCGATCACAAACCGAGAACGCGAACCGGGGCGCCTGAAACGGATACCGCAATGCTAATACTCGGCCCGGCTGGAGAATCCAGACCCATTTGATGCGAATGGGAAACATAATATTCCTATAGTCGATCGTGTTTCGGCTATAATAAAGCCGACTAATTGTACCGTTTTTCCATTATCACGCCGTAAAATGCCGGGCTCCGTGAAAACGGTCGGTATAAACCGCACTTATCGGACGGTTCGCGTTTCATAAACGTATTCCAATCGGTGAATATTTTTATTGATGATTACACCGGTACAAACATCACCGTATTATAATACGCGCTTGCGAACATTTAAAATTCAATTCCGAGTCGCAGTTTGTGTGATGTTTGAACGAAGAGTACTAAAGTTTGTTTACAATTTTAAAATCCGATCCATCGTAGTCTTTTAAGCGTCTTATTGTCTTAGTATCTTATTTGTGTAGATAAATACTTTAAAACAATTTTCAATCAATTTATTTATTTCAACACACACGGGTATATCTGAAAATCCCGCGTAGCCTTTTCGTAGCCTTTTCGATATCGATATATGTTTTTTAAATGAAATTTAATTTTCAACCCTCTGTGAAAACAATTCGATTACACTCGTTCGCTGTCGCTTTTTCGCCGTCGAGTGAATAGAATCCGTCATCATTATAATACGATAACACAATATATTTTATAATAATTGCCGTTATAGATTTTAATTAATCGGATATGTCACGACCAAACCGTCGATGTCCACTACACACTACGCGCACATACAGGTACCGTCCATACAACATATTATTATTATTATCACTATTATCGTTATATGTCAATGTAACCGACAGTTCAAAAATTAATTATTTATACCGCGTAACCGAAAATTACTAAAACGACATTATATGATCACCGTCATCGTCATCATCATCATCATCGTATAATAATACATCGTTAAATAAATGATTAACAAAAGCCCCGCGAATGTTTAAATTGCATTATTATACACCTATACGTGTGCGAGCGATAATCATATTGTTTTCCGTGTAAAACTAAAAACGCTGCAAAAGTCTCTTTTTCTCTCTCTCTCTCTCTCTCTCTCTCTCTCTCCCCGTGTCCATATAAAAATGTATTATTCGTATATGACGCGATCGCGTGATCATCGTTCGTCAACTTGGACGTTTACTAAATAATTATTGCGGTACAGAAACTCATCAGTACGAACAGTTGCACACTCTCTGTGTAATCAATAACTAAAGATATACAGCGAAAGTTAGTCGACTAAAAGGATTACTATATAGTTAGATTTCGTGTCGATTTTTATTTGACAAAACGCATTGTTACCGACCCTACTACCCTACGGGTAAAATGTTAAACTGTCAAAACTCATAAACGGCCAATCCGCTATATTAGCGTTGAATCGATAGAAATTCGTAGACAAACACATCTTACGTTCATCTAAAAATGAACGCTGGTTCAAAATATACGATTCTAAACGCAGAGCGAGTAATGTATTTGTTTTGCAATGGTGTTTTATTTTTTTTTTTTCTGTGGACAATTTTTCTACCAGCAAATTTGCTCCGACATTTAATGATAACAATGTTATAAATAAATCCTGTTCAATTTATTTTACTATAAAACGCCGTGTACACATATCGTTGACAAATAGCATCGCTGTCAACCGAATCCTGTTCAGAATCGTTTTTTTTTCGTACGCGACGGTCCATCGTCGCTTGCGGACGCACGTCGAACCGTCTACAACAGTGGCCGCGCCCGTCCCCGTCGTCCCGGGACGTCTCTTCTCGTTTTTTTTCCGTCCCGTATCCTATCGTATACAATCCCACGACGCCGGCGAACGCCGCGAAATCCCGAGAGCACAGGCCGGCCGTGTTCGTCGTAACGCGGCACTTCTAGAATATTACGCGCCCGCGCGGCACAAACGCGACCCGGGACCGCGTCGGCCGAGACGCCGCGGAGTGGTTTTCGTCGAACGTCGCCGCGTAACGCATTATTTATTATATTACAACCGTCGGCGGCCGCGGCGTCGGTCGCTTCGCTCGATCGTTCCCCGGGGCGCGTTTACTTCGGCGCGGGCCGCGAAGTGCTCCGCGGAGGTAAAACTCCGTAACGAGCTAATGACTGCAGGTGGAGACACACACAGAGAGAGAGATAGAGAGAGAGAGAGAGAGAGATAGAGAGTGTCGCTTCTGTATATACCGATCTCGAGCGCATTACCTACGACGACGACGAACATCAACAGCCCCTGAAGGTATTGCAAAGGCGACCCTTTGCACTATACATATGTATATATGTTTACAGTGTCGTACGCGGGGTTTTTTTTAAAAACTTTGGCCGATTATACGATAACTACGCGGGCGGCGCGCTTATAACACAATACGGCGTTTCGTGAAATCACGTTACGTTATTACATTTTTCGTCAGTGTTTTGACGTTACGGCGCATTGTTGGCCTGTTATCGAACCCAAAGGTGAAAAAAATCGTCTACAATATTTGTTCGTCGGGGGGGAGGGTGGAGGGGGGGGTTCACGACATTTTAATTTTCAAACGAGTATTACGCGAAACATTACGGTTCGAATATCGTCGTATCGCGAAAATGACAGTACAAAACCCCGCCGTACGCATACCACAGACGATATCGTTGTCTTTGGGTTTTGATAACGGGCGAATAACGCCCCAACGTTAAATGCAACAGCCCGAAACGGGCGTAACGTGAAATTCCGTGAATCGAGCGGTTCCGCCGATGGAACGTAACATAATATACGAACGCAACACGTCCCGTTGTTGAAACACGTCCTCTATCATCCACGGGCGGATTTCATCCCCGGGGCAAGCGGTCTTTCACACTGCCCCCTCATCTCCTTAACCCGAGTCACCCGAAACGGATTACGTGCCGTCCGAGTCTGCGTCGCCGGGCCGCGCGAACACCGGACTGAAAACCAACCAGAATTATCATAAAATAATCCCGGACACGCGCGCCTACACGCTGCCCGGCCCCGTACCGTCTACGGCCCCGTCGCTGTTTCTTCGCGCGCTTCTCGTGCCGAAACCTAACCGGATAATGCGGCCAACAGCGTCATTTTATCCGCACATTAAATTCGACCGTGTGAATATACTGTCCGGCGTTTGTTTGTAAACGTAGCCGCGTAGGCGGTGGCTACGCACAACACGTAATCAAGTCTCGGTCCGCAACAAAAGGTTTAGTTTTTCTTCATTGTTCTTTCGGAGCCGGTGTTTTTTTTTTTTTTTTTTTTTCCATTTTTCCGCCCCTCGTTTATTCTTTACTCGTAACGACGTAACCAGTCGTTCAAGACAAACGACCGTTTTTTTTTTCACCCCAATTCTTTCCCCTCTCTTCGCCCCTGTGTACACACAAAACGCGCGTCGCGGTTTTCGCGTTACTTCGCGCGCGGTTCTCGTTCTCTCCGCGGCAATCTCGGCCCCCGTTCGTCGTCGTCGTCGAGTTAATTCACCAAAGAAATCTAATTACCTGTTAAAGTCGCGGTCTGTGTTTTTTTTTCCATCCTCGCCTTCGCCCTCTTTCGTTTAGTATATTGTGTGTTTTTTTTTTTAACGAGTAAACAACGGCGTTTTTTTTATTTATTTTACCAAATAATTACGCAATAAGTTGAAAAAGAGCATTATTTCAGAAACAAAACTGAGAAAAAAAACCGTATATAAAATATATAATATTATACTTAACAAATAAAACGGACTTTTTTTTTTATTATTATTATTTTTATATTGTTTTAACAACAGATTGTAAAAATTTAACGAACAACTTTTTTTCTCTCTCTTTTAATTAATCTTTCGCGAGCTTTATAAAAATATTGTAATAATAACACAACCATACACTCCAAACTTATAAATTATATAAATATTTTCTTAAAAACATTTTCCTTTTTTTCTCTAACCTTTCATAAACGTACATTAAATATTACATGATTTATTTTCTCGTTTATTTTACACTGTACATGTTATAACAACTATATACGACGACGTGATGATAATAATGTACTAAAAAATGTTTCGATTATAATAATATTTATCGAATTCTATGTAAAAATTCGAACAAAAATATTTTCGAAGTATACTTAATAAAAATGTTTACGCGTCGTGTATTTTCGTCATCTTATCCGTCTTATGGAAACGCGTAGCATTGTTATATTTGGACCTAATTTTTTGTGCGAGATGTTAAAATTGCGAATCTGCAGGTGACAAGTATTTTGGTGTCAAAAACCTATAAAACCCCCGAACACAACCCCCTATGAATACACCTATTTAATCAATGTATATTTCAAAGGGGTAACCGAGAGGTCTTACCTCTCCCCACCCGGCAGAAAATCGCGTGACGTTACTATACGTAAACTGCATGCGATGTGATGAGTTTAATGAGTATTGTGGGCCGTTTACGAATCGTTTATCGTCGACAATAAAACGAATAAAACATATAGCCAATAAATAGATAACCGTGTATTTCAATGAGCTAAAAAATGATAAAAAAAATCACCACAGAGCGTAGGTGTTTTCGTAATCCCCCCCCCCAGGGTGTACAAAACCTCACGGCTGGGCGAGTTAATGATTTTTTTTTTTTCAACTCGGTTAGATAAAATTAATTCGAAATAACCTATCCATTCAACCAAGGTTAGAATTCGATCAAAAATTAACTCTACAGTTTGTTGAAAGTCAATTCATAATTGTGTTCCTCGAGTTAACAATCAAGTCAATGGTCCGAACAAAAGTGATATATCAAGTCAAAAAGTCCAATCGACTCGACTTTGATTTGATCAACTCGTCCAATGCCCAGCCTTGAAAATCCCTATATCCGGCGTACCCCCGCGAGAATTCCCGACCCCCACCCCCTCCCACCGCGGGATGAAGGGCCCGCAACGAGGCGCCGCGTTCAATCGAGCCGGGCGCGGCGCCCGCACGTCCGTAAAAACCGCCGAATCCGGGCGCCCGTCCCGCGCACTGCGATAATAACACGTCGCACCGGCGAACAATCGCGGACGTTTCACAATATTGCGCGCTGTATAAATAGAATATTACGCGCCCGTTATGACGTCGGGAATTCAGAACGTTGTACAAACACCCCGTACGAACGCGTGTAACATAATGTAAGAGCCGACGGGCCGCAGCGGGGTCGGGTCGCGGGCTGTCATTCGTCCGTCCCCGCGGCGGCGGCGGCGGCACTCGATTATATAATGTGCGCCGCGGGGCGACGGGGCGGCGGCGGGCACGGCGACGGAAGGCCGTTTGGATTGCGAACGACGAATATTTCGGAATTCGCAGCTCCCTGCGTGTGTGCGTGTGTCTCTCTCTCTCTCTCTCACTCTCTCTCTCTCTCTCTCTCACTCACTCTCTCTCTCCGACGGTAATAATAATAATAATAATAATAATGATAATAATAATGCTTTTGAACACGGTCAAGTAAATCCCGGGCACTACGGGCGCGCGCGCATAACTTTGTTGTTTGGCGAAAACCCCGGGGGACGCGGTGCGCGAAACTTCATAATGCACGCGCACACGCGCGCACATAATTAAACCGACGACGTAAATATGTACACGCGATACGGGAGGACACTGTTGTACGGGCCGTGCGCGACATTGGCGGCGGCGGCGATCCGGCGGCGTCGGCACGGTATTACACGATTACGCACGTCTATACGCATAACAACGTACGCAACGTCTTTGGAGAAACGTTTTCGTATAGCAGACCGTAGCCCCGGGGGCGTTTGACGTTCGGCGGATTAATTTTCGAACGGACCCGCCGCGCGACCGACAAGACCCCGGGTCCCCCGCTCCCCGCTATGAACGTCGTCGTCGGCGTATTGTTATTACATTAAAAGGTAATCCGAATTCGAAATGCGTTTGTCGTATGCACGCGCGACGTTATAATACACCATGCCGAACGGTTATTGTTGTATCGCTGTTTTTGTCGTCGTCGTTACGGACGTTTCGGGAATCGATTTCGGCCGTTTAGGCGGCGGCGGATCGTATCTGCGGGCGGGCGCGCGTGCACGGCGGAACAACGGCCGTTTAGAGACGGAACCGAACGAATCGGTTGTTTTTCTTCTCCCGTCGCGCACGATAAAGAATAATCGAACGGACCCCGGCCGGGTACCCTCATCGGAAATATTATTACGAAAACTGCGACGACGCCGTACGGCGGGCCCCGTCGCAAACACCGTTATCGGCTATTACGGCCCGCGTTTCCATAGCGCGCGCGACATTTACCGTAATAAATGTACGCGCGCTAATATCCGTCTACGGTGCCGGGGCGGTTCGCGCCGTCCGCGGTTCCACCGGAGACGGAAAACTTGCCGTGCGTGTCGTTTCGATGGAAAATATCGCGTCTTTTATCGCGACACGTATCGCACTGCGCCTATGCGCCGACGGACGTACGGCGTCACCGTGTACCGGCTGCGCGTAATCCGGTAACGGGGAGGGGAGGGGGGACGACTTTTGCCCCGGTCCGACTTTTATAGCGTTTTCGGTTCGAGCTGCCGGACTGTCGAAAACCGTGTCCTTTTTCGACTCGTATGCCTGTAAAAACCGTGACCAGTTTTTTTTAATCCGACCTCTTTATCCGATGGACCGATGGTGTATGCAGTAGCGGTATGAGGGCGGGTAGGGTGGGTGCGACTCCGATTTCGGACTACGAATTTTTATATTAAACTTACACTTTGTGGGCGATTAAAACACGGGTACATTCATAAGATACCGCCCGTCCGATATCTATCCTAAACACGGTTACAGTTATAACCATCGTATTTGCGAGAAGAATAACATTTTTATAAAATGTCTACGAGTATCGTCACGGTCTGCGAGCGTTACACAATTTTAACAGCCCCGAAGTTTAAGCTCGCCAATCGCGCCAATGCAGTTTTCGTTCGTATCGATAATCCGCAGTGTAATTTTATTTTATTATATTTTTTTTTCCGAAGAAATCGTTTTCGGTACATATAACACATTTCCCCGCCAGTCGGCGATATTATATAGTAACTTTACCCTCCCCCCCATGCAGTAGTCTGCCAAATATTTAAATGACGTTACCGGAAAAGACTATATAATAGGATTGAAAAAAAAACCTACTTTTACGCATTTAAAAGGCACCGTTGTCTGCACTTGCCGGTGGTAAAAAAAAAAAGAACGCGTTAATTTAATTTCTTTTTTATCTTAAATCAACGGACCCGGCGTCTAAAGCATCAGCTATTCATATAATAATTATGCATAATTTTGCAGTCCCTCCCGTCGGATTTTCTGAAACGGACGCGCGGATGTCCTCGGCGATTGTTGTTGTTTTTCGATCGGCTGCTCAACAAAACCCGCGGTCCTATACAACAGATGATAATAATACTATGCAAATACATTATTATGGTAATTGTATATAATGAAATCGAAAAACAATACCGAGTTTATTGTTGTTTTTCTAATAATACTCGCTCCGGCGTAAGCGCCCCCCCTCCCCCAATCCTCGAGAAACCGTCGCTGCCAATCGAACTCGTTACCGCGGGAATAGTAATAATAACGATGACGATTTATGTTATTTTATAACAATAACTTTTCGGGCGGACGGTTTTCCGAGACGAAAACGCAAACAAGCGGCCAAAAGATCAACATCACTGCGAAGAGGGGAGGAGAGACGAGGGGGACCGTAACCGTTTGACTGTACTCGTACGTTGCCGTCGTATATTAAAAATTGAAATGACGTAATCAACGCAAAAACCAGGAGACAATAGGCAAACGCGGGGTGGCAGCAGAGTTATTTTCTTCTCAAACTAATTATTATTTCATGCTCGTATAATGTGCGTTGAAAAACCGAGACAGTGGAGCCGGTTGATGCTCTTGGATTTCTCGAATATGTATTTTGGTAAAACTGACGGCACTGCAATGTTGACGCCGAGTTAAAAATAATAATAAAAGCGTTCGACAATTTCCGACACTTAACCGACAGATCGAGTACAGGTAATACTACCTAATAGGGATGTAAAAATTCGGTGGATCATTTTCTCTGCCTCCATCAAGTCTCGAAGATTATTATTTATTTTAACGAATTTTAAATTTAAAAAAAAAAAAAAAAAAAAATCCATTCGGTCAAAATTTAACGTTGCGTATAAATGTTTGTGTTTTTCGATTGTATTTTATATTCCCCCCCCCCCCCCTTACCATTATTAAAAAAATGTCAAAACATAAAACCTCTCAGAAGGACGAATCGAAATAAAAGAACAATCGCCGATGTTGGCCATCGTAACGAATCCTTTGCAACTCGTGTAACCTTCGGTGAGAAAATAAAAGCACACTTCATAGTAATTGTAGTAAAATATTGATTCTATCAGCCCAAAGGTTGTTGTCAGCAATCCTATACATTCTTCAAGTTTATCCACTTTTATTTTCAACTCATAGTACATTCCATAAACTGAATCCTTAACTACTTGACCCGTGTATTCGAACGGTGGTCTTGTTTTTCAGTACGTCCAATTATCGTTTATCTATTTCAATCTGCAGGTCTTTCTTTTTGTCCCTGTTCTACCGAAGACCTACCCCACTTTTATTAACAATAATTTCCTGCAGAATTCGATGTCGACTAAAAAGGAGGGCGGGAAATGCAAAGTATAGGCATCTGCGGGACTTTGTTGAGGATTCGCGTGGACTCGCGTCCCTCGGGTACCTATCGTACGGTTTTACACGCACTCGAGTCGGATGTTGACCTGAACGTATGAAATAGCCGAACAGGGTATAAAAAGAGAAATTGTATACAATTGGGCAATTTTAGACGTACGCCAACTGATTTCGAACAAAGTATTCATGTAGCTTCCGCGGTCGTGTGACCGTTAATTTCAACCGCGCAATGCAGATTTCGTCTCAATCGGTCAATGGTGGGAACTCACGGAGAATTTAAGATGGCCTTATGATGTCGGAAATCGGAAAATGTCTTGATTAGACTTTCGGTTTCCCGGTAACTGTATGTACACCTATCCTATGGCCAACAGTATTGGAAAAAATACTCCAATTTTCCTCCGTCAATTGTCGGTCATGTCGCTATCTTTCGCGTCAGGTACCTATTGTGTCACGATCGCGCGTATAATGTCGCGGGCGACTGGTATGCTTCGGACAGCCTCGGCGCAATTTTCTCAGGGCGCGGTTCGGGGATAAGGGGTCCGGCGTGTGAAAAGAAAAAAAAAATGTAATTTCGCGGGGCGACCGCGGGTACGCGCGCCTCGAGTCCGTCACGTGTTTACGCGTACTTTACACACGTACGACGCGCGCACGCGCGAAAACACGACGGATTACAGCCCGCTAATTAAAACATTTTTGAACCTTTAACGACACCGGCGGCGGCGGCGGCACGCATTTCCTTTGTACGCAGCAGGTATACGTATACGTATATATATATATACGTACTTACATCCTACGCTCACCGTACTCAAATACACACACACACACACACACACACACACACACATATATATATATACGTGTATACAGATAGGTATATACAATGTATACACGCACTTGTTATTATTATTACTATCCGCGCCGGCTAAAACTCGACTCGGGTTTTATCTAATAAACTAATAATCCGCCTCCGCCGCCGCGGCTGCAGAACCCTCCGCGAGCCGTCGTAAAGTTACGTCACTTTCAAAAACCTTTAGCCCCGCGGTGCGGCGGATTTCGGCGGACGGGCGGGCGGCGTATTATATAGTTTTAATTAATTATTATACGACAACGGGTCGCCCCCGACCCCCGGAAGCGCGCGTACAAACGGCGGCGGCGGCGGCGGCGGGTAATAGGTATACGGTTGCGCCGCACAGTCGCTCTTCTGCTCGCGCGGATACACCGCCGCCGTGCACAGGAACACACGCCGAGCGTATATAGTAAATACGAACGTTACACAATGTTATTATAATTATATACACGTGTGGATATTATTTTATACGGGGCGGGCGCCCGCGGCGCTAATGAAGTGTTTTGTTACCGTTCCGAAACGGCGGACGTAATTTAATTTGAGTTTTTGGACGTGAGAGATTCCGACCGCGCGTACGCACAATAATACACCTGCCTCCTCTAATAATATGATATCAACGACGCCGCCGCCGCCGCCGCCGTTCAAGTGTCGTGTGCCGCCGTCGCCGCGACAATTAACCGGCTAACGCCGTTCGCCCACTTTACCCCGTAAGATATCTTTTGCGAACAACAGTGTAACAAACGGTTACGCGGCACGGTTGCACCGGCAGCGTTGTCCGTTTCCGCGGAGCCCGCCGTCCCAATCGCTGGCGTGTGGGTCAATCTCGAAAAATAATTTTTTCCGCGTTCGTATCGGCGACGAACGCGGAGGGGCCGCGAATACGGACGATGGTGCGCTCGGCCGGCGTTTCGATGAATCGGACGATGCGGTACGCAATTGCGACAACCGCGAATCGAGTGGCGGCTGCCGTTTTTTTTAACCGTGTCGCCAACAAGTATCGCGTAAGTAAAAAAAATTCAATTTTCGTGCCCAAAGTACCGAAAACCAGGTGTCGGCCGCCCTTCGAGTATGGAATTTCGGAAATCCGGTATCGAGGCGCACGTCGAGGATCCGTTCCGTCCGCTACTTTGTACATGTATTCAGACCTCTGCCTGCAACGAATTCGGCTCGAATACACCGCGCGCGCACAAATAGACCGGCAATTATTTTTACTAAAAATCACGATCATACAAAATGTATAACTTTGTCCCGCTATTTGTGTACACTTTCAGTAGTAGTTCCGTCTGCACCAAATGATATCAAACCAAGAAATTATTGCCGTCGAATAGGCGGATTGATTAGTGATGGAAAAGTTTAATTGAATTTCAACACGAATTTCACAAATTTCTCGTTATTTGCGAAAGAAGAAATAGTGTTTTTTTTTTTTTTAGCTTTGAACGTCCCTATACACAGAGCCCCTAAATAAGGCAAAAGGGATGGCATTTTGTATGTTCGAATTTCACCGTTTTTTTTTTTTTCCCCGAAAATGGTATATTATATTCTATTCAGTGGTGTATTGTTTTCAAAACGAATATTTGTATAATATTTTTCTTCTCTTCCGATGTTTTCAAAGTACGGGTTTTTTTCCTTTACGACGTTACGGACTTGTCGCGTGGAATTTTCGCAGTGCAATCAATGACGTCTTAAACGGCAGACCACATAATAATATGATAATACCGCAGTATCGATCGCGGTCGAACGGAGACCGGGGGCCCGGCCGTTTTAAGCTAATTAAAAACGTCTCCCCGAGAACATAATAACGACGACAGCCGTCGTCTTTTACGACCGAGGAGGCCGCGTCGTCGGATTAATACGACAATTTCACTCCCGCACAGAAGACGGCGGAGTCGATGGCGCCCCCGACACCTCTTGTCGCCGAGCCGCAATAATAATAATAATAACAATTAATATTGTAATTATAAACTTGACAAATCGGGTCCGAACGAGAGTAGTCGCGCAACAGCGACGGCGTTTCGAACCGAACAAAAACGTGTACTCGTACGCTATTTCGTTTTCGCGTTCGCTGTGATGCGGTGTTTTCGCGACGCGGTGTATCGAGTAGCGGCATTACAGTGCCGTTGTTTAATGTAATTTATCAAACCGAATAATAACACGATAATAGCGTATGATTCGACGCGATAAAACGCAGACAGCATCGCCGCCGCCGCCATCGCCGCCCCGCGGTCAAAGCCGCCGCGGTTTGATTGATTCGACCGGGACGCGCCGTTTGGATTTATGAAAAAGAATAAAAAAAAAAAATAATAATAATAATAATGAAAATGAAAAAATTCACTCAATAACACGCGCCGCGACCGCCGCTGCCGCCACCGCCGCCACCGCAGGGTTAAGTGAAAAATGACCGTCGGATTTTGCCGCGTGACAACCGCCGTCCGGTGCGTGCATAAATCATCAGCGATACGTCGTCGTCCGTCGTCGTGTCACGTGCCCGAAACGAGGGGTTTTGTTCGAAATTTCGAATACACCCGTTACGCGTTACACCGGCCGCGCGGATTTTAAATTAAAGTCCCGGGAAACTCGGACGAAACCGCAAAATCGTGATAACACGCGTTATAAACCAATCGAACCAAAATAAAAATAAAAATATACACCGTAAACTTTACCGTTTTTCCCGGATTTTCTCAATTATTTGGAAAATCGAAAAAAAAATAGCAGGTGATAGGACTCTAGGTGCACGGGATAAGAGAGGCACCAACTAGACAATATTTTCTACTAGAAACCATCACTAACATTGTTTATTGGAACAAGATTACTGTAGAAAGGTTCTTTGCAGACAGAAAATAATACACACATCCTATCGCAAAATCCGTGAATTCTTTGCTTAACAATTTGCCGAAAATGTAATAAAATAATCAAACAAATGTTAAAAAGGGTAAAAATAGAGGGTGTCCTACAATTTTATCCATATGCTAATATTATTCTGTCAATATCAATTTTTTGTTTCAATCGGGTTTTATGTCAGGGGGATAAAAATGTAGACAAAATTAAATTTTTATATTCATCCCTTAATCGCAAAAAATAAAAACAACTTTATTTTTTCACTTTTTAAAATTTTTAAAATAGCCAATTCGTAAAATATATTATTCCACAAAAAACTGTTATTACTAAGAAACTAATAATCGGATATTAACGATATGGTACATTAAAATCTTTAGAATAATATATTTAACAAATTAGCTGTTTTGAAAATTCTATTCTAAAAAGTTAAAAAGTAATGAGTTTTTTTTATTTTTCAACGATTAAGGAAAATGTAATTTTTCTCTACTTATGTTCGGCCTTGACACAATCCTCGACTGAAATAAAAAAAATTTAGCATTAACAGAGTATTATTAGCATACGGATAACACCGAAAGACATTCTGTATATTTTAGAACAGGATCTAAACTAATAGCTTTCGTATTCGTTTAACTACTATCTTGCGGGTTACGACTTGTAAACGATTCTCGTCGGTCGACAAAAAAAAAAACTCTACGATAAAAGTCGAAATTATTTACTTTCCGTGTCAATTAACGACCGCGCGTATAACAATATAATAATATCAAATTTGTTTACATTAAAAAAAATAATAAAACCGGTAAATTATACACGTCCTATAAGTTTATATGTATTTAAGTGTGCAATTCGAGCGAACTAAAATCCGTCCAGGAAATTGATTTTCAACGTAAATATTTGTTAACAAATATTATATTTCTATACTTAAGTTTTATTTTTAGATTCTGAGTGTAGCGAAGAAGCTTATGGTTTTACAAAGATGTCTTTTTTTTTTTTATCTATAGACAACTTTTCTATCAGAATACTTGCTCCGATTTTTACGTATAGCACGTTTTCTGAAAAAAAATCGGTGTGAGAAGGTACCATAGGGATAGAAAGTCGATTTTCTTAAGAGTTTTCTCATCAAATGCGGAAAACTGAAAAAAAAACTGATGAAAAAAGGGAAAATGTAAGGAATATATTTGTACATTATTATGATTTGTTTTTCTGTAGGCAACTTTTCTACCAGCAATTTTGCTTCAACTTTTAATGATAGAAATTTTTCTAAAAAGAAAATTCACTGGACAGGTACTTAAGAGAGGTTGTTTTTCGATTTTCTTAGTAAATGTGAAAAACTGGGAAAAACATGGGAAAGCCGAGAAAAAAATAGGAAAACCGGGAAATCGATGCAACATTAAACACATAATATTAAAGATAATCTATAGAGCCTATTTAATTATTTTACTATAATATGGCATATATATATATATACATTTGATAAAGCATCACTATCAACTGAACTCCGTTCAGAATTGTTTTTTCATAAGCAATGGTTTATCGTTGCTTACAGTCTACAGATATATATTAAATTATCTATAACAATGGCTGCACCCGTCCCCATTATCCTAGGACGTCTTTTTTATATTGAATTGTTATTACTTTATTATTTAAAAAGTATGTTGCTACGAACATATAGTAAAGTTTTAATAAAATGATAATGTTATTTTTTCGATTGTACTATTTAATTAAATTGTTAAAATAAAAAATAATAAAAATGACATTCAATGTGTATTTAAGAAGTATTGTTTGTTCAAAGCTATTTGAGTTAATTCGTTTGAAACAAACAACTTGAAAAATATATATATTAGGTATACAAGACGTGTAAATAATAATATTTCCCGGACGAAACCTCCTTTTGTTTTTTTCCCCGAATTCTGCATCGAGTTTAACATTCGTTAGACGTCGTCGTCGTCGTTGTCGTGACACAAATCGCAGCTATTAAAAAAAATAAAAACACACCGGAGTACAACCCCCTAATTTGTCACAGTTATCGCACATCGTATTTTTCGTAATAAGAAAAAAAAATGTATATTATTATAATAATTCCCCTACTCCATTACGACAAAGTTTTTTTTTCGCATCCCCTTCACAATATACTATACTATATTATATTATGTTTTGCGTTTTGATATTCCGAACGGAGTTTTTATCTTGCCCGGCAACAACAGGTCTTCCGGCTGAATACTAAATAAGGACACTTAAACGCATTAAAGTTGTCTTTCGAAAGAAATTCCATATTTTTGTGCCCCCTCGCCGTATACACGAGAAAAGAAAATGTTATTTGATATTGTTCTTAATGTTCCACGTCAAACTCGGCATACCAAATGTCTTTTGGTCTTTAGTAAAGCAAAAAAAAAAAACCCCCCGAGAAAAAAGGACGCTGGGATTTTTTTGATCCGATCATAAAATAAAAATAAAAAACAAAAAACTCCGACCGCCTGACGATATATACGTATATAAATGACTATAAAAGAAACGGAGAAAAAACTTTACGTCTAGGGTCTAAAGGGAGGGGGTTAGAAGAGAAGAAAGCAACTATGACGTGTCTGAGTAAACTTTATAGCGACCACAGTAACGGCTATATAATAATATTATTCGTTATATGGCATTTTAAATCCCTTAAAAGTCATAAACCATGTGATTCGGACGTGGCTGTTTCCGAGTATTATCAAAATATTTACGATACTATATTCATATTGTATAAAAAAATAAAGACGGACATGCTTCGCACATGGGTGGGAAATTCACTGTTGGGAAAATCAAAATATGTCCTCCCTAAAGTACCACCTTAGTCAGATTTCCGTTTAGAAAAAGTGTTATTATTGTTAATCGGAGCGAAATTGTTGGTAGAAAAGTTGTTCACAGTTAAAATAAAAAAAAAAAATAAAAAAAATAAACATCATTGTAAAACCAATACATTTCTCGGTCCACTCGGAATCTAAAATCGGAAACTTAAAAGTTATGTTATTTTTCTTTTATCAGTTTCGATAGAAAAAAACCCGATTCTGTTTGGTTTTTACAATCCATAAAGACCTGTTAGTTGTCTGTACCACCCCAAATAGGAATTTCGATTGAAACAATTTTCTCAGTGCGTAATATCCATTATTTTTTGAAGATGTGATTCATAATTTTATTTCATTATATATATTTGTATAATGTTGTTAATTACATTATGATTCATGATTGTCATTATTGTGTATAATAAACAATATGTTGTTAAAAATTATAATTTACGTATTCATAATTTTTACTTTAATTATCAGTTTTGTTTTTTTTTTGTAACAGATAAAATGACAATGGACGTCAAAGCCAGCCAAGTAGCGGCCAGTACAGCTACGAAATCGAGCGGGAACGTCGGTGCATCCGCCTCAACCGGAGGTCAAGAATGCGCTGGATGCGGAAAACACATAACCGATAGGTAAGATAAGATAAGACAATACATACCAAAATCGCGTATTCGAAATTTTAAAAAATTCATACCTATGCATTCGTGTGTCCTATGTGTATGAGATGTGATAAAAACGTAACGAAACATTTTATATTTCTACACCAATCTTATTTTTTCTTACACAACTATTTTAACTTCTTCGAAGTAATCTCTTCGGGATGGCATCAACGTAGGCGTTTTTTTCCCAATTGTTTTAGCCGTGATGGAACGATTCGCCTAGCCTTCAATAATAGCACCAAAATTACATCTTTTCAAGCCGGTTTTGATCACGGGGAATAAACAAAAAATCGCACAGGCCGAGGTCGTGAGTGAATAGCGTAGCTGGGAACTGCGAAGATCCATTTTTTCGTCGAAAATTGGTCGACGGAAAAAGCCGCGATCGAGCGCATTCTCGGTATGGAGAATCGTTCGTCTTCCCCGAGTTTCCCGACGGTCCATAAATGATTTTTGTCGCCGAAAAACTTGTACGCTTAATAACGCATTACGTTTGTTCTAACATTCCGTGGGCCTGACTCGCAGACATACCAAATATAATACGAGACATTTGATAGTATTTCGTATCTTTAAATTTCACTGTTAGATTTTCGTAACGAAATACAAAAAAAGACCAAACTTTACTAGACGATTATTCGTATACCGCGCGATATCGTACAGCGGAGTTTTTTTTTTTTTTTCGGAAAAACTAACAAAACATTCCGTTTATATCTGTTGCGGTGCCGGATAGGTTTTTGCTGAAGGCGTTGGATTTGTTTTGGCACGAGGACTGTTTGATGTGCGGCTGCTGCGGCTGTCGACTGGGCGAAGTCGGGTCCACGCTCTACACCAAGGCGAACATGATCCTGTGCAAAAAGGACTATTTCAGGTATTCAATTGCGAACACGTCGTACACCGTACGATGCTATTACTGATTGACAGGTTTTACAGGATGTTCGGCAATAAGGGCATGTGCGCCGCGTGCTTCAAAGACATACCGGCATTCGAGATGGTCATGCGAGCACGGAGCAACGTGTATCACTTGGAGTGTTTCGCGTGCCAACAGTGCAATCACAGGTACGTATCGTGACGTGACGCGTCATAATGATAATAATAATAATAATATAATCTATACGCCCGTCTGGAGTAAATACTTATATACGGGCGACGGGGGGATCGGGACGAGGAGAGGTCGGAACGTCCCTTTCCCGCTATATATATATATGTATACAGTATAAGTATACATACATATAGTTATATATATATACACAAGTATCTGCCCGTCAAGAAGGGAAAACACCCGGCCAAGTGATGTCTAATCTGTTGCGATTAGTTATCCTAACAACCCTCGCCCGCATGATTAAACGTTCTGACCCGCACGCGACGGGGTCGCAAATAAATTCGCATTAAATGCCGCGTACAGATAATTAACGACGAGGAACAATTATACCGCGGCGTTCGATGAAATTCGAGAATAGTTTGCGGGCATACAACAGAGTGCGTAACGCGGCCTGCCACATAAAGCTCTTGCGCATTATTGCACACGCGCTGACGCGACACTGCGCAGTTGTGCACACGACCGTAACGTAATATCGCGGGGATGGGGGGGGGGATCTTGGGCACACTTACTATATCCGGATCAGTATATGATTTCTAAACAAGCGCGAACCGTTTCGGTGTCTGCCAATGTGTATACCAATGGGTGTCCCACGAGGAGATATCATGACAATAATAACTGTCGCCCCGTTCGGTATTGGATTCAAAGCCGATCGACGAATGTATTGGTTTTACAATGGTGTGTATCGTTGTCTTTTCCGGTGAACAATTTTTCTATCGGAAAATTCGCTCCCATTTTCGAGCGTAGCACTTTTTCTGTAAAGAAAACCTGACTAGAGTGGTACTTTAGGACGGTCATTTTTTGATTTTCCCAGCTGTTTATAATAATAAATGAGATAAACCATATGAAAAACGGGAAAGTCTACGAAACGAATTGTTTTCAAATCGTAAATATTTATATAAATAAATAAATAAATGCGTCGCCTTTCCAAACATGTACAACCAAACTCCGCTCATAATCGTTTTCTCGTTATAACAACAGTTGCGTACAGATATACATTAAATTTCTCCCCTAACTTCTCGACTTCTCGCCTACTACTATAGTCCGTCAATCGTGCGAATAAGTATTTGCGTAATCTTTTTACTTTTATTTTTTTTTTTTAAACCAAAAATACAAAATTTGTTTTTAAAAAGACGTCCTAGGACAACGAGGACGGGTGCAGCCACTGTTGTAGATAATTTAATGTATAACTGCAACCAACGATAAACCATTGCTAAGAAAAAAAACGATTCTGAACAGAATTCAGTTGATAGTGAAGCTTTGTCAACAATATATATATATATATATATCATTTTATAATAAAATAATTAAATAGGCTTTATATATTTTCTTAAAATTATACTTTACTATTAAACCGATTTTCGCAGTTTTTCTACGTTTTTCCCGGTTTTACCGTGTTTAATCGCGGTTTTTCACATTCGCCCGAAGAACTCTGGGGAAATTCAAAAAATGACCTCTCCAAAGTACCCTCCCAGTGAAATTTCCTTTTAAGAAACGTCGCTGTCATCACGAGTCGGCGCGAAATCGCCGGTAGAAAATTTGTCCACAGAAAAAATAAATAAATAAATAAACGCTCCGCTCCGCTCAAAATCTAAAATCCAACACCACGGTAAATAACACGTAGTTAATTTTCAAACAAAACGTGCGGGAACCGTTCATGACGTTAACGCGCACCAATATACTGTTGTGTACGACTTTGTATCCGCCGCGTACGGTGTTTATCGGGAATTCCGGAATATCGCGTATGCAATTGTTACCCGCGATATTATGTTAAAAACGTTCGGCGGCTTATCGCCGGCCGCACACACTGACGCGTATTATAAACAAAACGCGCCGGGGAGGGGGGGGACGCGATATTATTTATCTCCGCCGCGTACACGCGAACGCGGCGCGGCGGCGGCCAGTAACGGTAATACCGTACCGACACGGCGCGCCGCGGTAACATGTGCGTGGCTAATTGACATGTGACATATTATTATTATTATTATAATACGTCCGATACGTACGACAACGGGGCGCGCGCGCTGCTCCCGTCCGCATATTATAATACTCGTAATAATAATAACAACGCCGTATTATATCGCGTATAATCGCGTACAGTAATAATATAATAATATATACTCATATATATATATGTATATATCGTAATATGACTGCGACGGCCGGCCGCGGCAATTATGAGAAAACAATAACTCATATATATATATGTTATACGTATGTATATATATATATATATGTATCTCCCTCAACAATATTCCACTCCACGTAACGCCTAAATGGGTAACGGCGGCGGCGCAATATTGTAATTCGCATTGCCCGGCATTGTCACGGCGACGGCGGCGGTGGCCGTAGCGGCTCTTTATTCCCTTTCACTCCAATTAATTAATACACACACACGCGCGCGCGCGCTCGCTCGCTCGTTCCCCGGATGCGAGTGCGAAAGGGGCCGGGGGAGGGGGTGGGGGTGCAGTGCAGGACTTGGCGTTCGTCGTAAGCGCACTGCCCGCGGATTAATTAAATTTCATCCCCAGATTCGGTAAACCCTGTGTAAACGATTCCTTTTATTCAGCCGCGCCGTGCGGGCATTCCATCAACGTCCCACCTCCCTCCATACACCCTCCTCCCCGTCCGCTCGACAAAATATTTCGCCTCTTCTCTCCCGGCCACTATATACGTGTGTATATATACAGTCTATACCTTGTCACGTCGGATATTATATTTCAAAACGACGATACACTGCTGCGCAGCCACTACCCCGTCGCATCGCCGCAAACTACCCCTTTTCGACGATAAAAAAAAAAAAATGCACTGCGAAAACACTGGAAATTAACAACCCTCGTTGCTGCGCGCGGAGGAACGGTCTAGTCGCACGGCGGCAATAATACGGCGACACATTTGGTTCTTTACGCGGCCCGTAAATCAATCACATAACCGTTCATAATATTTGTCAGTTTTCCGCTCGCTAGTGTCAAGTTCGACAAGTTGTGGGCCGGTGTCTGAAAAAAGACACGACTATAGGAGACGATGAGACAGAGTCTACTGGCATTTACGTTTGTATTTAATATAATTGGAAACATATGATTACATTCAAAATTCGATAATCAGAAGAAAAAGGTCACAAATGAAAATTGAGGCAAGCCTGACCATACCCAGTCCGGCCCGGCGGTCAATCGCTGCCAAAGACATCTATTATGCATTTGTTGTTTGCCATTTACAACGACTATCACCAGTACGTAAAAATCCGTATAAACGCAAAAGGCATTGGCAATGAAAATAATTGTAGCTTCGGCAAACGGACAATTGTAATAAAGCGAAGAAACGAATGGAAAACAAAATTCGAACGCGAACAAAACAACGGTTTGGTTTCCGATAAAGATTTGGGCAATTCGTTTTGACCGGCGACTGTGACCAACCGCTGCGGCGCACTTCGAACGCATTTTCGAATTCGTCAGTCGTTAAAAAAAAAAAAAACCTGACGCTCGTCTAGACACGCGGCCAATCACGGGCGACAGCGAACAGACGGCCATGAACGGTCGCCGGCATCACTACACCTAACAGACATTCCGGTTTCAACGGCGTCTGGTTCGCCACCGCCGGGCGTTTTTTCGAAAACGGCCGGGTTGCGTTGGCGAAACAGACTGTTTTTCGAGGCGATTGGGAAAAAAAAAACGCCGATTGACGGACGGGCGGTGGGGTATGTATATTACGGCGAACGGACGCCGGTATGGTCACAAACGTGACGCGGGCGCGAACCCCCGGGAGAAAACAACGTGAGTTCACGACGATAAAAAGCCGGAGACTTTTCCATACCGCGTGTCGATATCGGCGAATCGTTAAAATAACAATTGGTCTGTTTTCGTAAAACCGTTTGATTTATCGCGAGCAGATTGTAATGAAAAAAAACGGGGTAAACAGCCGCGGACAATACGGTCCGGTGAAAAACGGCGCGCGCGCGTGACTCCCCCCTCCTCCTCCCCCTCCCCGGCGATCTTTATTGCCGACAAGTCCGGTACCTATCGCGCGCGTACGTACTACGGACACCGCGGAGTATATTATACAGGGCGTGTGAGCCGGAGGCGGTAAGTTTCCCAACGTATACGAAAAACAAACTTTATCCCCGCGCGTTATCGCCGTAAATAACGACGCGCCTTATTACAGCGCGGACAAAACGCCATAACGGAAATTAGAAACTTCTAACTGCCCAACTTTTTATCGCCGCTCTACTGGCACAACGTTGCCCCGTGTGTAACGGCGCGAGGGGAGGGGGGCAGGGGGAACGTCGCGTCGCCGTGTTCGGCATACGCGCGCGTGCGCGCCAATAAAATATTAAAACGCAATATAAAACGCGGACGATGTTCACCCCGGGGCTATTTGTACACGTTTAATACCGACTACAATGCGACCACGCCGCGCACGTTCCGTCAATCATTCTGGCGGGGCGCCGCGCACACGGTATGCAAGTACTCTTGTACGGTATTCGTAATAGATTTCAATTATCCGCCAATCATCGTTTTTTAATAACGCAAAACGTGGTACGCGTGGGCAAAAGTAATATTGCGATCGTTCGAGATCGTTTGTGCGGCGCGTGCGTGTTATTAATTATTTATTGTTCGTTTTACCGAAACGCCAAGCGGTTTCGTTTGTTTTTGTTAATTTTCCGCGCACGAATTATCGCGTCACGTAATGTATCGAGCCCGGTGCGACGGACGAGAATCGGGACCTCAACAACAGGAAAAAAAAAAATACGAGTTCCGTAGAGTTCGATACAGACGATTCTCTACGCCGTACGGTAAAACTTCGATCGCATTTTAATCGCACTCGGAAATAACAGTTGAACAACAACCGGTCGATCAGTCGATATCAGTCAAACACAAATCACAACCATACACCATCGCACAATCTGGCACGGTGATTATTTAATACGTCCATAGAAAAAAATGCGTTCCCGTAAAACCAATGAAAAAAAAAACCCTTGGTATAAAACCTCCGCTAAGCGCCAATTAAATTTAAAACATGTTACAATAAAGTATTTGAATTTACAGCGAGATTTCTCAAAGGAAAAATAATTTAAAAAAGACGGACTTACTTCGACCATGGGTGCAGTTTTAGGTGGGAAGTTGGGAAGGTAGGATACAGAAGGGAATTCAATGTACGTGGGTAAGCAACGATAAACTATAGCTAACGAAAAAACGATTCTGAGCGGAGTTCAGTTGATAACGATGCTTTGTCAACAATATGTATGTCATACTATGGTAAAATAATTAATTAGGCATTATATATTTTTTTTGAAATATTTGTTTAATATTGTACCGATTTTCCCATTTTTCTTACGTTTTTCCCGGTTGTTCACATTTACTGGGTGAAACTCTTGGGAAAATCAAAAAATGGCCTCTTTATGGCACCTTCCCATTCAGATTTCATTTCAGAAAAAGTGCTATCATTGTTAATTGGGGCATAATTGCTGGTAGAAAAGTTGTTCTCAGAAAAAAAGAAAGCCGCAATATATTTTAACTAATACCTGCATTTCTTATATTTTCCCGTTTTTTTCAGTTTTTCAAATTTGATGAGAAAATCGAAAACTGACCTCCTTAAAGAACCAGATTTATTTTTAGAAAAAATTGCTAAGCTTGTAAGCCGGAGCAATATTTCTGATGGAAAAATTGTTCGAAGATAAAAAAAATAATAATAATAAATAAACACCATTATAAAACCATAAGCTTCTTCGCTCCACTCAGAATCTAAAACATCGTAGATGGTGAAACCAATACATTTATCGTTTCTAAAAAAAAAAACTCATGATCGATACACAAAAATGTCTAAACATTCCTGTTACTATTTTCATAATACGACATGTTAAGCACTTGCATATTTGTATCAGCACGTGATATTTGCTGCACGGGCCTTCACGACCCTCAGGAAAATAATATAGACTCTACTAATGAATCCATTTCTCCAGGGTCTTGTTGGGCCTCGTTAAAATTCGATTTTTTTGTTAAGCTTTATGAAAGTATTTTTTTTTTTTTAAAGGTAACTTGAGGTAACTGTTGAAACTATTCAGCATATAATTATAGTTTAAGAAACAAGAAATTGAATAATTATATTAAAAATATTGTTCATACTCAATTATAATTATACGATATTATGCGGTTGATTTTAATACTCTGTTTCATAATGTTATTAAAAAAAAAAACCATTTTTTAAAACCTCCTTTTGTTTTAAATTTGTTTTTAAATACTATTAATTAATATTAAAAACGAGAGTATTTTCACGAAAAAAAATTAAGTTTCACGACGGCGTCATTAATCAAGAACTTATCTTTTTCCCCCCTGCGTATAGTTATAAGCTCACATAGTCATCATTTTACCGTCTTCAACTCTCCCCTTCTATATTTTGGCGATAACGTCATTATTATTATGACTCATATTATAGAAGTCCGACAGTGTTTTTCTAAAAGAAATAAAAAAAAAAGAAATATGTAGTTACTCGTACATCAACAAAGATGCGGTACGTAAGATTTTTTAAAAAAATAAATCATAAATAATAGCTGTATTTATATAGAAATAAAAATAACAAACGGGTTTTACATTTTGTACGTTTCATAATAAAATAATATCTACTGGGTGATTCATTAAGCATGCTAACCTCGTTGTTTTGGTTAAATTTTGCATACATTAAAATTCTGATTTTTGGGCCTTTAAGTGTAATTAAAGCTGATAAATTTTCAAATAGGTACTTAGATTTTTCACAACATTTAAGGAGCATCCTGTAACGACACCAATTTTGGTTTTTCAAATGAGAACCTATATTAAATATTCCATAAGTAGATTGAGTATTAATTTAAATACATTTTGGTGCTAATATTTTTGATTTTCGTCAATCCTTTTTAAGTGGAATAACTCAGAAATCTTTCGTTTAAATTTCCATTACAATACGTTAACATTTTCAAAAAAATCATTTGATTCATAATTACTGTAGGAAACTCCTTAAAGTTTGTGAAAAATCTAAGTATTTGAAAATAATGGTTTAAATAACTATATTTGAAAATTCCAAAAATTAGAATTTTAAAATATGCAAAATCAAACGATACAAATGGGGCGAGCATCATTATAGTGAATCATCCAGTTTATACAAGGATTGAAAAATATTTAAACCTAACTATATTTTTATCGATTTTTTACATAAAACAGAAAATATTATTGCATTGTATTTGTGTCTTTGATATGGATGTCTTTATATATATACGTTATTATATAAGATGCTCATTTTTTTCTCGCTACTTTTGGAAATTTCTATCGGCTCCCTGTGAACCGAATGGGCTCTCGAAATCGGAAATTAAAGTTGTTTTATAAACGGATTGAAGTAATAAAAGTCGGGTTGAGTTTACATTTAAATTGTTCCTACATTGTTGTTGCGAGAAGAGAATGTTTTTTATTGTTGAATATCACTATAGACCTCTCCAAATGAAGCCAGGGGGATAGAATTTTCTATTTTCAGATTTATTTATTCAGATAAAATAATATATAGATATAATATTATAATACTCGGTTATTTATTATTTTACAAAGAATACAACTAAAATTCAATATATATTGGTATTTATATACCTATGTGTGTATATACATTATATATAGATAGAAAATAGGTGGGAGTAAATTTGACTCTAGTGATGGAGCTCTGTTACTCACGGATATTATAAACTGTCCTCACCGGGTCCACTTTCATCTCTACATACAGTCCGCAATTTGTTCATTAAAAATCACTATTGACTACATAGAAGCATGCCTAGTGCTTAACAATAATTTGAACAATCTGTTAAATACATTTTATAGGTACAAATATAATAGTTAGGTGTCGACTTTCAAAAACAAATTTTAATTCGATATTCTAACGCGGTCGTTTTAGTATTTTATTATTTCAACAAGCTAATGAAACTAAAATATCGATATAATAAACGTTTTTTATTTTTGATTTTTGCGAGTAAAATTACCGTTTCCAATTATTTAATTATTTCGAAATGAACCGATATACATAAAAGTACCTACTAAGTTTCACGAATATCGATAAATTCGTTTACACAAAGTGTTCCGGGAAAATAATCAACAAATACAACCACGTGTTAGTTAACAATATTGATTATTTATAAAATAATATTTCGGTCAATATACGCGAGAACGGTCTGTAGTTTTTAAGAGTAGTATTCAAAATTGAAATACAATGCGTTCCAGAGCGAAAAACGTGCGGTTTGATTTTCAAAAATGTGTTAAGAAGAAGGGCGACACTGCAGTTAATAGATGTGCCGTCGTTATACAAGGGAAAACATTATTACGGAGTAGTTTAATATATACAATCCGTACGCGACGAAAAATTGATTATTGCTAATGAAAAACGACTCTGAACAGGGAAACATTAGTCGTATTTATTGAGATTCTAAGCCTACTAATTTCGTCGGATTGAAAACATTTTCAACAAGGTTTCCCGGTTCCCGTAATTTTGGGTAAGGGGCACACAACTTTCGTGAGGCCCCTCGCATCTCCCGGTACCTCGCACAGACCCGTTGGACTTTATACGCGGCGGCGGACGAGAACGAATTCTCCGCTCGCGTCGAGATAAAATCGGCGCGAGACTTGCGGGAAAACGACAATATATTACCCGGGCCGTATATACACGCGCCGTTTTACGGGTTGTTTGGCGAACGAAAAAGTGAAAAAAAAAAAAAAAAAAACGCTCGTCTCACCGTCATATCATTGCGATATTATGCGCGTTACGAGGGCGGCGGCGGCGGCGGCGTCCCGTTAATAGAATACGTCCGAGGCGGCGGACGGCGCGGCCGTAGAGATGTTGCGGTCGGATAACGTAAACTGCGTGCGCCCGGCTGCCGCGCGCGCCCCCGGTCGCCCCGTCCGTGCGGGACGACAAAAAAGGACCCGCCGTCGCGCGAGCGGACCGTGTGCGAACGGCAGCGAACGGTCGTTCGGCGCGCCGCCCCTCCCCGTTCCGCAGTATATTTCGCGCGCGCGTGTGCGTGCAATCGGTTCAGACAGGTGGAAAAAATGAGTCCTCCTCTGACAAGAGTGATAATCGACCGGCGGCGGCGGGGGACGTAATTGAATTGTCACTGGCAACTCGAGAGCTAATTTTACAACGTTTCCCCGCGCCGCCTCCGCCGCCGATATGAAACGATTGTCAAATCGGGCAAAACGTAAAGTTACCGTTTTTCCGCACAAACCGTTCCGCCGCCGCCGCTGCCGCCGCCGCCGCCGCCGCTCGTCGCAACGACGAGGGTTATTATATTATTATATTACATGTTTTTATTTTTTTATTTTTTTTTTTCGATTGCGTATACATATAAAACGCCCGCGCCCTCCGACCGGATCCCGCTGCTAACTCGCGCGGTCGCCGTCCCGTCCGCCGCCGTCGTCGTTACGTATAAATACGTTTGTGCAACTCGTTTTCTGCGCGACTTTGTTTTCCGTTTCCCCCCGCCCACCCTTAGTGCCCGTTCGCCGCGTACGTTTACGGGTCCGAAACGCGTCCCCCTGTCGCACTCGTCAGACGATTTTCTCCGTTTCTCACCCCCTCGCCGCGGGAACCCGGACACTCTTCCCGAAGATAACGGAAAACCCCCGAGTCGGTCACGCCAACGCTGCGAATCCCGCAGACGACTGTGACGCCGTTTTTCCGGTTTCCTTCGCGCTTCGTATCAAAACCCGCGATTCGGTTTTCGGGTTCGCACTCCGGACGCCATATGACGTCCTCGGAGCAGTATCGGGTTCGTCGGTTCGACAGTCGGGGGGTCGGCTTATCGTTTCGGATTGTCACGGTGCAGTCTTTTATTTCCCCTTAATGCTTCAAAATCGCTCCGAGAAAACAAACGCCGGAGGCGAGGTCCGAATTTGTTTTGACGAAAAAAAAAAATAATAAAAATACAAAATACACGAAACACAAAATATGATAATCGCTCCGTTCCACCGGCACTAAAATTATCCAGAAAAATTTCACGGAGAAGAGTGTTCGGCCTCTCCTACACTTCCTCTTTTAGCTCCATAATTCAGATACGGCCGTACGAAACACGTGCGTAACATATACGTACAATTTTTTTTTTTTTTTTACATCCAAACAAAAAACGCATTAATTCCGTTAACGATAAAATATTACGGCGTATATTATTTCGTACGAACAGTTTGAAAGCAATTATTATATCCCGGGACATTTAAATAAACTAAAAAAAAAATAACAATAACCTCGACGGAAAAAAAAAATCGTCCCTGTAGATCGCTGTGGGGATCACTACGATGAACGCATAAAATATGTACGAACGAAAAATGTTTTTTCAAACACCGGCTAAAACTACGCGCGCGATATTTTACGCGAAATACAATAATAATTGAATTACTATTTCCGTAGAATTCCCCGCGAAATTTAATAAAAAAAAAAAAAAAAAACCATACGGCGGGCTAGGGCATGAGCGCGCGCGCGTTTATTACGAATTACACCGTAATTAATTAAATTATTATCGCGCACGCGTAACTATCCATCGAAATAATTAACGAGACAATAGCTGCGGGAAAAGACAAAAAAAAAAAAAAAAAAAAAACCTCGCGGCGCAAATCGCGTTACACGCCGTTATAATGTTTACGAGTATCGGGTAAAAGCGGATTCCGATAAAATTGAAAACAGTTCGGATCCGAATGATCCGAGAGCTTGTTTTGCGCGAAACATTATTCGTTTATGTTGCTCGTCGCGTAAACCAATGTACGACAATTACGCGTCGCATTTTTTCCGAATTCTCCGACAGCAAACGACGCATGTGTTTCGCAAAAAGTCTACGGGTTCCGCGTAAGTTTGACCGCCGCGATCGTATCGCACCGGGGTCCGCGGGGTACGCGCGGTACACGAGATTGTCCGTCGAGAATTCTCGTCAAACCACTTTATTTTATTTATATTTTGTAGTGTTTTTTTTTTTTTTTTTTATTTGTTAATCTAAGAAACGCGATTTCAACCGTGCGTATTAGTATACGTATCAGTACGCGTGAACATCGAAACAAAAAACAAAAAAAAGCTAACCGCGCGGCGAGCGACGGCGATTTTATTAAAAACAATAAAAAAAATACGAGGCGGTTATCGGGACTGTAACATACGAAAGCGCCGCGACTCCGTGCCAAAACACACTTTTTGTAAAACCGTATTTCCGTTTCGTTTCGTTTTTTTTTTCCTTCTACTCGGTCGGACAACGAAAATACACGTTTTTGTCGAAAACGTAAACCCGCGACTACTGCAGTACAACGGTACCCCGGAGAAACACGACGACATAATCCCGCGGTGTACATATTGTAATATTATCTTTACAAACGGGACGATGACAATGGGACGAGGGACGCGAGATAAACGCATCGCGTTATCGTAAAATATACAGAGTGTTCTCCGCGAATAAGTAATACCCGTTGTGGTGTGTCTACGAAAATTGGTAAAATTCCAACTGTTTTCCGAATTTTTTAATTTTTTTTTTCGTCCTAATAGTTTTCGGACGAAACAATTGCCTACTTTTGATTTTCAAACCTGTACTGAAAATTCCATAAATAAACGACAGTATCGGTTTATATACATTCTTTGACGTTTTTTTTTTTATTTCCGTCAACCAGCTGCTTGTTTTCAACGGGTACACCTTCGTGAAACACCAAACAAAGACAAATATAACAGTGTAAACTTCTAAAAAAAAAGGACGGACATAATTGGCACGCGGGTGCAGCCACTTTTGTAAATGAGAAGTTGGAAAAGTAGAATACAGACGGGAATTCAATGTATATCTAATGATTGTTAGCTGATGTATCGTTGATGTAACCAACGATAAACCATTGCTAACGAAAAACCGATTCTGAACAGAGTTCTGCATTGTCAACAATATAAAATATTATGTCATATTATGGTAAAATTATTACAACAATGTACGTTTCCATGACAACACGATTGTTTAAAAAATATTTAAAATAATTAAAACTTAATAATAACAAAAAAAAAATTTAAATGATTGCCAATGACAACCTTATTTATAATAATTATTTTTAACCTCATTATCTCGAATATCAATGATAATTTCAAAAAATGACTTCTCTAAAGTACCACCCACGGAACATTTTCTTTCGGAAAAGATACTGTACTTGATAATCGGAGTATGCTTTCTAGTAAAAAAAGTATTCACATAAAAAAAAATAACAAAAATAAACATCTTTGTAAAACCAATACATTCCTCGCTCCATTCAGAATCTAAAATAAGTACGTATAAATAATATAATATAAAATAAAACATTTCCGACACAATAATATCGGTACTTTGTCATGATTACATATCGGTGGTTAGATTATAGTATTTCGGTAACCGTAGTATGAATAATAATATGAAAAGCCTGGGCAATACGATATTTTTAAGATACCTACCAACCCATCTATAACGACATAAACAGATTAACAATATAATGCATGCGTTTTTCAAGATTAAGCCCCAGAGCAATATAAATATCGAGATCATTAATGCTGTACGCCCCCATAAAAGCGAACAAACAAACGATAAGTATATAATAGGTGTCTAATCGTGAACATAGCAGTTAGCCAGAACATAAAAATCGTGACGATTATGTCATACCATTAGAGTGTAAATACGAAATTTAGATCGGAGAAAATACGTTCGAGGGGTGTAAGTAAAAAATAAATTGCCATACGAAATATGTCGAAACCGTGACGGTTTTGTTTTTATTTTTGATCGGTTGTGACTTTTTTTTTTGCGAAAACCCGCCCACGAAAATATGCTCCTCTTCAAATTCCGTTTTTCGCATTTCGAACCCGGACGCCGCGGTTTACGTCGTAAACAATTTCCGCACCGAGTCTGCGGTCCGCTGGTCAGATTCGGGACGGTAAAACGGCCGGCACGGCGTCGCGCTCCCGTATAACGTCACGTCCGATACCATACTCGTTTCTAACGGGAAACGCGCCGTGGCATTACGAGAAAAAAAAAAAAGGAAAAATGTCGTCCCGGCGGGGGGAAGGGAGGGAGGGGGAACCGTGTATAATAATATATACATAATTTATTCGTTTTGACCCGTACCTAAAATACCGAATTAACGCGGCGACGACGACGACGGCCGTCGAGCGATATCGTTACGGGGGGGAAGGGGGGGGCGCTCGTACGCGCAGTACACGCTCGCGTCGCCGGTCTACGAAAAGAACGAATAATTTATAAAAGTTTTGTCGGGGACGGGGGAAAGACTTAAAATAAACGGAGACCTTAACCGAGGTGATACGCGCGTGTATAAATATACAAAAGCACGGCGAATTCGTCGACAAAACTGCCGTCATAATCCGAAATGGGGTCTTATACGACACACGGTCGCCTCTCGCTGCCTCCCCGCGCCCGCGCCCGAACGGAGACGGTACCGTCCTATAAATATATATATATATATATATATATATATATATATATATATATCTATACGCGCGCGCGCGCGCGCGGGGACACTACTCGTATACGCGAAGGATTAAAGACTTAAATTACAAACTCCGTCGGCATAATAAAGGTTCTAATTCTTCGCGTCTTTTCCAAATCCGTGTACTTTATCACGTGTCGCGTCTTCTTAATTCGGTGTCTGCTTGGCTTATCGCCCGCCGCCCGCCGCCGCCCCCCCCCCAACCCGGAGACCGTCCCCTCTTCCCCGCCCTGCACGGACGCGGGCGCATAATCCGGACGACGACGGCAAACTACTACGCGACGCAAAGACGAAAAATCGGTGTAAAGCGATTACCGAACGTTCGATAAGCGTCTTTGCGCGGCTAACGCCGCGTCGTCGTCGCTTGTTTGTGTCTCCTCCGAATTTGATTTCCCCTCCCCCTTCCCGTTTCGGTATGCGTATATACTCGCTTAATGACACTTTAACGCGGCGCGCTCCACTCGACTTTTGATACTATCGCGGCGCGCGCGTTTTATATACCTGCTGGGTACCGTGTACGGGTTTTAAAAAATATGCGACCGCGCGATCTTGCGGCGAAGACCCGTTTTCGGGCAGATATCTGCTCAAAAGACGTTCCCGCCCCGGGGCCGTATTAACTGATTAGACGCCGACATGAAGCGCTATGCCTAGGCCAAAGAAAACCCGCGTCGATAATATCGTTTATTATTATTGATTTTTTTTTTTCTGTCTGTAAACAACGTTTCTGCCGGAAATGTCACTCCGATCATTTGCGACTTCACGCACGGTTTCTGTTAGATATAACTTTGTATAGTCGGTGACAACCACGCGATGAGATGTATAGTTCCTAACAGAGTTAATAACTTTGGAAAACATGAATATTTACACAATAATGATTTCTGTTTATTTTTTGATTTTTTTAGTTTTTAGATAGCGAACGAAGCGAGGAATGTATTGGTTTTACGATTATGTTTATTTTTTTTTTCGTCTGCGAACAAATTCCTACCAGAAATGTTACTTCGGTTTTCTAATTTACTACTTTTTCTGAAGGGAAATTTTAAATGGACGGTACTTTATAGAGATCATTTTTTTGATTTTCCCAGAGGTTTTCATAAAACTTGGGAAAAAACGAGAATATGTATGTACATGTACAATAGACACTTTGCTCCGAATCGTTTTCCATTAGTAATGTTTGATCGTTACGTACATATATAAATTCAATTCCCCTCTATACCGTACTTTCCTAACTTCTCACCTGCAACGGTAGCTCACCCATCGTAAGAAGAATATAACTTTTTTAAAAAATTTTTTTTTTGTGATTTGATAGAAAATAATCGTAATAACCTGCACCTTCATCGAATACTTACATTTCCTTATAGTTCTTTCATAATAATTGATAAAACCACGAATTAGTTACAAATCGAATACGAAACGTAGGAAAAACGTAAAGATGTAACCGTTTCTGTTTTGTTGGTTTTCATTTGGTTTTATGTGGATACATTTGTTTTTACCTGGCAAAAATGATCGACAACAATTTAACACTATATTCATCATAAGCCTAATATTAAAAACAAAAAATTTTTTTTATAAAAATCGTTTTTTATTAGCAACGATTTACCATTACGTAGGTACTGATATAAATTAAATTACAGTATATAGTTCTATTTTTCCAAATGCCCGCCAACGACAGTAGCACAGCCGTCAGCTATATTAGTTTTTTATTTTCATGTTCTACTTTTTGTTTAAACATAAAATTAATTAGGAACAAAACAAGAATCGAGTCTAAGGTTTAATTAAGTTTAAAATCAAAACAAATAAAAATCATCTTCTTTTAAAACAGATCGATTTAAAAACCATGCTACATATACTCTTGTTGACGACATTTACTATAATATTATACGATATTGGTATTTTTGTTTGTGTGCGTGTGTACTTTTTCGTCGTATTTTTTACAACACTAAAAAGGCGGAGTTTGAGAATTGCTTTCGATTTAAAAGAATAATAAAAAAAAAAAAAAACCACACTACCGAGAAATTCGGAAATGGCACCCACTAATGACAACGGCGTGTTTAGATAAGGGTAATAATTCATGTGCATGACGGAGGAGACGGAAGACGCGAGAGACTCATAAAAAGAATTCGAAAAAACAGCCTTTAACTGATAACATTTCCTTTTCTTTTTTTTTTTATTTTCCCTCCTCTATGATGTTCGTCGTTTGGTTTTATCACTATTGGGGTGGAATATTCCCCACGTATACGCCTATACTTTGCTGACGAACCACATGATACCACTCAATGATGGATTAATGCATTCTTTTCTTTTAGTTTCCATACAAATAATTTTTTTTTCGTTTTATTGGAAATTAAATGATATAAAATTTAATTAATTTTTTTTAATCGCCTCATTTAGGTATATTAATAAACCGACTAAAATTAAAGAAGTTGAAAATTTTTTTTAAGACAATTATGTATACGTATTATATTTTTACTTATACAATGTATAAGTAATAATATATAATGTAGGTATAATATATACATTATAAGTAACTAAAAATAAATAATATAAAATATTCATAAATACTCTCGAGATATATTTCATAATTTATTAAAAACTAAAAACACACTTTAAGTTTAAACCCTAACATGAATTTAATTTTGTTTTTTAGTCAAACCCTTCGAGGCAACTTTACTCAATCTGCCTCTGACACGAGGGAATAATATTCTTTAAAAGAATAACTTTTTTTCTACACATTTTATGTATAGGTTGTATGAACTATCCTCACTAAAACCCGAAGAAGGGTTAATTAAAGGCCGTCAACAATTCTTCCCATAATATCAAAGTATTAAAATCTCAAGTTCCCTTTAAAATTAACTTTTTAATATTTTAATTTTCATTATTTGAACATTTATCCATTATTACGTTCAAGATTCAACTAGTGGCATGCCTAAGATCAGTAAAAGAGTTCTTCGGGGCATCTGTCTTGCAAACTCTAATTTTGACCTAAACCGCGCCTTTAATAAATTTAAACAATTATTATAATTTTAAATTATGAGTTTAGTGTCAATTGAAGAACAACACTCGAATCTGCGTAAAAAAAAAACTGTGGAATCATGTTTTAGTTTTATATTTGTCTTACAAATAAAAATCACACTATTTGAGATGACCCTTAAACTATAAAATATGTGCAATATAATATATATTCAATAATAATATTATTTAAATTTAATATCTTATTTTAAATTGTGTGTCTTATATTTATTGTTTAGCACCCGAGAAAATGAAATTACAAAATCGTCTATTTAAATGTCAAAACCCTTTTACCCAAACAAAACGATAAACACAAATCTTAATTTCTGACTCAATTACCTAAACACTTAATACGCGTATAATTTTTGAACTCCGTTGTGCCAATGAAATTAGGTGCCTGCAGGGAAAATGAAATTATACAGAAAACCCACTATCAACACATGTTGATGTTGAGAGTTACCCTTTTTGACGCGTTATCGAGAATTTGTTAAAACGCGTCTCGGGATAATGTATTCTTCGTTTAGCCGAAACGTCATCTGTTGTTACCTAATGATTATTCACCGTAAAGTGCCTTAGACGTATAGTAACAGCAGCTTCGGTGCACTGGCGCTAACGTTAAATATATAGGGAAAGAGATGAGTAGGTACTGTAAAGCAGCGGGGAGAGGGGACGAATGTGTTAAAAGTTATTCATGCAACTTTAAATGCGAACGAAACTTGATTTTCGTCAGCGGGGGAGTGTATATATATAGGAGCAGAGGCGGTGTTGGGTAGAGGATGGCAAACGCGTATACTGATTAATTATTCGACGGATGCAGATGTATCAAGCCGAGAAACTGGAAGAGAGGTTTTTGTTTTTGAATCATTGGCATCCATGTGAAAGGATTTCCATGTGAGAGAAGTCGAAGTCGAATGATGCAGAGAGTGAAAACTTGCTTTCGCCCTGCAGGACGTTTTCTCCATAACCAAGAATTGTATAGCAGGGGGATAAATTAAATTGATTTACAGTTTGAAAATTAGATCGATTGATCATTTAATATTATGATACATAAGTTAATACACAATTGTAATTTGCGTAATAACGATTCAACATAAAGTTAAAACTCGTATTTAAAATAATCGTTTCCAATACAAAAACTTCCCTTGTACATTATTAGTTATCTTTTTATATGGAGTTTTATGGAAAAATGATAGGTACCCGCATATTAATGTCAACTCAACTCAACGAATAAAGACAATTATCTGGGTATTAACAATAATAATAATAATAATAGTAATAATCGTTTGAAACTTGTATAAATCTGTTATTAATCGCAATTTTTTTCCCCTAGTCGAAAACAACGGTATTAAGTCGAAAAAAGTGCGGGACAAAGTTTCTAATTTATCGGCATAATAAAAACATAATCCGGGGCGCCCTCGGACCGTGACATAACTGCCCTGGGCACGACCTTTAAATGACTTATAAATCCGATCGAGCTGCGCTCATAAACTGTTTTCTCATAAACTTGATTTAAAGATTTTCAAAAGCTAGTAAAACAAATAACTTCAAATAAACAATCCGCCGGAAACGTACACCCTTATATTATTATAGCGATGATGTATTTATGAAGGATGTTCAGAGACGAACTCCCCAAATAAGATTTATTAAAAAAATGTTATTTTCCCTGTTCACCCTCTTTTAAGCCAACTATCGGACACAATTGTATACTTACTCGTAACACATTAATTTAAAAATATAACTTTATTATCGGGGTAGTACACATTTATCCTGCAGAATCGCGTGTAAAATAATATTTTATTGTCTTTAGCGCGAAAGAAACGACTTTTCGCCGATTATTATTTTAAGTGTCACAAACGCTTAAATTGGATATAAAATAGATTAATATAAAAATACCCGTATAATATATATTATTATGACGTATACTTTAATAGATTAATAATGGCATTTGTGAACGTTAATTTACAATTTACTCCGAGTCAGTGACTACAATAATCCAAATCCGTTTAACCCAATAGATTACAAATTAATGTCTAGTCGAGTATTGTAATAATGATAATGGATTGTTTGTACCTTAAACGGATTACTAGCGTGCATACCTAATCGTGTTATACATTTTAAATGTCAATGTGTAATCTACTCTGTGGTTCCTTTGAGCTCGATAATTTTTTTTTATTCTGGAACGATACACGAATTCTTGCACGAGCCCTTAGTCGACGCGAATTTAAAAATATTTAAACTAATAATCTAATTCTATGTACGTAAGAATGTTGTACTGAAGACACGGTTACTTTGATTTTCAGATTTTGCGTCGGAGACCGCTTTTATCTGTGCGAAAACAAAATATTATGCGAATATGATTTCGAAGAGAGAATGGTATTTGCGAACATGGCTTACAATCCAGCAACGTTGGCTCAGTTAAAGCGACACGCTACGCACATACCACCAGCGGTATGTTCTAAGCAATTTTAATATTTTAGAAAATAAACCAAATGTTTTTTCGGAAATAATGCCACCATTTTAGGTAAAATTTACATTTTCGTTTGATATGTGATATTCTCTGAAGTTTCACCGTAAAATTCTTAAAACGCTAAAATAAAGCAAATATTTCTATTTAAATTAAATTATCAAACAAATTTGTTTTTAACGTAATATTTAAAAAGAAAAAAATATCACCATAAACTAAATTAAAAACTTAAAAATTTAATATTATATAAATACCTACAACACAATAACCTACAACGCAATATTATTATTACTATCGATAAATATAAAATATAATAATATAGAAACGAACGACTTGCCTACACAAATATTTTTTTTACGAGAATAAATCGAATTATTATTCGGAAACTCGATTTGTGCTAGTGTACGCTCGTGTGTGAACTTAAAAAAAAAAAACAATCTTGTAAAAATCTTTCTTTCGGTTTTTATCTATACGGTATCGATATTATTCCATTGGTTTACGCGATTCGTTCTCCCCCCCCCCCACCCGCGTCAAATGTGAGTAAATTAATAATTAATTTAAAAAAAAGGTCATTACTATAATTTTAGTAAAGATCCCCTCCCCAGAAAAATTATCCCGATTCAACACTGTTGGTCCCGCCTGTTATACAATTGAACGAATCGATTTTTATTGTTAAAATATATTCAGGTCGGCGGTGGCAACGGCGGCGGCGGCGGAGGAAACGGTAGGCCAGATTTACCGATGGCAACGGGAAGTAACGGGGCTGGGGACCGTCGGAACATCACGCCGACCGAGTCGCATCACCACGGACATCACCATCACGGGCATCACCACGGAGTGCCCACCAGTAACGGACATCAGTTCGGAGGGTCCGGTGCTACCACAAACGGCGATCAGTCTCAGCTCCAGTTGTACGACGTAAAATAATAACGCACCGCACGCATAGGTACTCGTAAAACAATACACTTATACGGTATTCCTCGAACCTCTTCTTTTTTTTTAAAAAAAAAAAATATTTATTAAATAATTTTAGAACGATTTTGTTACAAATAACCGTCGGAAAAACCTCGATTGCTTATGTAACAATAATAATAAAACTATATTACCTACTCGATTCGTTAACGAACACTTACGAATTGTTACAGTCAAAGCTACTAGTCATTATTATATACGTTTCGTAATATTAAAAAAAAAAAAAAAAAAACAAACAAATTATAAAAACTTGTTTAGATTTTTTCCGTAAGCTTGAGCGTAATAAAATTAAACTTTACATTCGCGTGTCCCTTTAAAAATATTAATATTGTTACTGATTTGTGTGTTTTCAATCGACATCGGTTAAATAGTGCTTGTATAATGTTTATAAATTTCATTATTTAGACGTCTGCGAGTATACGATTTAAACAATATTGTACTACTTCATTCGGTTATCGACATTTATACGAAAATTATATTACCAAACTATATACTTAAAAAATATTTACTAGTTTAGTGTTAATGTTAAGTACTTGTAAGTATTTGTATTATTAGTTTTTACCCTTATTATATAAAGGATCTCTTGTTGATTTAAATAATGTTATAAGTTACCTTCGTATTGTTTTTAATTTTTATGATATTTCATCGTAAATAATGGATGTCAAACACTGTAGTACTTATTTTACATAACGCGTAATATTATAATATGTTCGTAAAATAAATAATAAATATTTCGTTGATACCACTATACCTACGTCATGATATTTTATACACCTAGTTTATTCGTATTCAGGTTTTTAGACAAAATCAAAATTAAAGAATATTTATGTGCCGGCAGCAGTGGCGATTCCAGGGATGTTCAATTGGAGGGGATTTATAGTAAATAATAATTGTAATTCATAAATAAATCGTTGAGTTTTCTTTCGTTAAACGTAACTCGACAATAAGAATTTAATAGCCGGAGTCATAAAAGTAAATTTATACTCGATAAATTGAGATTTTTTCCCTTATAAGTTGACTGAAATGTATAATTTTTAGAAAAAAATAACCTAACAAATATGGATAATTATTGTGTATTTTAAGTAAATGGGTAAGGGTATACTATTCCTAATCTCCGCTCTCTGCGTACGCCACTAATCGGTAGTGCAATATTCGATTAAATAAAATCATTTGTGTACCACATGTTCTTCCTTTTTAAATTACATGATTATTTTCAAGGGTTTGTTGAACACGCAGTTCGGTTTATTTTGCCGAAAAATAATAATATATCTAAAAACAATAAAAATAGCAATCGGTCGTTATTTTTTAAGTAAAAATCTAAACAGACGTTTTTATTTTACTTTTAATCTTGTTACTGTAGGGTATAAAATGTTCAACGCAATAGTTTGTAAAGTGTTGCGAGACCCTTTTCAAAAACACCTTTAGTGATACATTGTTTAATCTCCAAATATGGTTTTAAGAACAAAAGTTTTGTTTTCCTCGACTTAATAAAATATTTACGTTTTTAATTTTAAAACACTAATATAGTATATGTTAAACACATTTAATTTATTCATTGGTTGTTTAGGGACTTTATTCGGGGAGTACAGTAACTTTCGTTTGACTTGTGCTGCACGCATTATTCAAAATTGCCATTTCCTGAGCTGATTTGTTACACGAGTTTGCGGCCATTTACGCTCGCAAAAACGATAAGCTTACCATCGAAGTTTTTGCGGCCTCGTAAAAATGATAAACCGGTCATACATTATTTTTTTATCAGCGCTCTATATATACTATACAGTCTGCTTTATCGCACCCGGCTATTGTTACGTGACTTCCGAGAAACAACCCCAGTGATGTACTGCGCTTATACGTGTCCCGTCGTTTCAAATACCTACCTCTCTCCCTTTGCATTTTTTTCTGTTTGTCTACGAGCAGAGAACATGCTAAATCGAACTCGTTCAAAAATGCATGAAAACTTCTCGAATATACGTGAATACTGGCTGAAATTTCCGTTTTTACCGGAAATGTGAACGGAAAAAAAAATATGTTGACAAAGCGACAGAGCGAAGCTTTCCGGATATTACACACGCAGGCGATTTTAACGATCCTTTCAAGACATCGTGGCAATAAACTATTGTTAACTCTTTACAGATGATGTTATTATTTTGATTCCCGTTCCCAAACGCACGTACCTATTCCGTTGATGTACAAAACGTGTCTTTTTGTATGGGTACCTAATACGTTATTCTATGTATGGAAATATGGAATAATAAAATACGAATATTTAATTTGATTCGAAATATCACAAAATCACGAATATCCAACACTCACATTTTCACCGTGTTATCTCTGATATTCTTTTGCAGGTACTCCAGTAAGTTGTTCGTATACTTTATGTTAGTTACTATGTTATTTTATTTGTAGTTTTAGATTCTGAGAAGAGCAAGGAATGTAATGATTTTACAATGATATTTATACTTTTTTTATGTGATCACTTTATTTACCAGAAAGCTTATTCGGATTATCAAGTATAGCACCTTTTTTGAAAGGTAATATTCTCTGGGCGGTACTTTAGAGAGACCATTTTTAAAATTCCCATTAATATTCTAAATAATTAGGAAAACCTCTTTATTTAAGTTAAAAAAGATTGAAAGATTAAAAATAAGGTTGTCATTGGCAACTATTTTTATTTATTTTTTGTTATTATTAAGTTTTTATTATTTTAATCCTTGTTAAACAATCATTGTTGTCATGGAAATGCACATTGTTGAAAAAGCAATATTATATACCGAACTATATTAAAATGAAAAAAAAATTTCGATTTCAATACATTATTTTAACTATTTTCTTTTAGTACATTCTTTTAATCTTTATATTATATTTCTTTATTCTATACTTAAGCATATCACTATCAACTGAACTCAATTAAGAATCATTTTTTCGTTAGCAATGGTTTATCGTTGCTTACAGATATACTTTAAATTCCCGTCTGTATCCAACCTTCCCAAATTCCCATTTACAACAGTGGCTGCACCCTCGTGCGAAATATGTCCTTTTTTTTTTAAATGAATCACGTTGAATAAATTCAAGTAGATGAAAAAATTTCTAATAAATGTTTAAATTTTTTTTTTTTAACTGTAAATTATTTGATTAGAAATGTTATATAATCTAGGCACTAGGTATTCATAACGTAGGCAATTAAATATAAATAAATATTTGAACTTCGAGTAAACGTGAAATTAAATAATCTATACAAAACTAGAATTGATCGTTTTAAAAACCCATCTATTGTACTTTATTGAATATTCCTGAAGGGTACGACGGGTACACGTATAAATAAGTTACTATATTATGCATTATTCCAGGGACTTGAGTTTAATGTGGAAAACGCCACTACACTCAATTGATGTTATTGTGTTAACAGTGTTATCAGGTACCCAAATATATATATAGTATATATTATATTGTGTCGTAGCATCGTTCAACAATAGCTAGGTAAGTTAGAACTCGAGATAAACGCATTAAGACGTCAAGCGCACGGTTAGGACGGTGGGGAAGGATAATTAAATTACGGAGGCGGGGAAAACCCGCTCTCCCACATCAGACTTGTCACCTGTTCGACAGGACAAAAGGACTTCAATCGGCAACGGCGGCGTTTAATTGTCACAACACAATGCGCTGAGCTTATCAATTTATTAGTGTTGAAGGGTTCCCTTCGACTCACGGTGATTCCGTTTTCTATTGTTAAGTTTTGAATATTACAGTGACCATTTAAAGGTTTTCCAAGCAACTTACAAATTTATCGAACCGAAAACTTTTTCCGTGCTATATAATATAATATGATATGCGTACCTATAATAATTGTATATAATAAAGTAGTATTTCACGTTTTTAATAAAAATAGCATTAAAATATTTACAGATATATTTATGTACATCTATATATATATATAAAATAGCTTATCGTGACTGACTGATTCATCATCACTTAACTCACATCACTGGACTGGGCTAAAATTAGGCATAAAGATAGCTATTATGCCGAAGGCATCCGCTAAGAATCGATTTATGAAAATTCACTCCTAAGGTGATAAAATAGGGGTTTTAGGTTATTTTTGGTACGAATATCTAATTGTTTATTAATTTGTTTTTGTTTATTCGTGGGCTACCTTGGTGACGACATGGATAACAATTTGGTTGCCACGGGCAAGAAAACTATTATTATTTACACTGTTATCTAGCAATAGCAAAGTATTGCCGGATCAGCTAGTACATCATGTAGGACATACGTATTGTAAAATTTACGAGTAATTTATATTTTCTCTTAAATTGAAATAAAAATGGTCTTTAGTTCACAAACAGGTAAAATAGATTTTTTTTTTTAAATTTTTTTCACAAAATTTTCATACAATATATATATATATATTCTAAAAACATTTTTAAGCAATCGAGTTCATACAATTTTATGGAAATAAAAATATTATACGAAAAAAAACAGACATACTTCACACAATGGGAGGGCCATTGGTGCAGGTGAGAAGTCGGGGAGGTTTAAGGGGAAATATTATACATATCTGTACGCAAAAATTAATCATTGCCAACGAAAAACGATCCTGAGCTGAGTTCATTTATATATGTTTTGAAAGGCCGTAGTATTTACGAAAATAATACATTTTGTATATCTTCCCATTTTTTGCCGGTTTTTCCCATTTATTATGATAATAGCTGGAAAAATCAAATTTATTTTCCTTAAATACCACCAAAACCAAATTTTCTTTCAGAAAAAGTGCTACACTAAACAATTGGATCAAAATGTATGGTAGAAAAGTTGTTCACAGAAAAAAAAATCATCATTATAGAACCAATACATATCTCGCTCAGCTCAGAATCAAAAAAACTATAAAATAATAATAATTTTCGTGTTTGGCCTTTTAAATACTTTATAATTAATCGCTTTAAATTTTATAAAAGTAAATTTCTATTTTGAAAAAAGGTCTGAGAGTTCAGATGTTTTATTTTTATTCTTTTTATTTTTAACTAATTAAAAAATTGAAAAAATAACCTATTTTGTAGATTTTATCTACAGAAAATAGACAAGCAACCAATGAATTCAGTTATGTTTTCAAAATTGAGATTGGACGAGCAGTATTGAGTAAATTACTCTACCGTATTGTATATTGTAATATATTTGTCCGTAAACACGGCCGTATTTCTTCCCCTTAAATAAGTACAGCTTATAATGAACCTTTTATTAAATTATCAAGCATTTCTGTTTGGTCGAACAATTTTATTCACAGAGTACCTATCGAATGAATATTACGTAAAAAACTCGCAAAATTAAAATGTTTATAAATAGCTTAAAAATGGCGCAAATATTTTGAAAATTTTACCATATCTATAAAATACAAATGTAAGGTTTCTGGCTAGATATCAAATGCCTATGAATATTTTTGACTTAATTACAACAAAAAAAAACAAAATTTGAAAGTAACAAAAGCATTATTTTCGTAAATCATCACATATTTTCTACGTTTTTTACCGGTTTTTTACAATTATTATGAAAACCACTTGAAAAATCACCCCCTTAGTGTACCGCCCTAGGAAAATTTCCTTTCGAAAAAGGTGCTACGCTTAAAAACCGAAAATTCCCCGAAAGGGCAATTTCTGTTAGAAAAGTTGTTTACAGAAAAAAAAAAAAAAACAAAAAAAAACAAATACACATTGTAAAACCAATACACAGCCTTCGCTTCGCCCAGAATCTAAAACGGTTTTCAAATTTTGCCGGACCGGAGAAAATTCGGAAAACCGTCTCCGACCCCCACCCCCTGATGAATACCGTACTCAGAAAACGAATTGAATAACGGAAAAAAAAAAAAAAATCCCAATAATCGATAGCGCAATGAACGCGCGCGATGTATTTCCGGCGGGATTGTTCTCTATATTATGTATGGTATTTCACGAATACATTATGTAAACGACGAGGCGCGTCTAATACGCACTGCGGTTCGATATTTTAATACGATATAATCCAAAACCGATCGGTGTTATTTGCGCATAAGCAACGGCGAGTACGGGTATGTATTTTCGTACCGGTGTACCCGCGCGGGCGGATAGGCCTGTCGGGAAATCGGGATTATCCCCGGCAGGCCCCCGTCAGTATTACACTCGGGGACCCCAATGGCCCAAATCCCGAAAAATAAATATGAAAATTGTAATTTTTATAACACTACCGTACCGGCTGGCGGCTGTACAGTATTAATGCGTAGGCATTTGTAATATCAATTGTGTACACTCCATTATGGGCCGCCGCGTGTTTATACCCGTCTGCTGCCCATATCCAGAATTTTCATTTCGGGGAGGGCTGATCAAAATTTATAAATATTTTCATACAGTGAAATAATAAAAAAAAAAAAAGCGGGATAATAACGGGGACGGGCGCAGCCACTGTTATAGGCAATTCAATGTGTGTTCGTGTTAAATGTAAGCAACGATTGACTATTGCTAAAGAAAACAACGATTCACAACAAAGTCCAATTGATAGTGTAGCTCTGTCGACAATACACATGTCACGTTATGGTAAAATAATAACATACCTGTACATTACGTACATGTATTTTCTTAATAACATTGTACCTATTATCCCGTTTTTCCAATTTATTGAGAAAACTCCTGGGAAATTAAAAATTGATATCTCTAAAGTACCTCCCCAGTCAGGAAAACTTATACACAAATACATATCCCGGGTTTTTCATTGCGTATAAACCAACGCTGACATTATCCGTGACACAAGTAGGACGCGAAAAGAGTTTTTCGAAGTTGAAATATATATATAAAAACCTACTCGAGGAATACATCGGGCAAAGACATTTTAGAAAGTTTAACACTGATGAATGTTGAAAAAGATTTACTGAATACAATTTGAATAAATGTATTTTGTTGACAATTGGTTGTGCAGTAGATATATAATATATATTGTATGATTTGATTGTAAAATGTATCGCAAGTGAAGCGATCGGTTTTTTTTTTTTTTTTTTCATAAACTAATTAAATGCGGCCCTGATAAATATATCCCGGGGTAAAACCGAAAAAGTACCTGTCCGCCTGTGTACGCCCGCGCGCATCTCTCCCGGACGGCCGGAATCGAATCGAAATTCGCCGCGCGTAAAAATTCCGAGAGCGAAAATCGACGTACGCGCGTACCTACCGCGGCGGCGTAAACGCGCGCGCAATAAGACGACTGCGGCGGCGGCGCGAACGCGGCGAGTAAGTAAAACGTCTACGGGGGGGGGGAGAGAGGGAGGGTTACGAAATTTAATTTAAAACTTGCCACTTGAACCGACAATTATTCAGATACGAAAACACGGCGCGTTTCGTATTGTGTGCGCTCCGGTATATAAAGGTTTATTGCCGCAGTGATTCTGAGATTAGCGCGTACGGCGGCGCCCGGGAAACAATGAAATTAAGTTTGTTAATTATTATTCCCGGGGCCGTCGACTCTCCGGTTCGCTCGGCGCAGTTGCGGGGGAACATATAATAATAATAATCATAATAATAATAATAGTATAAATCTAATGTGATTTCGACGGAGCTCCCTGCTCGCCGATAACACGCGGCGTGAAACAAACGCGCGCAACTGTCGCGGGAGGAGGGGGGGGCTCGCTCGACGACTCGTCCGTCTTAACGGTAACACCGCGGTATTCTCCCGCCCGGCTATCAGATAACGTTTTGTTCCGAGATAATCCGTCTGAATATTGTTACGGCTCTTAACGAGCTAATTGTCGCGCTCTCTGATTTACATTTGATATACGCGCCGACTTCGGTCGGTTACAATCAAAGTCAAATCGAGTTTTTGACGGATCGGATTCAAATACTACGCGCGTGTCGGCGCCGCCGCACGGCGAATAACGCCGCCGCATTCGGTCGGTACACGAAAACGATCTAGTGCGGTGTTTACATTGTACACCAAAGACACCGCGAAATGCGGGCGTTCCGTTCGAAATGATAACATTTCGCAGTAAAACGCGTAAATCCGTTGTAAAATATACCGGTCAAAACCACCGGAAATCCAGTAGGTAAACACGACGCATGCGTGTCGTCGGAGGTGCATGCAACTAGGCGACTGATGTTGAAATGATACTTTTTTCCGCTAACTTTCGACCGAGCCGATTTAAAAATAATCGAATGTTAGAAAATAACAGGCATAACTGATGAAGTCAAATGGTCGTTCACGCATAATACGAACGAAAAAAACTGCGCATATTTTTCGTTAAAACTGTTAACCATTTTAACACCATCGATGTTCCTGGAAATGTGTAAGTCGACTTATAGTCGTTCGGATCCCGCGGTTTTTATTTTAAAACGGACTTGTTTTGCTATAGGATAACAAGTTTTCAAAAGTAGAAAAAAACCTGTTAATTTACCGAGCTTTGAAAACAACGGCGGTAACAAACATACTGATAGTGTGCAACACTGCCATGGTTCCGCTCGGGGTTTTTGCGAGTTCTTTTTTTTTTTCCCCCGTCTTTATACACGATGGACGATGCTAGACGATCGCCGCGGAGATTACAAAAACACGAAATTCGCCGTTCAAACACGCACGCGCGCGCCTAAACTCCGTAATAATAACAGCATACGCGGTGCCGTGCAATCACGCCGATCACGGCAAACAGAACCCTCCCCGGAACCAATTAAATAATGCAAAGTGGCGATAGTCTTAAACGATCGCGACGGCGGCGGCCCGGAAGCGGTCGCGGTGCGGATTACCGACCGGCCAATTAATATTCAAAGTCTTCGGCGTGTGTGTATGGATGTACTGGCACGGCGGCGGCGGCGGTGCGGTATCGGCGCAAGAGTAGGCGTACGCCGGAGGATTAACTCGAGCGGTGTATCTTCGAGAAATCCTCCACCCCGTCCTCCGTCTCCGCAATAATGAAATATCAACAGTCCTTTGGACCGAACCGACCGCGTCTTAACACCTTCTCTCCGCGCCCGTCCCCGTCCGACCGCCGCCCGCGTACGCACTTCCGGGCACCCGCCCCGACCTTCCGCCTTTCGATACCGCGGCCGTATTATCGCCGTCGTATACGGGCGAGTATAATAATTCTACCCCGGTAGCTGACCCGCTGCAAGAATATTATCGGCGTCTTCCACGCGCGCGCCGCACCAGACCCCGTATAATAATAATAATAATAATAATAATTTGTTGCCGGCTAAACAAAACAAAACGGCGATCTCGTATTTCGCGGCACACCCGGCAACAATGCAAATATTGCTTATTGGTATCGCCGCCTCCAGCGCCACCGCCGCCGCCGTCTTGGCCGCGCGCGTTCTAATCCTATTTTATACCGCAACGCGCCGGGAACGCGTGGTGGGACGAAGACGCCGGAAGAGTCAGCGGAAACGCCGCGTCTATAGATAAGTGCAATAAACTTCGGGGACTTTCGTCGAATTACACGATAAATATACAGAAAGTCAGTGTACACCGCGGCCCCTTATTGTGTGATCGCCCCCGTTGTTTACGGGTGAGGACGTATATAGGTTTACGTACGGTTTAAATATCGAAATATTTGTTTTACCGTGACGTACATGCATTCGCGGTGGGACAGAGTCGCCGCCCGGGGCCGTTCTGATAAATGTTTTCTATTAGTATTTGCAGATTTAATCGAATATATCTACGGTTGTCGGAAAAAAAAACAATTGACAAAATGATTTCTCTTGACGTAAAAATTGGTATATACATCCACGAAATTGTAAATTTTATTTAAAAATAAACTTATATATAGTCATAAATTCAATACAAACGAAGTAAAATAAATTATTCCTTCAATAAATGTAACTATTAATCAAAACTATTTCCAATATAATAATAAATTATACTCGTAAAAAGAAGTTATAGGTGCGTCTTTAAGTGCTCTTTAATCTGAAATTTACACGCGAAATTATGAAACCAACCATACTATTAACAACAAAGTATACAGTTCATATACAAAAGCATATTATAGATATGTTGATAACACTTTTATTTTATTTAGAGCTGGTTCAAATAAACAAGCAGACAATTTAGTTAACTACTGAAACAAAATAAATAAAAACATTCAATTTACTCTCGAAATACAAATTAATAATAAATTTAATTTCTTAGATATTATAATTTCCATAATGAACAATATATTTGCTTGAACATCAAATAAACATAATTATCAACACGAGCTCAATATTATCAATATTATAGCCCATAAAAATAATTTCAATTCATAAACGTATTAAAGAAAAAATAAAACACAACTCACCAAATAATGTTGTTAACTATTGTAGTATAAAATATCAAAATGATATGTCTAAAAAATTCGCTAAAATTCTGGACAATAATACAAATAATGTAAAAATCGCTTTTAAGACTAATAATAATTTAATCAAACATATAAACAATAGAAAAAAAATCTTCACAAAACATCCCCCTTTTTTAAAAAATGCTGGTATATACAGACTTAAATGTAACTGCAATACATTTTATATAGGTAAGAAAAATAGAAATTTTAAAATAAGACATAAAAAATATATTTCTGAAATAAAATTTAAAAAGATTGCCCCTAATTTAAATTTTGTTAAACATATTTTATAAAATAACCATAATATAAGTTTTGATATTAATACAGACTTAGAAATATTAAATATCCAAAATAACATTTACAATAATTCAGTTTTAGAAGAATTACACATACACAATGAAATGAAGAAAAATAACTTTGATAATATTTGAAAATACAAACCGATTTTAAAAATATCTTATAACAATACATTTTAGATAAAAATAATAACCAAATAATTTATATTTCTCAACATATCTATGAATAATAATAACTCATAAATAATCTCTCCTATTAAAATAAATTATTTCTATATGAATCGACCAATTTATATAATTTTTTTTCTCTATGTATTCCTTCATTTAGTTTTTCATTTTCAGTCGCGTTTTACTTTTTAACTTAGTGATTTTAACTGACGATGAATATTTAATTTGAAAACGGCCGTAAAATACATATATCATAACACGCCAGGCGACGCATTAATCAATTTATTTATATATTTATTTACGAATATTAACCATTTAATAATTTTGTTTTTACTTTATTATTTTATTATTTATTAATAGGTGCTTGGCTCAGAATCGTTTTTCGTTTACAATAGTTTACCGTTAAGTACAGATATAAATTTTAACACTCCATATATAACCCACCTTTTACCTCCTAAAAAAGTGGTATACCCATCAGCAGTATCAGCCTTTTTATTATTTTTAAATAATGCTATAGGTAGGTAGATTTTTTTTTGAACCCTTATTACATCATATTTTGGGTAAAATATAAAACATATTAATATGTATAAAATAAAAAATATTGTTTATTACTCGTATTAAAAGAGTAGTATTTTAATATTTCGGAAATGTTTTGGGGCTATTTTTTCGTGGTTTAATAATGCTAGACTTGAAATAAAAATAATCTCATAAAAACTTTTACACTGCATAAATTGCACGAATTTTACACTAAACCAAGACACTGTAGAAAAATCGTTGGAAATAAACGTTTGGAACGTCTTTATCGCAATAGACCAAATACAAGACGTTTGAAAAATTACAGTTGTTTAATGCCTTAGTTTTCGGATGAGGTAAAAATCGCACTGGCGAATTGCAGGTAGAAGGGGTCGACAAAAATAATTGGAAAACATTTGTAACATTATGGACAATTGACCAAAACGATACAAGATAACGAGGGCCATAGAGCTACAACCTCCATTATCACTCCCCCTCAGTCAACCTCTACTGTGAGAAATTAAATTGAGTGAGAACACGAACACTTGGTCCCTGCAGCTAATTATATCTGAAACTAACGGAAACCCAAAAACGAATCTCGAAAAACCACTCTACCGTTTATAATTCACACTCGGGTAATCGTCTCTGATGAAGAGAAAAAGTTTAGATTATTTTCTTGTCTAACCTTACATGAAACATAAATTGAAGTAATAATTTCAAACTAAAATGGTTTTCTATAGAGCCGATCGATAGTAATAAAACAAAGAATATAGTTTCGTAAAAACTAATATGCATTTTTTTTTTTTTTTATATATAGATATTTTTCTTATAGTCTTAAGAGTCATACCGTAATATTATGTCTACGATAAAATATCTGAACATTCTAAACCATATGCTATCTTTAATTGCTAAGTCTAAAAATCGATTTGTATTATTAATATGGCATTACACAAATATATATAAAACAGTAAAAAAATGTAAAAATTACCTGTAATACATGTGTTTTTTTTTTCAATTAACTACGCGTATATTGTTTAAGTAGGTATTTAAAAAAAACAGTTATTTCTAACAACATACGAACCTAAATTAAGATATAAAAGTATTATTTAGGAACAGTTTTGTGTTGAAGTTTTTGTTTTATATAAAACGTGCATGCACACACACGTGTTTAGTTTTTCGCCCAGTACCCAAATAATAAATAACTGTTGTTGTTTGGCACTTTTACCGGAAAAACAAACGAACATTTTTCACAAACTTTGAAAACATACACATTAAGCGAGTTTTGGTGGCTCATTCATCCGTGTCGGTATTTATGTTCGGTGGTTTTACGTATATAACGTTTTTATAAAAGAATTGTTCGATGAAAAAAAAAAAAAAAAGATAAAATATATTTGAATCTATATTATTTCTAAACACCAGCCACTTAAATTAAAATAAAAACCTAGGTAAATCATTCCTAGGTTAATCATTGAGCCGATTAAAAAAAAGTATTACAATATCATACAAATATACACCTACTGATAACTATGATATGACAAAACTGTTGATAATACATTGTCTAGATTAATAATTTTGTTAAACAACTTCTTTTTTTTTTTTAATTTAGTTCTATCCTTTATTTGCTAAATTTAATCGAAAAGCCACGCGGTGTAATACGTATTGTATACATGGAATTCATATAATATAGATATAAGCAAACCGGCATTTTCTAGTTACATACTACAGTTGTAAATTATTACATTTGTAACCTAAACATTTTGTAACATCGAGTACCCAACTAATATTATAAATTTAAATTAAAACGGATTTTTTCTTAAAATGAAATAAATGTTTATTCACCGTGAGAGTATAAATTCATAATTAATAATTATAAAAAATGTGTATACAAATATGAACATAATATATTTAATTACAACGTATACAGGAAAAAAAACTAATTAGAATAAATGCGGTACAAAATAAATGGCCGGTATAAACTACACTCGTGTTGTTCGCTTGTTCCTATAATCAATTGTTTTAAATCACCGGTTAGTAGTGATAATAATTGTTGAAATTCAAAACGTGTAAATTATTCAACAATACTGCAAAAACAGTCGAATTATCATTTTTCACACGTACTTGGTATCGTTCAAAGTTTCTACAATGGCTGTTGTACAGTTAGTTTCGCACAACAGTTATCTCGTCCTCTTTATCTCTCCCCCTTTCACCGCACAATCTCTCTATTTTGGAATTTCGCTTTTGTTTAGTTTGATACCGCAGTTGCGATCCATGGACAAAGCCCACCAAAGTTTCAGTTAACGATTGTTACATTACAACATTCTATATAGGAAGTGGGAAATTCGACAAACGTTTATACCATTCCTTTTCACATTAACTATATGTGTCCCTTGTCCCAAAACTATTAAATTATTTCAATAATTTCAAATTTATTTATTTTCAACAAGTTTAACAAATATTTCTCTTTGCGCGAATATTTTAAGGTAAATTATCGTAAAATATTTATAAAAAAAAAATCATGTCGATTAAAATATGTTTATAATAATCGTTTGTATTTTTGGTAACAAAAAAAAAAAACTGATAACCAGAACTGATGTATATATGTCACTATTTTTTTTTTTTTTTTTAATTACTCAATAATATTTTATTCTCAAGAAACCTAAAATATAAAATTGTACAAATAAAATAAAACAAATTTAAAATGGGTAACTAATACACTTTAAATATCAATCTCTAATAATTTTGAATATAACTGAAGGAAGTATCAATTTTTAATTTTGTAGAACTGAATTGTTAGAAATTTATTCCGTGAAAATTAAACGCTATAATAGTGGTAATTTTCGTTTGTTTTGGTAGTACTTGTCATAATAGGATTATACATTATTTATGAACAACTTAAAATATTAACTTGCTTTATTTAAAAATTTATTTATTATGATATAGGAAACAACAGAAAAAAACTATTTTTCTGTATCGTGGATAAAGTTGTTTTTTTTTTCACTTTTGTGGTTAAGCAAAATTTAAATGGCTTTTTTTCATGACGTAATAATATTAATTAATTAATTTTATTTTTGTTGTATACTACTCGTTTTTCATAAAGGAATAATGTCAGAAAAAAAAACCTGGTAAAAAAGTTTATTTTAACAAAAAATAATTATGAATTAGCGTGGTACCTATATTTAAAAAAAATAAAGTCATATTTTAGAATTTCACATTATGTAAGGAAAAATTATTATTAATAATAAATTAATATACCTAGATAAATTAACCTGAAAATTGCGAAATAATAATTTCATAAAAAAATGTATAATGACACGAATACTTAATTAAATTATAGGTATTTTATTTTATAACAATAATAGTTGACCGGTGTTTTATATATATAAAGTATAATGTATTATACTCTTCGCAGTATTTTTTAAGTATAAAAGTGTGTTTTTTTATTATTATTAAAGTTTACCGACATGAAAAGTCAACGTAGCACAACAAAAAGTAAAATGTCAATTAGATACGATACTATAATATTATTATAATACGATTAAATGTCAGTTAGGGCTCATGTATAAAGGTTAAAAGTTTCTAGAATATTAGATAGATCGTATAACAGGCACGTGAATTTCAACATTGTCATTTTTTTATTTTTACAAATCTAGTGTTTTAGGTATAAATTGATCTTTATTTTATTATAAACTGAGAACGCCTTGGAATTGATAATATGATTTCACCACATAAACGTGACATTTTTTTCATTTCGTACACAAGGGAAATCATCGAATACGTTTAAGATACCCTTATTATGTATACACAAGACACTTACTTAAATGTCAACCCATCTTCAACTGCCCATGACACTTAATCCAAAGAGCCCCACACATTTATCATGCTATTGTCGTATGAGATAATGCATCCCACGGGTCAACAAATGCATAAATCATAGAAATATAAAAATTCCAAAATACTAATAATGTGTTATATCTTTAAGCACACTATACGCTATAGTTCAATAAAATGATAAATTCAAAAACCAGGATCAAAACACTAATACGAAACAAATACCTACAAATAAATTATATAGGTACCTATCTAAAAACTATATGATATTGAGAAAAAGAAATAATATATATTTATTATTATTTGATAGAATATATATTTATCTAAAAACAATTTAAAAAACTGTTTTAATTATAAGTGTATTATTCAAATTCATACTACCTACTTAAAAAAATATGTAAAACAAAAATCAAAAAAGGAAAATCAACATAAAAAAATTAAAAGGGAGCGTTAAATGTTGTCAAGGAAATGTATTTTATTTTGTTTGTGATGGCGATAAGGTGCCAAGCCACAAGTCTAAACGTATATTAGTGAAAAGGGTGGACGTAGTATAGATATCGAACCGGAGACACCTTTATTCTCTTTGTTAATTACAAAAAAACGCTACCCTTCACAAAAAACAACAAAATACCCAAACACAACCCTTTCACTAGTTTCTTTTACCGTCCACATTGTTTCCCTTTCTTCGTGAAATGTTTTTTTTTTTTTTTGGCCATTGTCCAAAAGGCACGTAAATACTGTAAAAAATCGCTATAAAACGCCTCTATAATGTTTACATTCCTGACTATTTAGACTTCTGCAGTAATACGCACTTATTTTCCCCGCAGTAGGTAGTACATTTACACTGCAGAATTTTGGATTTATATCCACCGAGTTTAACGTGATCGACGTTTTTATTTGGAATGACCAACCAAAAGACTTCCAGACTACGTTATAACTCAGTATAACAAAAGACTCCAAAAGGTTTCTTTTGTGCTTTTTTTTCTCCGTTGGTTATCCATCAACGTCAACTAGGGACTAGTACTTAACATTAGACGTGGTGTATAAAACGCTCAGTCAGCGAATGAAAAAGGGCAAACGTTCTCAATTGGGTAGGTATAGTGGCAAGGGAAATGATAATTAACATAAGAACGAAGAAAAGATATTAATAATATGATGAATGGTGGAAATGTTGACGGTAAAAAAATGTAAAATAAAGAGTCACTGTATTTTGGGTGGTATACGAGCTTATAAATGAAGAAAATATGTATTGGTGAAAGCAACATTTTACAGAAGTTCTACAATACGATAAAATTATATAAAGATTAATATCACTTTCATAATTTATTTAACAATAAATGAAAATTATAAGTAAATAATACATTTTTATAAAACTTCAATTTTCAAGAGTTCCAATATCTATTTTTTTCAATACATTTTTGAATTTATGAAAATTGGCAAAGCGAGTAAAAGTTACATAATGTTTTATTGGTATAAAAACTGTGAAAACGATATGGTGTTTCATTCTTAAAAAAAATATAAGAAATAGTATATAGGTATAGAAATAATTTTGATATTATATTACGTTTGTTAAAAACAAGGCAAGTTTAACTACCTATCTGTACTGTTTAATATAATAATTTTAAAAATAAATTTCTGATGTAGCTATAATAAAATAATTTATTATATTTATATTTATTTATTATAAATTAATTATAATTATAAAACTACTTAGTTTCTCAGTCAACTCGAAATATGTAAAACGTAGGTATATACGGTACGCGTAATTAAATAATTAAATAATTTGTTTTAAAGGTACAAACTGCCCATCATTATTACAATAATCTAATTCTAATTCTAGAATAATACTTTTTGAATAAATATTGTATGATTTTGTCAATATTATCATCGATTAATAAATAATATTATATCTAATAAAAAAGGCAGATACATTGTATATCACTGATAATTATGCAAATATTTTAGGAAGAAAGTTAAAAGGAAGAATTTATAAAATAATTTAATTTATATCCGTACGCAATAATAAACCATTGTTAATTAAAGACATTTTGAGCAGAGTATTATTAGTTATATTTATTCCTTTGTTGCCAAAATAACCTAAAAATCAACCTAAATTTGACAATTTTTCTCATTTACTAAAGAGAACTACAAGGAAAATCAAAAAGTGATCGCTCTAATGTACAACTAGATCAACAATTATAAAAACAAATACTCATACATATTTTAATTGGATTAAGATGTAAAAAAAGAAAAGTTGTTTACCAAAAATAAAAAAATAAAATAAATAAAAACATAATACAGTAAAATCAATACAAAACAATAAATAACATTTTAAATCTAGTACACAATTCAATATAATATAAGCCTAATACATATATATTTATATATTATATATGTATTATATGATATTATAGGCACTTTAATTTATCATAATACTATAAGGTAATGTCGTAAAAACAAAATAGTGAAACTTCGAGTGTAACTTTAGTTGTGGGTGTAAATACTGAACAGTGAAGTTTGTTAAATAATGTAGCAAGAAAGTAACGCCGTCTTGGTTTTTATAGCACTGTATGTACAACTTTTACTGGTTTTACCAGTATGTGATCGACCATTGCACACCCTCAACGCTGCAAATACTTTCCGATTCGGTACGTTAACAATCAAATTTATACTCCGTGTCGTTTTATTGGTTTTTAAAACTGCTTTACAAGTCTCAATGGGGCCAGCGTATTTTGGACGGGTTATAATTAAAACGAACTTCCGATTTCCCTTGACTATGTATACTCGAACCCTTTTATAATTGGAAAATCGGTAAAGGCTGTAAACCATTTACTTTTGAAGGTGGCAGTGATTAAAGGTATAAAACTTAATTATCTATACAATAGTATGTTGTACACTATACAGTAAACCAATTTGGATTAATTCTTCATATCATTAAGCAGGTAGGTACTTGACATATTACGTTAAATCTTGCGGTGTGAGTAAAATAACTAAGTACCAAATACCTATATTTTTATGAATATTATATTCGTTGTCTGGCATATAGTAAAATCAATGGTAGAATCTATAGCAAGTAATGATCTGCAGTTTTAAACATAGATGGACAGATGTGGTAAAACCACGTAAACCTTATTTTTAAATTTCAATTTACGTAATATAAGTGCTCACATACATTTTGGACTATTAACAGGTTTGAAAATTGAATTGATTTTCATTGATTTCTGGTTTCTGGTAGTTATTATAATTATTATTTGTATTAGGGAGTTTGGTTGTAAGGGTAAACTCCGTGTAGGATTATTATAGTTATATGAATAATTAACTAATTGTATACAAAAAAAAAAAATGTTCTCATTGTTATCTACTCAGAGTTATTAATAAACAGCATTTTAACTGTTTAATAATATAAGGCAAAAAAAGCTATGAATAATCACCACCTTTTCTATATACGTCCCTTGAGGAGCTCAAGGCTATACACGGATATACACTCGAATCACAGCCGATCATCAGTCTTGTCCTATACAGGTGGAAAACATCAGCAGTGTATTATTAATCAGCTGCCGTTAACATTCGAGTCCCCAGAGCTGTTTCTTGACGAGGATTTGCTTTTAGCCCTACGGTCACCTTTTATCGTTGCCATTATTATACGGTCATTGTCTCGTGGTAATAAAGCGTTTATTATTATTACTGTATTTTTTTAAGGAGTCAAAAAAAGTGCATTTCCCCTTAATTTCCCAGACGTGTCGTTTTCCCTAGACTTTTCTCATGACTAGATTCTATATGACAAAACTAAAACCTTGAATTGAATAAAAGTGTGGTAATAAAATGAATAATAATTCAATACTCATTGATAATAAATTGGTTAATTATACAAAATAAAAATTCTTAAGCATTAAACAATAAACAATAATTTCATTACTTTAAATTGTAAATTTCAATTTGATCTCTGCGCATAATTAATACATTGTACATTTAAAATTAAACTTTTTTCAAAATTAATTTTCAAATGTAAAGATGAATAAATCTAATGTCCTTATAACAATTAAATAACAAAAATTAATTCTTAATTAATATTAAAATAAAAACTAAAGACATACCTACTAGGTGAAATTTATTTTAAAAAATATATATTTTTGGGTACCTACCCAAATAGAACTATCTTCTTTTAATATTAAGTACTTAAAGCATGTTTATTAGAATAAAAAAATATTGCTATTTTGCATTTTCTAAATATTTCTAAAGAAATATACAGAAAAAATAAAATAAAATTATATGTACAATTTAAAAATAGGCAACTAAAAAAATTATTATTTTTAAATCTTATTTATGACATAAAATGTAAAATAATAATTTGTTACATCATCACCCATACCTAAAAACCAAATTGACACAATACAGCTTCTGTATGAATTTGACTTTAAAGTGCTTTAACCAACATAACTTTAATTTAACAATTCAATCGGTTTAACTCAACAATAAATTAGAATTAACAACAATAAAAAATAATGATAAGTCTTTAACAGCCACGATTTATATTTTTCAGAGTATTATCAAAAATATCTATCTAATTATCTAATCAAAAAATACCATTCATATTGGAAATTTAATAATATTTGAGGTTCAATCACTAGCTGCTTATCCGTAGGAGAAAATAAGAGGGAAGGACTTGTGAGGGGGCTTACCCTTCAAAATTAAGTCATTATCAAGTGGTATGTATTATCAATATTATGATGACTTAAACTCTTTCCTAAAAGAAAAAATATGTGAGATTTGTCCCTATGTGTTCAACTAAAAACTAATTTTAAAAAAATATTATTCACTGACCTTATTTGCAGTAACAACGTTTAGAGTTTTGAACTTATTACACAGACCAGATGTCAAATATCTGAAACAGAATATAACTAATTGTATAAACATAAGGGTAATCTGGGATAAATTCTTGTGAGGCAAGCTATGGTAAAACTAAAAATCTATAAGGTATGAAAAAGAGAGGGTATTCCCCCCCTCCTAATATATGAATCAGTAAGTATTAGTTTATTAGTTAGTAATTGAAAAGATTCAAATATTAAACAAAGAATATAAAAATAAAAACATCAAAAATGTACATACCTAACCTACTAAAAAAAAACATACATAGACACAGTAATAACATTGTTGGTATTAAGTAGATTGCCCTATTCCTTTCTTCCAATTTTTAAAACCAATATTGGTGAGTCTTTTCAACATTGTTGGATAGAAATACCCTGCAGTTGAAACAAAAAGCTGCTTATAAATACTCAATCAGTGGAAATTAGCTATACCATTCAGTTCTAAATAATCTACCATTTGATAAATCTTGATAAATTTAACATCTTTTGGTTGGCAAAGACCATAATTTTCAAAAAATTAATGTAAATGCTGATGTTTTACTAGCAGGATCACTCCCTAATATATTATTAGCCATACAATTACCATCTATTTGAAATAATAATAATAATATACAATAATTAATTATAGTTTCTATGGTTTGTAATGTACCTAATTTAATATGTTTAATGTTAAAGTTAAGTTTAAAATAATAATAAAAATTGAACATAGACAACAACCAACAGAAACATAGACTTTTTAGAACTAACTAATAAATAAAAAATGATGCGAGCTTCTTAATATTATTTTTACTCGTACCAAACATCATAAAATTTATAAAGATTTAAATGTTAAAACAATACACTTACGAATAACATACAATAATACAAAATATTACTTACCTTCTGAAATATTGTAAATTTTTTGTCAATCAGATACTTCTGTTAATGCAATTTTCTGATTGGCCTGAACTAAAAACAACATATGTATATTATGTATTACATTAATATATATTTAAAACAAATAAAATAAATATATTGAATACCTTTAAAATATTATTCATTTCATGAGAAATTTGATGAGAAACTGATGTAGCTGCTATTAATAAACTTGTTTGATTGGTCTGATCTAAACAAATGTTTAAAACAAATAAATAATGAAAAAGTAATAATAACTTGACATTTTTACTTACTATTAGTAGATATTTTTATAAAAAATCACTAATGATTTTTCTTTCTTTATGTTCACTCATATTTTTAAATACCTACGCATATGTACCGAAAATTAAATGAGTAATGTAAAAATATAAAATACAAATAAATATTGAATAACAATTGTATTCCAATATCAAACGATAAACATTCAACAATCAAACATTTTTAATTAAAAAATAGTAATTATTTGAAAGCAAACTATATTAAATGATTTATGATATTATTGAAATTCAATAGATTTATTTATAACCAGTAACCGAATTACTACCATGGTTGCGGGCAGTGGTAGCATTCTTGTAACCGCAACCGTCAAGCTGAGTTTCCATTACACCGTGAACCGTTTCCCATGCATTAATCTACGTATTCTAATTGGCTATACCAGATAGTACCTGATATCAAGCAAATTGTTCAGCCAATCAAAAAACGTAGGTTTATGCACGGGACACGGTATACGGTGTACTGAAACCTCGGTTTCAAAACCACGATATAGATAAAAACTCTTATCTACATCGTGGTCATAACCTTAGAGTAGTATGGTCTATGGTAATATCACAAAATATATGAAACAGTTTTATAATATAACTGTGGTAGTATACTCTATGGTCAAAAGTTCATAACCAAGATCTTAAAATACAATAATATACGATAACATTGATATTATAATATTAATATATAATGCATTGTGTTATTGTTTATTTTTTTATTTAAATTTAATTTTGACTTACAACAGGAGAGGAGGAAACACACTATTTCCCTTAAATCAAATATTTTAGGGGGCAATTGCCCCTCATTAGCCCCCCTCAGATTACGCCTATTTATATAGTATAAAATATAAATACCTAGCAGGTAAAACTATTTTGTTCTTGGTTAGAATACCTACCTACCCACTAAATATCTAATGTGTATATCTTTTTTTAATTTCATAATTGTATCTTTGGCGAAATTTACGATAACTATTGGAGTAACTATGCCTTGTAAATTTTACCTACATGCTTGATTTGTATTCAATCTACACACGTCTATATTTTTACGGAAAAAAAAAAATCAATAACATTAATGTTTTACGTAGAATATAGTACGACAGTAATACACGCACAGGGATATTATAATATATACTGTTTGGCGGGGACAAAGTGGTAATAAATAAAATATTTCCCCGGTGCTCGTCAACGCGTCAGTAATACGAGAGAAGGACCAGTGTATAATAAAGACATCTACTGGACCTAACATAATTTCGTTGCCGGCCGTCTAGTTTTCCCCTGCAGTATATTTCCTTTCCTCCACATATCGTTTTGAGTAAAAGCACAATATTATCCAGCGTATAGTAGTAGTATAGTAGCTTTATAATATTTTTTCAAAAGATATCTGTAACGGATCAGTGCGCCCGATTGCCTTTGATGGAAAAAAAAAGCAAAGAAAAGCAAAGACCCCATTTACTCATGATCGAACACACCTACCTTATACGTATATACATATATACATGTTTTTCGTTCTCTCTTATACATATATATATTTTAAATTTTTTTCACCCAACTAGGTATTTTTTTATTTTTATCGGAGTTTTAAGTGTCTATATTATCAGTATTATTATTATACACCATAACTGTTAATAATATAAACGAATATCGCAAAAGAAATTACGGCACTTCAAATTATGTATTATCGAACTGCGCTCAGAATCGTCTTTTGTCAAGGAACAGTTTATCGTTACTTACAGATATAAATGAAATAACCTTATATATCCTACTTTCCCAACTTCTCACCTACAACAATGGACACTCTCATCTCCAGTATTAACTTTTTTTAATTTTATATTTAACCACGGATTTTTCGCATTTATTGTTCTATTACTCGATAATTTTTAGCGATGAAGGCCTTAGTTTTACAATGATGTTTATTTTTATTTATTTTTTTCTGTAAGCAACTTTTCTACCAGAAACCTTGCTCCGATGTAGTTATCAATTGTAGTAGTTACCTATTCTAAAAGGAAATTTGATCTACTTGGGACTTTAGTGAAGCCATTTTTTTATTTTAAAAACGGTTTTCATAGTAATTGAGAAAAATAGCGTAGGGAAAGCGGGAATATGTACGCACATAAATAAAAGAAACTTCGTTTTGAGTAAGCAATGGTTAATCGTTTCGTACAGATATAAATTAAATTCCCCTACCTTCACAATTTCTCACCTACAACAGTCGCCCACACATTCTGGAATTCCTGGAGTTTTAAACTCTTCTTCTATTACGCCTCCTCCCTTCCAGTTGATTTTTAACGGTAAACAAATATGAATAAATGCATAGAATTTGAACCATAATGTGAAAATCTCTGGAACCCAGTGGCGTATAGTATTTAAGGTTTTTTTTGGGAGGGGAAGGGGAAGATTCAATAAAACAATTTAGACGACGAAGTCCACCTAAATCATATCGAGCCCACCATTATCATAGGAATTGTGCGTATCTAAGGTAAGGAGGGAATAGAAACCCTCTGAACTCTTCCCGTCGCTACTGAAATCGCTTGTCACGACACACGTGGTTTTATTTTCGTCTTTTATTGTCGATCGTTTGCGAAGTTTCGTCGGAGAGTCGAGTACCACATCTATCATACATAATCGTATGAATTATAATAATTTTCCCGAGACAAATTAGACCACGAACCCCCACTTAAGATTGTAAACGTCACGGAGCCGCGGAATCAACGACTCAAAAAAATATAATTAATAATTTCAATTTAGCCGGCAGCGTTTATATTTTCGCGGTGTGCAGGGTATGTAATAATACGATGTGTGTGTGTGTATATTATAATATTTCGCACACGTGACTCATCGCCTCCGCCCGTCAAACGCCAAAATGGTCGGGCAGTCAAAGGCCCGCAATAACGGATATTTTATTTCTTTTTGATTTTTTTTTTTTTTTTACCCTCCGTGCCGGGAGCGGGCCGCGGGGTCGTTATGTTATTATTATTCTCCCCGGAATAAAGCTTGTTTCATTACGCGCGGTGGTTCTGCTCGACAACTAATTAAAGCGGCCCATGTACCCACGCCCCCTTATCGCCTACTCCGACCGTAAATGGCTCTTGTCACCCTAACCGTCGTTTCTGCCCGCCGCCGCCGCCGTATAGTTGTCGTTTGACGAAATTATATTTATAATAATATTATGAGAAAGAGCAAAAATAAATGCTAAAAAAAAAAAAATGTTTTCGAGAGGAGGGTATATATTATAATACAGTAAATATATATATATATAATATATACCCACTTAAATTGCAATAATTCCATTAAAAATAAAATACAACGTTACACTCAATCCTATCAATTGTCAGTCTATCTCAATAATTATATAATTATATCATGTCATTTAGACTACGTCTATAGGAAGGGCCATTCAAATTTCACGACATATCGTAAATAGTTAAATTTACCATGAAGTACTTAATTATTTTTAAAAAAGAACTGATATTGCCGATGGGCGAGATGAGACATTGGGAATATAGGATACATATACTGTCATACCTGGCAATCAATTACGCAACTACGAGGGTGCTAAAGGATGCTTAAGCACCCCCAACTTAACTCTAAGCACCACGTATTCCATGTCGTTGTAATTTCAAATACCTATAATTTTAAAAACAAAATGGTATTTTTAATAATTTACGATCAATTCATATAAAGACGTTTTTTTGAATTTTTACAAACTAATGCTGCAGTTTGCATTGACCATTCCAATCAGTTCAGCAACATACGAAAATTGAAAAAATTGACTGAGAAGTAGTATGATACAGCAATGGTTTATCAACTTAAGTATCATTATCATTCAAAACGACTTAACGAATGAATTTGACCCAGAAAAAATATTGAACAAATTTGCTTCCACCGATTGAAAATTATTTAAAAAAATTTCATGTTGAACAATAGAATGATTAAAAATAAAATATATTGAAATTGTCAATGCATTATGTTGGGGAGTATAGGGGCGGAACTTTTCACGACTATGTGAGTTTCATAATTTTAGCACCTTCAAAACTTGTACTCTAATATTGCTCCGCTGCTACCCGTTTAGTTTTATTGGAATTCAATTATTATAGTACATAATATGTTTTTCGTTGATTTATAAGATTAAAGCTATTTGTGACTTACTATTACGCTATTTTAATATTATGCCTGTTTATGCACACGACCGTTTTTTTATAGCTGTACGCGCAATTAAGTTTCTTTGTCTCTAAAATATTCTACTATACGCGGCTAAAATTGGTTTCGGCCCTCATAATATTAATATGGTTACAGAATAAAGGTTATTAAGTTATAGTTTTATATTAATTTAATATGTTGACCATATATTTAAAACCAATAACTTCAAATTTTCTGTGGTGACAACGTTGAATAAATAATCAAAACAAAAATAACAAATCGATACTTAATGTTAATATTTATTATACGTGTTCGTTGCGATAATTTATTATTGCTGTAGAAGACGTGGATTTATTATAATATATATTGTATAGCTGATGACGCAGAATCGAACAATAACTTCGTTTGTCGTTGAGAATCCTATTATAATATTAATGTATGGTGAAACATGATAGAAAACACCAGTAGCTATGAAAACGATTCGGACACGAATTCAGAAAGCGCTAGCGCACGGACGTTTCCGACTGCACACGACGACGATCTCGAAGAATTACAACGGAAGTTCTTGTACGCGATCAAAGCGTGCGATATCGTGACGGTCAAAGATCTGCTGGAGAAAAGAAAAAGGAAACAATTGGATTTCGATTTAAATTGCAAAAACTACCAGGGCACGAACGGCTTGAACCTGGCCATCCAAGTGAATTGTGAACAAACGATCGATTTGCTGGTATCGCAGCCCGGGCTCCAGATCGGCGACTCGCTGATGCACGCCATCCGTGAAAATCTCTATTCGATCGTTATCAAGCTGTTGGACATCCTCGAGTCAAAAGATCCGGAAAAGGTCAAACTGGGTTACGAGCATTCCATCGAATTCCCGCAACACCTCACGCCGCTCATATTGGCGGCCCAATGCGGCCATTACAAAATTATCGGCTTGTTGTTGAAACGCGGCCACACAATACCGATACCCCATAAACCTCAGTGTTTTTGCAAAGACGTTAGTTATTGATTACCAACTAAGTTATTTATGTTTATTAGAAAAGTATGCCCGAGAGCTTTACGTTTGTCTAATTCAATCGGGGAGGGGTAGTAGAATTTCACAAGTGGCATTATTGACACCCCACCCTAATATTTTACCGGTATAACGTGTGCTCGGTACGTTTCTCAGGTGTGCAAGTCGTTGGCCCAGCTCAACGACGGTCTCGGGGCGTCCGAACTGAAACTGTCCGTGTTCCGCGCGATCACTAATCCGGCGTACATCGCGCAAACGTCCGAAGACCCGATATTGACTGCTTTCCAGCTCAGCCAAAGGCTCAAGGATCACGGGACCGTGGACCGGATATTCAAGTCCGATTATGAGTCGTTGGACTTCCATACCAGGATGTTTGCCGTTCACATGATCGGTCTGTGCCGGTCGTCTGCCGAGGTGGAACTGATATTGACCCGGCAAGAGGGGTGCAATTTTTTCGGCTCGTTCCCCTACCATCGGCTGGTGATGGCCATGGACCTGAAACAAAAAGAATTTGTGGCGCACGCGTACGTGCAACAGAACTTGGAAACGGCATGGACCGGTACCTGGCACGAATGGAAGCGTTACGGGTCGGCATACAAGAGCTGCATGGTGTTCCCGCGGATATTGCAACTGTTGTTCATAGCGGCGCTGTACCTATTCGTGCCGTACTCCAAGTGGGGTCAACACTACGCGCTGCCCGTGAACCGGATGCTCAACTATTTGGCGTCGTATACCGTGTTCCTGGCGATACTCACGTACGAGAACAATTTCAACAAGTTCGCGTCCACCAGGGATCGGCCCAATTGGACGTTGAAAATCTGTATTGTCGTGTACGCAACGTCGTTCGTCGTCCGGGCGGCCAAACTGATCATGCTGCAGGGGCCCAAGCGCTATTTCAGTATGCTGTGGAATGTTTACGACTGCGCGATGCTGATCATGCTAGCCGCGATTTCCGGCTTCTGGTGGCTGTCGTACACGAGAACGTGGGCGGACGACGGCGGCGGCGCCGCGTCCGAACCGGTGGAACGGAAATACTGGCATCCGCTGGACCCGACGCTGGTCGCCGAGGGCCTGTTGGCCATGGTCACGGTCATGTCGTACATGCGGTTGCTATTCCTGTGCCAGTTAAGTTACGCCCTGGGCCCCATGCAAGTGTCGCTGGGCAAGATGACGGTCGACTTTGCCCGATTCGCCGTACTGTTCGGCATAATCATAGTGTCGTTCACCGCCGGCCTGTGCCGGTTCTACCAGTACTACGGCGGCATGACGCGAACCGACCCGGCGACCGGTCTCCAAGTGGAGCAGGACGAATCGTTCGTGGACGTGTTGTCCACGTTGAAAACCCTCTTTTGGGGCATGTTCTGCATGACTTCGTCTACGGCCGGGTCGGTAGTGATCGAGAATGCGGTTGCCGATACCGAGACGAACGAGGAGTTCGCGGTCAACAACCATTATTTCACACAGGCCGTGGGCACGGCTCTGTACTCGTTTTTCGAGACCCTCTCGGTGGTGGTTATGCTGAACATGCTGATAGCCACCATGTCCAACACGTTCATGCGGATCACGGGCAACTCGTACATAGAATGGGTGTTCGGCCGGACGCAAGTGTTCCTGTCGTTTTCCGTGCATACCGAACTGCCGCCGCCACTAAACCTGCTGCCGTCGGTCCACTGTTGCGTGGAAACGTCCGCGTGCCTGGGTAAGAGTTACCAGGGCGTGGCCAATATGATGTCGACCAAAGGGTACCTCAAGCAACCGTACCCCAAAAAAGAATTCGTTCACCTGATGCGCAAACTCGTCAAACGGTATTTCCGGGACAGACTGTCGTCTGCTTTTGTCAGAAAGTGCAATCCCGTTTGTAGTTGAACGCGAGGAGTACAGGTACAATAGAACGTAACACCCGTTTTCACTTTACGAATTTGAATGAGTCTGTTTGAAAAAGTTATCTTGTGATTTTTTGATTAAATCATTTTTTCTGGTAGAAAAGGTCGTCCGTGCTTTTATAAAATAATGAAATCGTGAAATTATACGTTTTCCTACATTTTATCCCACTTAAGTGCTTTTATTTAAAAAATGGAGTCGGAAATCAAAAAATTTACTTTTTTAAAAGTACAATTTAGACAAATTGAGCTTTCAGAAAAGTTGCTATACGTAGAGATTGGATCACGTTTACTAGAAAAAAACGTGTCCACAGACTTGAACAAAAAAAAAAAAACATCTTAGTAAAACCAATAGCCCCTCGCTCCGTTCGGAATCTAAAAAATAATAAACATCTTTGTAAAACCATAAGCTTCTTCGCTCCACTTAGAATCTAAAATTAGGTATGTTCCATCTGGATCAGGCGAAAAGTTGGAATATTTTAAGGTAAGTACATGAGACACGAACAAATCGAACTAACTGAAAAAAAACGCACTTTTCAATAATACTTAATAATATAATAATAATAATTCAATATTATTTAATTCCGTTGTGACATACCCGGGTGGTAGTCGGGCGTCCTATGAAATTCTACCACCGACGAATCACACTTTCTTAAACTATAAATAGTTTTGTTTGTTTTTGTACACGCCTTTATTGTCTAACACCAATCACGGACAACTTTATTAATGAACATTCTTCAATAATATTAACACCATAATATAATAAACGAAATAACGTTCATGGGAACGTACAGCTCTATTAACGCCGCGCACACTCAGTGTCCAGGCTCCAAAGAGAACATAATATTATAAAACCGTTAACCTAAAATTAAAATTAAAACGAAAGGGACTAAACTGTACATATTGCCACCGCGGCAACACAGCTTCGACAACTCCGATGACCGCTGTTCGGCGAGAAGTATCGTCACCGCGTTTTATTTTATTTTATTATAATTTAGATGGTATTTCACCGTGAAAATAAATACGAACGAGAGAAAAAAAAAACACGAACGGTAAGTACAAAACATTTCGGAAAATTTAATTTTCATTGTAATGTACCCATATAGGCATGGGCGTGTTTAAGGAGGGTGGCATGAGACCTATTGCCCCCCCCCCCATTCACGGTATTTCATACTTTTTTATTATTATGGAAAGTAATTTTTAGAAGAAGAATTGAAAACCTGGAATGTAATATGAAAAGAAAAACCAGTACTTAGGTGAACTTCCATCCACTACATTGGAAACTATATTTTTACCACTTATGGATTTTTATCAAAACGGTAAAAGGCTTTTAATACTATTCACAACCATTCCTGTAACTACATGCACACCCGAAAGGTCGTTTTCTTCACTTAAGATAATTAAAACCTATTAAGGGGAAAATCGATTCAATGGATTAGCATTGTTCAATATACATCCAGAAATAATTATGTATAAAACTTGAAAAAGTAGTCGATATATTATACGCTAATAAGGTAATAAATACCACAGACGCCTTCAGTTATAATAACTACACAAATTTCATTTAAAAATATATTTTATTAATTATTTTACGAATTAAATGTTATACGTTTCTTTCAAACACATATATTTTGGTTGTTTGGTTATAAATTATGACATTGTTTTGAGATGGAAAATATCAGTTATAAATAATATAAGTTTTAACTACCTAATTACCTGTATGTATAATATTAATTTTTTGTTTGTGCCGCCCCCAAGGCATTTTTAAATACACCCCTGTATATAGGCTAGACAAATATGGGCGTAAACTTTATATTTTTTTGTGTGGAGGAGTGGGTTATAATTAATGTACAGAATGATCAATCTTCTACAAGACCGCGTTTTCTTCTTTAATTTTTTTATTTTTCAAATTTTGTATAACTTGGAGAAACTATAATATAGGTACCTACTATATTTTTACAAAACATTTACTTTTAATTTTTCTAGTTTAGTTTAGTTTTTTCTAGTCTAATTTTATCTAGTTGATGTGTAAAAAGGACATTTTTTGATTTTCCAAGTAGTTTTCATGAAAATTAAAAACAATCGGGGAAAAAAAAAATTTTAATTGAAAATTGACAAATTTAAAGCGTTATGATTTCATTATTTTAAATTTGTATGCAAATTTGTTTTCAACCAGAAATATTGCTCCAATAGAAAAACGACAAACGATCATTAAACTGGTTTATTGATATTATATTTAGTCTTTAAGCCATTGACATATTGTTATATTATTATGTTTTTATACTTTAAAAATTAGACGTGTTAATCAAAATAATAAAAAAACAGCACAACAATTAAAAACAACATTTCCATATAAACATATAACTATATATTTTTTGAATCATCAAACAGAAAACAATTACTAAGTTAAATAATATAAGAACTAAGCTGAATAAAATTATAAAATATATGTATAAACGATTAATGATAAAAAAAAGATAGTCAACAAAGTTGATAAAATAGTTAACAATAAGTATATCACAGATGACACCTATAAAAAGACAAAAAAAAGACAACCTCACTTGATCACATGGGGTCTATACGATATATAAAATTATCAGTATACAAACATTTAGCTAACTTAATTATAAACTGTTCACCAGTTTTCATACAGCTCTGTGGTCCTTTGATCATTTTCAATGCCATATCGATGGCTACAACACAATCAGAAAATTGTTTATCTTGTTTAAGACATTCCAAAATACTAACTGCTTTCAAACATTCCAATGATGTAGTAAAATCACTATATCAATATAATAAATAATTTGATTAAATTTGTGAATTTCAAAATGTCAATTTATTTAGTATAAAATTGTTATTATTTGAGTTATTACTTATCATTGCATGAGAAACCACCAGGTGCATTGTCTTCTTGTCTAATGTATTGTTTACGACTAGATTTGTTTTCGGGTAGCTGTGTATATATAAAAGCTACTAAAGCACGACACAACACACGACATCTATAGTTTTAATAAAAACTGTTAATAATAATATTTTATACAACAAAGAACAGATAACTAACTTTGAAGAAATATTGGTCTGTTTTTGTAACCTAATAGCATCAAACAAACTCCAACTCTGTTTATATTGGGCTAATTGTGTTGCTGAAACAGCTACTCGAAACAGATAGTCAGCTGTTTGATCATCTTCAGCAGTACTCAATCGCAAAACTAGAGACCACAATAATGGCAACTTGTTTTCGGCAATATTACTGCAAAATAAAACAAATATTTTTACTTTGATTAGTTTCAGCAAATTTGATTTTAAATAGAACTACCAAAAAATTGAATAATAGTTAAACATTTATTAAGTTTTTTTTTTTTTTTTAAAAAAAATTAAATAGTAAATTAATAAAGTGATTTACTTGGGTTTCACAGCTTCTAAACATTGTACCAAAGTACTCAAAACATCAGGATATGCAGATCGATTTTGGGATTCTTTTAAAGCCAGTGTATATAATGTAAGTATATGGCATGATGATATTAACACTTCACCTAAACCTTGATAATAAAGTCTAACAGGTTGAACCAAAGACAGTACTTTATCCCATTTAAAATTGTCTTCATTTCCTAAATACCGTTTAAGCAAATTATTTAATATTCATTTAATAAGTTGTTTAAATTAACTTACCAACACTTTTAAACCACGATGTCAAACAGGATTCAAGTATATCACCTTTATGTTGCTGATCGGTAACATGAGCCCATGTTACCATCAAAAATCCTTGTAGTACAACACAGTCAGCTTTCCGTTGACTAATCCACTCTTGAATAGTTTGCAACATAAGTGAAGACAATATGGAACCTGTAGGTTGGTTAACTAACATCAACAACTCTAGGACTAATAACTTTGCTTCTTCGCCGTGTTTAGTGACCATTTCTGTTTCATCAAGTAATCGATGGAAAGCACACTTCAGATGCTTATAATGACTACCCAATACTGACCTATATCGTGATGCAAGTGATATAAACATCCTCACCATTGCTCGAATGAATATACGCCTTTTATATAACATTGGTTCCGCATAAGGCGCTTGATGATCAACATTATTATATCCAGCTGCTGATTTCAATAGACTAAACATTCAAATTATATATAACAAACATTTAACAATATATTTATTAATTAAAAATAAAGTATTTACTCAAGCACGGCTGAATCTGTACCACACCAATCTTCATTACTTAATTGAAGAACTGTCATAGGATCATATTTTGAAACGAACCAACTAAGAACATTTTCATACGTTTCACCATCAATTTGGTACCATGCAAATTTCTGAGCTTCTAATAAAAGTGGCCTGATTTTTCCACCCTATAAAAACTTATAATAAAGTACACATTTCAAAAAACAACTGTATACTGTACTTTTCTCATATTTGGTTGATTTGATAATTTTATAAACAATGATAAAAGTATCCGTAGATCAATATTGGGCACGTATGGCCACGGTACTTCCAAAATTATATTTGCTAAAAAGCACTGTGAATGTGGTAAAAATTGGTCCATAACCTGTACAAATATTACCAACATAACATATAAATTATTATTATGAGTAAATTAAATAAATAATATTGTCACCTTCATAATTAAATCCAAATCGACAGGTGTTGGTATAAATCTTTGCCACGGTAACTTTTCAAGATTTGTATGAATAGTTTCAAAAATGTAATCATTTGTCTGAATATGAGCAAACATTTTTATATACCATTGACACACAAAACTTAAAACATTATCACAGGCTATAAATAAAAATAAATTATTTTTATTTTTAAGATTTAAGTAAAAATAAATTTATTCAATAAATTACCTGGCATAGTGTCTAAAACAAATGAGGTACATTCCACCAGTGCATCAACCATTAGAGTAGATATTGAAGTATCAGTAGCCAGCCATGGTAGTTTCAATGATCTATGGTCAGTATTCCATCCTTCATACCAAGGTTCCAACCATGGACCAAACATACTTATTAAAGCTGGACATAAAAACTCACATACTAAAAAAAAAATTGAAAAATTATCAGTCACCTACAAACAAAATATTTTAATTTACTACTTATTTCTTTGATATTATTATAAATACTATTATATATATACAACATAAGTACATAACAAAAAATACTATATTTTTTTTTAAATTATGGAATCAATTTTTTAATTTTAATACTAGAACATACAGTTTTATGAAAAATAAAGTTCAAAAAAATAAATGAGCATACTTTTATTTGCTAACATTCCTCGATATGATTGTAATGTTGCCACGACTAATGCATGACTAACCATAGCGTATAAACTGACTAAAGGTTCAATGTATACATTATATTTTGAATAAAGTTCTCCCGTAGCAGACTTCAATCTTTCATTAGCGAAATGTGTTGTTAAAAGATGTAAGGTCTCTTGTAGCTAAAATACAAAAAGGAAATGTTAGGTTATGTAAAAAAAAATGTTAACTATATAAGTTGTAAAATACTTCTTGTGAGCCTAGAGACCGTTGATCAGTTGCATAACGTCTAACTACATCTCTTCGCTGATCTGTTGACATTCCTAGTAATAATATAGTTTTCACATTGGTTGTTTGTGTTGTAGGCACAGCTTGGGCCAAAATAGTATTGAGAATGCTAAACCAAACTTGGCAATATATTCTGCCTTCTTTAGAATGATCTAAGAGTTTTAATAATATTTCACCGTAATGTTCAGGGAAATCATGATCCATTATTTTACATAAATGTTGACTAAAAAGCTGTAAATATTTAACAATAAAGTGTATTACTAATGAGTAAAAAAGTGAAACAATATAAAAAAATTAAAAATAAGTTATCCTAACTTCATGCAAGGACCATGTGTAGTCTGATCGAATTTGTTGTTTAACCATTATTAAAGCTTCTATACAATGATCAATTAATACAGATCTTTCTTGAAGTAGAGGCTGTCTGGATGAGAGACAAACACAAATATCGAACTGTAAGATAATTTCATATTAGTATTTTAAACCACAGTGACACACATTACTAACTTTAGAGAGTAACTTTAATGCAATAGGTTCAAAATGGGCATTACAATGGTTTACGATTTTTATGTAAGCTTCTATGAAAGTCTTTGTGGTTGTAGTGGATGGTGAAAATAATGGAACAAGTATATCAGCTAATTCAGGGTAGTTTAATGCTGTGTCTTCTATGCGTAAACATTCTAATTCATTATTCATAATGAAAACCTAAATGCATTAATCATTATTAACTTGTAACATGAATGAATATTGATATTTTGTATTTTAAACAATAACACTAGTATTACGTACATTTCCAATTGATTGTAATATGGTCAACAGAAATTGTTCAATAAATGGACATGATTTCATAACTTTATATTCAGACATAAGTGTATAGAACAACTTCACGCCTATACCACGTAATTCATTAACAAGAGCAATATCTCCTATTTTTGTCAATGAACTTAATTCATCTAAAATTAACCTAAAAAATCACAGTATTGCAAACAAAATTATTATAATAAATAACTTATTTATTAAAATTTTGGAAATTTAATTTAAATGTTTTAAGTCTTACTGAATAATTAAATCGATTGTAGTACAAGAAGTTGTTAAAGAACATGGTAATGCATTTTCTAAAACCTCATTAATTAATGTGTCCAATTCTGATCTATTATTTGAATTTATTTCTACCACATCTACATTCAACTTAGCTTCACGAATCTATAAAATATGTTTCGTTATATAAGTATTAAACAATATTATTATTATTTTTTTAAATTATATAGTTTATACTTGGAAAGTGATTTCAGCTGCACCGGCACATTTAATACTGCTTGCATTTCCTTTTTTTGTTTTATAATCACAAACTGCTTGAACACGTGTAGTTGAATCTATTTGAACATAAACCATTTTTATACCATCAACATATCGGTCGTCTAAATTCTCATGACATTTTGTTTGGGCTCTATATACCTTACTACAAAATATAATATTCATTTTTTAAATGTACTATAGAATATAAAATAAATTTTATTAAATACCCACTTGACAAATTCTACTACTTGCTTAATATTTAATTGTATAATATTTAGTAAATGGTTTTTTTGATATAAAATATTATTAGGTATTGTCTGCACATCTGATAGGCGTGCCATAAAAGTAGGACTTTGTACTGGATCATCATAAGACTTTAATCTAAAAATACACATAGTATTATATTCATTTAACTGTGAGTCTTGGTATATTAAAATTCAAAATATCAAACCTGTTGATTATTCTAGTTAAAGGATCTTTTTCTAAAGGACGTTTTCTATTGATATAACTGCTGATTTTAGTATTTTTACCAAATAAATCACACCAGTTTTGAATACAATTAAGTTTATTCTCTTCAATTAACTTATGATTAATTAAATCTGACAACCATTCCTATAATAAATAATAAATAAATAATAATTTGGCTATCTTCAAGCACAAATTTTATAAGTATAAAATTACATTAGATCCATTAATAATATGTGTTAAGTCATTTGGTTCATACATCGAATTCAATGAAGGAATGAATAATGTGGATTCAAGAAGCCGAACATCAGTTAACCATAGAGTACAGGCTTCATAAAATCTACAAACCAATATTACATTTTAGAACTAAACATTTTTGTTATGGATATTATACAATTACGTATACCTTGCTAAACGCAAATCAATTTCAGAATTTGGTTCAGTTTGAAGTTTTGTACGGTGAAAATCAATACACTCCTTTAGCTTATTACCAATTTTGCTTAAATATGGTGAATTAACAAGGCCTTCGAAAAATTTACGACCAACACAACCCAGTTGTTGAGGTCTAAATTAAAATAATTAAAAATAAAATATTATAACAGAGATTATAATTGACTAGCAAACATATATTCTCACCCTGGAATTCGTTGCAAGTACAATCTAAAAAAGTTTTGCCAGTATATAGAAGTCATTGGATGATCAGCAGGTATTTCTAACCCATACTGCATCCATCGATAAATGGATAAGTGTCCAGATGTAAAATTAGGTAATTTTAATTCTGAGCATACTCTCTAAAGTGAAAAACATGTTAAAATAGTTATTGTAAAACATTTTATTGTTTGATTTTTTCTAACCTTAAGTGCATCATCAATATTTGCCTTTCCTTGTTGTAAATGTAATTTCATTAACAAATGTTTCCAAACATCATTTTTACCTTGAATACACCATTCTTCAGCTTCTAATGCTAAAACAGCATAATATGGACAGTGATATAATACTACTGGATATTTTGGTAATAAGAGTGGTCGTTTTTCTGGACTTTGAAACATAAAATTGAAGATTGATCCAATTGACGAAACATTTTCTTTAGTTTCGCTAAATTGCTATTAATCAATTTATAATTAATATTTAATTAACATCTCCTCATGACCAAACTTACTGTTATTAAACATATAAGCAATTCTCGAGCCCACTGTAATAACTGAAATCGAAAAACATTTCTGAAAACAGCATCCAACACATATACAAACAAATCAGATTCTGCTTCTTTCCACACAATGCACACCACTTTAGTCCAAAGTTCCATTACGGGACGAGGACTGGTTAATCCATACCGTGTATAGTTAGATATTTGATATTGAATCATGTTGGTGAACTGTAAAATTATTTCAGAAGGCCCTTGCACGCTTAATAAATTCATAGCACGTTTTGTTGTATTACTACGATTATCTGCCATAATGCCAGCCACAATTGCAATAAATCTATAAAAAAAAAAAAAACAAATTAAAATCAGTACTTAAATGTTTAAATGATAATTAAATTACTTTTTGGATTCTAGTAGACAATCTTTGTTTTCAAAAAAGAATGGCACAATCACATTTAAACAAGCAATTGTTGCTGTATAGTGTCTGTATTGTAACAATCTATAACAATAGTCCAAACCTTTATTTAATATGACTGGAACACAATGCCCAGCTGTAGTTACATATATAGCGGTATACAGAACAATTGGGTCATCATAACGCAAACACTGTGTGTCCTAAAATTGTACAAAACACATTATTCCTAATTACTGTAAACTATAAACTATTAACTCACATCACTATCAGAATCAATATCAATAACTAAACGTAAGTAATGGCTTAAATCTTGTAATGAGCTCTGTACAATGATATCTGGTAAGTCCATTAAGTGAAGCTTTAATGAATACAATATTTTCCATGTCCACACCCGAAAAGCTTGTTCATTTGATTTAATTTGTACCAACTAAAATAATATTAATTATATTGCTTTCAATCATTGAAACTAATTTTTAAAACTTTCATATTCAAAATTACTTGTTTTATACTGTGAACTAAATATTGGGTTGAAGTTTCATCTACAGTGATAGGAGCGTGCTGAACAACAGCTTTGACAACAATTATTGCTATACGACTATGCATTTCTTTAGTTAACATAAAATCACTGCATTTAAAAATAAAAATAATAATATTTGTACACATATCTTACTAGCAAATAAAATCTAATAAATAATACATACTTTACATTAGTCTCATTGCATCCTGAATACAATTTTGTAAGTATATAGCGACTTAATGTATTTTCCATAGATGTAATTGGATGATTTAAAATTAATTTCTCTAAGTAAGATAAGTCATCTGTAGTAAGATTCCAATTTTGTAATGGAAGGGTTTTGAAAAGATACATTGAACCCTTAACAAAACAAAATAAAACAAATTCAACATAACTGTCTAAAATGAATTGAATTGACCATATTTCTAGTATACATACAGAACCAACTTCATCAAAATTATTTTTGAGTTCATTTAAAATATCAGAAATAAGAGATGGCTGTTTATCAGATAAATTTGTAAGTAATGTTCGACAAGTTTTGCGACATAGTTCTCTAGTAGTTTTACTCACAAATCCTATCTATTAAAATAAAAAGCATGAAAAAAGATTAATTAATTAAAATAATTGTCATTCTTACTTTAAATAAAAAAACAGTCACTGTTTTTATAAAGTCTACATCAATAATGTATCTACTTAAAGCCATATTACTAATGGCTGTCAGAAGATAGTAACATTCACTGTCAGAAGTATTCACAATACATTCTGACAGTTCTTCTAATGAACATTCATTTGAATCTAAAAACAAAATTAAAACTTAAAAATTAGGACTAAAATTTTATAAAAGTGACAATTAACCATTTATCAGTTAAACGAACCTGATTTAATGTGTAATACATATTGAAAAAGCTGTAAAACTATTTTAGAAGATACTTGACTAAAAGGTAACGTCACTAAATATTGCCAAGTAGTTCTATCAGCATTGTCATACAAACAAATAACTGTACGACAAACAAATGAATCATATTCTGTCTGTATTCTAGCTGATGTAAACTTATGACATCTAGATAATAATTAAATTTTGTCAATGTGTTTTATGATAAAATAAACTATTATAAAACTAACTTAAATTCTTCCAATATATCAGTAACATAGTTAACAGTATCCTGGAGTAGATGTCCCAGTCTTTTTGAAAATTGTTTATACTCAGAACATCCAGAAGAATAAGTTTGCAGTCCTGATTTAAATAATTTAACTAAAACGTTTCCAATAGCAATAAGTCTTAATAGATCATGTTCACTCCACAAGTTCAAACGCAAAACTTCTTCTTTGTCAGAATACATAATCATCTGTTAATAAAATTTAATAAATATATAAACATTAAGAATATATTTTTGGAAAGAATAATTTACATACTTTTTTAAAAAGTACTGAAAATGGTATTTGATTGAGCATAGCGATAATATCATTTTCACGGAGTGTTTGTTGAGAGGTGCTAGAACTATCTTCCTCGCCATCACTATCTACCACTACCCAAATTGATTCATTAGCATCTCCTTCATTTTTATATATCTAAATAATATAGTAAAATACTTAGTATTAGTACATATAAAATACAATGTATTGCTTATTACTTGTTCTAAAAACTTTTCTCTTGCTTGAACTGGTAATAAGATAATAGCCAATGATGTAATTATATAATCTAAATGAAAGTTATTTTCTTGGTAATTTAATTCAAATGATGGTATTTGAATACACGAGCTGGCCCATTTTCCAACACCTGTTGGACATCTATAATATAAAATACAATTTTATAATTAAATCTGTATAATATAAAAACTAAAAAAACTTTTCTTAAATGAAGTATAAAGAAAATTACCTTAAAATGTGATTTATTACAAAAAAATGATCTTTCCATGAAGCAACTTGAAGTAAAACACTAATTATTTTTAACAACAATTGTCTAGTTTCATTAATAAAAACTTTATCACTAATTATTTTTCTTTGGTACAAAAATAATATAGAAATGGAAGACTTGATATCTTGTACAGATGCCTGTTGTTTTTCTCCGACAATTTTTCCTTGGAAGCTCCAAGGATTTTCTTGTGGACTGGAAACACCAGAATTAAGAATAAATTCTGATGAAGAATTGGCAAAAATAGTAGTAAATGGCTGACATAATACATGTAAATAATAGTCAATCTGAAAAAAAAATATATAGTCCATTACATACATAATAACATAGATAATTGCATACAACATAAGTATAAATATAATTTATTTACCTTCTCTTTAATCATTTGGCAATCGTATAAGGCAAAATAATAATTATTAACTAATGTCCGTAACTCTTTAAGAGAGACTAGTAAATTATCTAAAGCTACTTGATTGAATCTGGAAATATCATATTTTTTTGTAGCAGATACTGGATTACCATCCTAAAATAATAATACAATATGCAAATAAGACACTTAAAACATTTTAATTGTGATAAGTATCTACCTACTACCTAGGCAAATATATTTTAGAGCTGTACAATTTTACAATCTTTTTCATTTCAATTGATTAGTTAATCTAACTTTAATTGTGAAAATAATCTATTTAAAGTATAGATTTTTAATTTGCTTATTTCTTTTAGAATAGTTTTAGTTTAAAGAAAGAAATATCATTAATTTTAAATGTTATCAAAATGTTTGTTTTTAATATTGAATCTAATGGCGTTTAAAAAATGGCTTACTTTTAATTATAGTGAAAAAACCTTGAAATGTTCAATTATTTCAAAATGCCCTCCAATTTTTTTTTATTTTTTATAATTGCCAAAAATCAACCTTATCAACCTTTTTAAAAATAATTCATGTGTAAATGTAATAATAATCAAGAATTAAATTATAGATGATAATGATTATGTCTGATAAAACAAATACCTTCATATAGAATCTATATGAAGATATCTATATTATAGATACATAGGAACAATTAAAAAAATAAAATAAATTTACTTGGCATTCTCCATACTGTGTATAACTGGCAGGTTCTAATGTCCAAATATGTTTCTCGTGTACAACGTATAAATATTTTGATTCATTTATTTCTTGTTTGATATTACTGAGTTTCAGTCTTGCTTGCAAGTAATTTTGAAGTAATATATGAAGTGGATGTTCACATGCTTGAAAATACTTTAATTCCGTTTGATTAAATTCTTCAATATGCTCTTGTAAACCAAATAATAATTTGTTTTCGTAATATTCTGCCAATTGTTCATCGTTAAACGGAATTAAAGATTCAAAAGGTGTTTCAGAAACTGGTATATTCCATAAGTCATCAAACACTGGAGCACAAGGTGTTGGCAGTGAACCTATAGAACAAGGAATTGAAATTGGTAGTATAGAAGGTGATGTGTTATGAACAGAGGGTTTTTCAATCAATTCATCGCCCAAGGTATCATCTTTAGACGTTTGATTGGTGTCATTCTTCACATTATTGATACTTGAATTTGCAATTTCTGTACTTATAAATATATCGTTAAATGCTTCAGAAAGTGCATTTTCTACATCATCTATATCAGAGGACTGTAATATATTATCGATAGGTTCAGGTTCTTCAACATTTACCTGAAACCAAATTGCACATGACATATCTTTATCACTTAGAAAAGCAAAATACAATAACATAGTTCAGATTAAGAATATCTGAATATTCCAAAGTCTATTTGGTACATACTTTGGCCAATTTCTTAGCTTTGGACGGGGCGTGATTCCTAGGCCTTTGTTGTTCCATATCGAATAATTTAGACCATACTTTGTTCCAGTATCTAATGTTCTCTCAATAATCGACAAACGAACAAGTATTAGCAGGTTAAGCACATAATAAAATTAATATTGTAATAATAACATGCAAATTGCGACTTTGTTCATTTCATTAAGTGTTCTTTGTTTTTGTCGATTTTTTTTTTATCTCTTAATCTATTTCGTACCTGATAAGATACATCTTATCACGTTATCAAATCAAATGTTTTCATTTTCATTGTATAATATTCGAAAACCTAGTCTTTTATTACGTCCATTCAACTGAATCTATAGTATATTTTGATTCCATTAATATTAAACCAATAAGTTATTCGTGTCAGCCTACGGTTAGCCTGGAAACGGATTATATTCGTAATAGATACCTATTATCACACGAGTATGATAATTGTATGAGATAGTAGCAGCAGCTGTTTGGCGGTATACTCTCCTGTCCGTTTGATAACGGAGCGGTAGGGAAAAGGTAAAATACCGAACTGCCTGTGGTCGATGATTCCCCGACTCGATGTGCCGCTCGTTTATGCCGTTATGAGTGGCGACTACACTTGCCGGCCGATCGTTGATCAGTGTCCGTGTGTAAGGCTGACCAACAAGTCGCGACGGTTTGGTCGCCGATGTTGTTGAATACGTCCAGTCCAGTGCTATGGCTTCGCGTATAACGTCCGGTGTCCGGTTGTGCGTTCGCGCCAGTATCGATAAGCTCGTGTGCAATTTGGTCAGAAGTCGTCACCACAATGCAGTGACCACCGGCGAAACGGCTGTCGGGCCCAAGCTGGATAACAGGATTATAATTTGTTACCAGGTTAGTTCCTACGACGCGTCTTTTTAAGTTCCGCGTGGGGAAGTTGGGCGAGGTGCGTTTATTGGCACCGAGATCCTTTTAACCTCCAAGGTCCTTTCAATGACTTTCCAAGTTGTCTTTTTCCAATTTTTTTTTTTTCTGATTCTTTCTACTTGGCAACATTCCCATTGTCACTGTCCAAGGGTCTCGCGGTCACTTGTTGACAAAATACAAGTTGTAGCACAGATTATACTCATAGCCGTTAATTGATAATTAATTTTTTTCATAAACAAAAAAAAAAATACTATAATTGCATGATAACATCATTACTCGGCTCCACCCGCTCTAGTTGGTAAACAAAAGTTATTATTACTCTGTGAAATTTACTTAAGTACCCAGTTATCTATAATATAATTTGAGATAAGAAATATTGATTACAATTTCTTTATTAACTAAATAATACTCGCGCAGTAGGTAAATCAAAACAAAATGCTTTATGATATTTTTCATTCACATTGGACGAATTTGAACTTGAATATATTGTTGTTTTAAAATCGATTATAATTAATTATATAGGTACTTACTCACAATAATTCTCTGGACACGGAACTTTGGCGGTTCCATATTTCTTACCCGTAAAGAATAGTTCACTTTTTGTTGGTAGGTATCTTTACATAAATTTAAATTCAAAATAAACTTTTAATGCAATATTTAAAAAACGCATAAACAACTAACATAAATCTGAATATAACATGAATTCTACCTAAAATCTATAGTTTTTTATTTCTATTAGTTCTACGATTCCGAATGTTAAGTATGTCTTGTGGCAATAAAATCTTCGGGTTTATTGTACATACTCGCCTAGTGAAAGAATGTACCTAATAATAATCAAGAAACGACCTCATTTTTTTGAAAAAAAAATTTCCTTTTTTCTTTGTACATATAATAAAATAAATAAATAAATAAAAAAAAAAAACACTTTTTTTCCCATGTAGATAGATTACTATTCCGATAGTTTGGTGTTACTGCATCCGCAACGCAATAGGTATAGTGGAAGTATCTTTTTCAAAAAAATTAATTCGGATATAATATTATACCAAAGTACCTACTCGTTCCCTACTTCGTGAAAATGTTGACAAATCCGTGGCAATCCTGGCCATTAAGTATTACGGTTTACATTTTGCCCGTCCCGTTTATAACCATTTTCGATTATTTTCGTTTTGAGAATTGCGACTGTCGAGGAACGCTTTTTTAAATTTTTATTCGGTAACTGGGCGAGTTAAACGGCGTGGTTACTGAGTGTTTTTTAGCCGGTTCGTAAAACTTTACGCGATGCGATTTCTCGTCCGGTAACGCGCACGCAAATTAATTACAACCGTGTTTCAAGTGCGGTATTATTTTTGAGTTTTGAACATAAATATTAATTATAAGCACTGTTTATTCGGTTGTTTTGAGTGATTATGGTACCGTAGTAATGCGACGAATAATACGTAGGTACCAATGTAAGATATACGTTCTGTCAATAATTATTAGAATCAATTACAATAATTATAATATATATAAATGTGTGTGTGTATATATATATATATCGATAGCGTAATACGAGTGCAATTTCACGATATTTTTATCTGCGCGTTGGTACGAATGTCGTTGCGTAACTATATTGTTTCACCCGTTGACGATTAAAAGCGTTTGAGCGACGGATTGTTCGGGTATTTTTCCCTAGCGACGCGATCTCTCGGTAAAATTCGACCAGCATTGTTTAGAGGGACGACGCGCGGACCCGGGGATCGAGGGGGGGGCGACGAGGGGCCCGCAATGTCCGTATTACAAGTGGAATCAAATATTCGAGAACCTGTTTTATTCCAAAAAAAATATACCGCGCCTTCGTTTCGGGCGTATAGAGAGTTGAGCGATGGTCGTACCGCTTATTCGTTACATTTTAATGCAATAGGTCCCCTCACTAACATTGGCGCCCCGGGACACCACAACCCTTAATCCGGGCACGTCGACGTGAAACGACGCGTCCCGCCCGGTAGCCCGTCTTCTGTTCCGCGACGACCGTACCGACGCGCATTTCGTTTCGTCCTTGTGACGTCGTTTTGGTGGTGCAATTATTATTGTCGCGCGCGTGCATCGCCGGTCCTCGTATTATAATAATAATAATAATAATAATACAAATATAATAAAAATTGACACGCGACGGCGGCGGCGGCGGCTGCGGTCCGCGAGCAAAAAAATCGCCATAATAACGAACCAGTTGCGCGCGACGCGTTACTGGCCTACTAAGGAGGAAAAAAAAAAATGATAATAAATAGAGAAGAAAATACGCGGCGTAGCCGCCGAGACCGTTAATCAAGGTCGACAACCTGACGGTAGCCGGACGACGGTTAGACGGACTTCGTCGTTCTTTTCATTATTATTATTATTACTTTTTTCACTCGCATCTCCCGCTCGGTTCGGTCGCGACGACGGTACCTGACAGTCTCGGCCGCCGCGCCGGATCCTCGCGTCCGTCCGGACGGCCGACGGACATCGTGACGCTTGCGGGGGCCCCGCCGAAAAGCGCGCCGGTCCGGCGTTAATAATATTAGCCGTTAAACTGTCTTATTACCGGCCGAACGTAACGTTACGATAATTAGACGTATTATATTGTACGTACACTGTATTATGCGTATTATACCTACGCGCGCGGCTGCTACCGAAATCGCTAATTAGACGCGATATTGATAATAATTATCGTTATAAGCGGTTTTTTTTTTTTTATATATATATGTATAATTACGACGCCGCGATTAAAATGCGCGCGTACGCGATACCCGGAGCTGTAGCGCGATAATTAACATGTCTCCTCCCCATCTTCCCCACGGGCCGCGGCTCGTTTACCGTCGTCTCGGTTACCAGCGAGTCTGAGCGGAGCCGTGAATTGGTTTTACAATGATGTTTATTAATTTTTTTTCTACCGGCAGTGTTTCGCTTCGATTTTCGGGTGTAGCACTTTTTCCGAAAAAGAAATCTGACCACCAGGGCGGTTACTTTAGGGAGGTCGAAAAGGGGAAAACGTACGAAATGTATTTTCAAACGGTACACATATTACGGCATTTCAAAACGCGTGTAACCGAATTCCGCTTAGAATCGTTTATTTTTTTTTTTTATTAGCAAATATTAATCGTCACGTACACGTATATAATGTGTGTATTAAAATTTCCCTCTATATCCTACCGCCTTCCCAACTTCCCCTGCATCCATCGTGACATACCGTATCTCTTTTATTTTCTACGACATTACTCGCTTATGTCTGAGTGCACAATACGCACGCTTGCTTAATCGTATTTTCGGCGAGACGAGCTCGTTTTTTCACAAAAAAATTGTTTTGCAGAATTTTATTACATTCGAATACGTGTTTCATCGTCCTTATTTTTGGCGGCGAATTAAACGTCCGCTTTTGATTTTCAAACGGTGGCCTGTATTGAAATTCCAAAAGTCGATGTTTAAAATAAACGTCAACGCGAAAACGTGTTTGAACCAAAACTCCGGATATTTATAGAATTTTAAATATATGTGTGTTTTTGTTTGAAAATCGAATTTAAATAGTCGTTTCACCCTTGAAAATAAGAGCGACAATAATAAGAACATTTTTGATTATAATATGATTCCAAACAGTTTTTACATAAGTCAGTTTTTGAAAGAAAAAAAAAACCAGTATTTTTCTTGGAACATTTGACTGTAACACGAAATCTGATAAACCTGTATACTTGATTTTATTAGAATGACATTGATAAAAATTCAAGAACACATTTGTTTTTTGTTGTTCTTTACTCTATCTTGAATAGGTATAACGCGTCTAAACCGTGATTTTATTATGTTTTAGGTGTGAATTCGTAGGAAAGTGAGCTTTTGTTAAACGTAGCTTTCTTAACGAAAAATTTGATTCGTGTGCGAATTTAATTTTGGAATTTTATTTATCTTTTTTTTTTTTTATAAATAATTGTTTATGGGAGTTCGTTTACCTTTCTGGTTTATTTTACTATATTATTATTCATTTCTACGCGAATTACTTAACTACATTTTTGTTTTAATTTACACAGATTGTATAACATGCGTCATACACCTTTGTTTTAAAAATATTTTTACATAATCTGTGTACCAAGTATGTAAGGTCAACGTTTGATTTATAGCGGTTCAATAAGAAAAGGCTAACCGCGGTCATTAATTGCGGTACACCAGTGCCTAGAGAATTTCCTCAGTAAGTGGGTACTTGAAACAATTTTTTAGGGATTTTAAATGCATTTTTAATGTCCTGCGTATATCAATTGCCTAAATCATCAAAATACTCTTAATATGTAACTGCTTGGACTACTACGTCATACCATTCGACATTCCATCGCGATTATATTATTGAGTAGAATATAAGACGTGAACACAATTTAATATTCCAAAATAATCCGACGGGTCAGCGGTAGTCTGCATTTAATTCTATTACCTTGAGACTTTCTATATTATTATTGTATCGATTTTGTGCCGTGTCAATCGTGATGGTTTTTATTAAATTCATATATTACGTAAAATTAATAATATGATATGCTTATTTTATTATTATATATAATATATTTCATCTAAACTTTATTTAAGTAAGTAATTACTATTATTATTATCGTACAACGATATGTAGGTATTACATAATTGAATTAAAGTTAAACATGTATTTAAAAAATGAAATCTTAATCGCTCGTGTTTGTTATATTATAACCTATAGAACTATTTAGACAATTGTATTAATTGAATTCAAATCCATCGTCATTATATTCGTAATTTACCCAATATAAGTATCTATACGTCATTATCCTGTACTATTCGATTATTTAAATGTTATGTAATATTACTGCACTATTTCTATTATGTTCTTACGAAGGTTTTTATCCCAAATGTATACATGATACCGTGACGTGGTCAAGAGAGTGGGAGGTAAGGGGTTATACCCCTCGCCCAATCGGCTTATAAACGTTACAACTATATTATGAACATTAATTTAGTAATTTTATATCTAAATTATATATTTCAGCCAGGAAAGTAAGCTGAAAATGTATTCGATAATAGTTGATTTTTTGGATCCGGCTTTTAAATTCTCACTATCGGGTTATGCGTATAACAGACGAGGACTACTTGATGAACCATACAGATAGTATTATTTACTGCGTCTCTTTCCATTGAATATCCCTGGCCACAGATTGACGATGTTTTTCTATACAATAAATGAATAATAATAAATATACCTAGATAACAAAATTATTAAATATATCCAATCCTGCAGTATTTTAGTTTTGACAACGATGAGTTATTTAAACCCATCGCTAAACGTGGCTGTTTGGAAAAATATATTCGTCTAATTACATCATTTACACAGTATTTGAACGTTGAATTTTTTAATTCGAGTACATGACAAATTAAAATTATGCACACAGTGTGATTTTTCCTTGGATTTTGATTTATTCTTTATGTATAATAAAATCTATATAAGTGTAACGTTTATAATCTTATATAGACGTTGTTAGTAAATACCAAATGCCTGTATATTTACGCGAGATTTCGAATATTCATCACACAAACGGAACAAGTTAAAACCTCTCAATTATACGTACCTTTATTTATACGCATTTCGTGATCAGTTTAAGTTAAATTTCACGAGAAAAGTTACTAAGTACAGACATTGTATCCCGCATTGTACACTATTGTGGTGTTGTACTTTATATGTAACTTTCCCGTTGATGAAATACATTAACTATTTAACTCTCTTAAATTATTTCGATCAACACTCTGTGAATATTGATTTCAAATGCTTTCACGGTTTTTTTTTCTTACCTTGAATGTAAGTCGGGGAATGCATCGTTAATCGAATATTCCATCAATTTTAAGACAGCAATCAACTGCAAGAAGAAATTTATTTGATTTAAATCTAGATAGGAATCTGGCCAATTTTTATTAGCAGTTTTTAATGTGTGATTCAATGTTGTAACTTACTCGATAGCATTTCGAATAAAATTTGAACAAATTTCTATCTAGACAATGAATAAATGTCTAAATTTATTCATTGTGTATACAACGTTTTCGTATTTTCATATAGGTAATATTTTGCAACAAACTTGGTATATCTAACTACTATATTAAACCGAATCTATCATTCTCGTATACATATATTATAGTAAGTGCTTATTTTGTATTTTAAAACAGTGAACAAAATTAATCTGACCTTTTTATGTGTATAAAATTTAATAATATTATTTTTAAATTACGTATTTTAAGGTTTTTAGAAAGTGATGGCAAAACGTTGTATTAATTGCCAAATAATTATACATATACCTATATGCCCATACGTATTTTTACCATAAAATAGTAATCAATTTTCGATGTTTTCGTTTATTAGTACGATGCTTTAGGGTAAACACTAAAACACCAATAATTTACTGCTTTCACACTAATATAGGTATAAAACAATTTTCAAAAGTAAGTTTATATTGTTATATGGTTAATATTTAGTATACGTAAATAGACATATTATAAGTAAGCTGAATGTTATTTATGTAACGGTCCTCTTATTGAATATAATATAATATTTTTTTTTTATTTAGAAAATATGCTTCATGTTAAACAAATAGGTATAGGTTATAGGTACACCCGAGGGTAAACCTAACATTAAATACCAATGAATGTCAGTTCTTGTAATATTATCGGAGTGTACAGATTATACTATACTTACAACTCGATAGTGTCTGGCGTATTGACCTTGTGACTTTATACCTACGCGCAAGAATAATAGGTGTTTCCTTTTAACCGCGCGGTTTGGGTGAAAGCGCAAGTGAAACACACGTGCAAACCGGTCCAGGATGTCTGCGGCGCTGTGATATACATCATGTATTCGTACTATCCTGTGTATAATATAATACGTAGTTTTCAAAAACCAATATTTTTTTTTTCACCTTTAAGCCCAGGACCGACAGTTTTAATAATGTTTTACATATTTTACAATTCGATAACTCTCTAAATGTATTAGGTTACCTACGTATTTTTACCTGATTGCTGTTGTTTTGTTTTTTTTTTTTTTATATATAAAAAATTACTAATTAAACATTTTAAGGAAAAAAATAACGATTGTTTTCATAAATAGACGATACTTATCTCGGACTGCAGTTAGTACAAGCTTTAGTGCTCAGATAGGATAATTTCGTTTCCAAACCAAGTAATCGGTTAATTGTTCTTATGTGTGTGTTCTTATATGTATGTGTGTGTATTTGCAGTGAAAGCCGCGCAGTGGCTCTCTTTTGCTCATAATATAATATTATGATCTTCATGGGCGGTTTGCGTTTTAAAATTTATGCCATCCGTTCTAGATAATAAAATATACTGCGTCTCGTACCAAATTAAATTACAATTTCGTCTCGGACATGTTATTAGTCTGAAAAATCAAATACATATTTGTTTAGAGACAAAAAAAATCTCTAAATGTATTAAGGTTATGTTATTTGTGTTTATAATTATTGGTCTTGAACTCGAGTAAAATATTTTGAAAAATCAAAAAAAATTGTTGGACAGGTATATATAGTATATAATATTTAGTTATAGTTTTGAACTAGTAACTTTCACATGAAGATACGTTGAGAAAGTATCGAAATCAATTTTAAATTTTGTCGCGTAGTTATTGAATTTTTTTTCGCTGCTATTTGATATATTGTAATAAAATATCAGTGCCGAAAATTTGAAATTGTTATAGAAAATATGTAATTCTTAGCCATTTTTCGTAGTAGTACTATGACATTAAAACAGGCCTTAAGTAATATAATTATTAAAAGAAATAAATTCAAGCAAAAGTAAAAAGGTTCAGAGGTATAAAAAATAACTATGAAACAGTAACCAGAAAAGTATTATTTTTCTTACTTACAAATAAACATAATATGGGTTTATAGTACATTATTGTTTATAAACATCAATAGACAATATTCACGCTCAAAAATACGTTATTTTAATAATTTAATATTTAGTAACAGTCTACAGTAAAATTTATACGGTATTATATTATATTTTTGAATTATTATTCGTGATATTATGATGAGACCGCTAACTATTTACGACGATATAGGTAGTCGGGCGATTTACCGTCTAAATTCTATCATATTGTAATTTATTATTATTTCTCGTGTTTGGTGGATTTACCTCATTGCGTATTACCTACCTATCCTCGAACATATTATATTTTATGTAATATGTGTATAAATTAAAAAAGTGATAAATAATAAAAACAAAAAAAACAAAACATTAAATATTTTTATATTACATAATTCCAGATTTTTTATGCGACAATTTTCGTTCGTTTAAGACAATTTGATTATATTTCTACAAATACAATAATTGATAGTAGCGGATCATTAAAAATGTAAATAATTGATTTAATATTATAAATCTAGTTTTCGTTTTTAAAGCTTTATTCACCTACTTATCGTGAATTTGTTTTTTATTATCCACATGATTTATATGATTTACATCATTAAATCAGAAGAACACTTTTTTTTCTTTTTTTTTTTTTAATTATAATCTATATTTAATATTATAAAGTGAAAAGATTTGTTTCATGTTTGTAATATAAATAAGCTCAAAAACCACTTAATCGTTTTTAAAACTTCTTTCATCTACAAAAAGCGGGTAACATGGGCTGTATTTTGTTTTCAAAAAAATTAAAGATCTTTACGAAAATTGCAAATAATATCTAGCAATAGCAAAGTATTGCCAGGTCAGTTAGTTTATAATAATATAATACATTTTTATTACAATGGTCTTAAAAATATAATATAAATATAAATAGTTTTATATTTCATCAAAATATCGCTCGTCGTTTATCCGATTATTGTATACACGGTCGCCGCCACCTGCAGTTCATTACATTGCTGTTCCGCGTTTTCATATTGTCGGTCTGTCCGAATCGACAAATAGGGTTAAGGTGTCTATAAGTGTCTATTTGTTAGTGGCATCATAATATCCTTTTATTATTATTATTATTTATTTCCTTTCCCTCGGTTCCGCCGCTTGTATTCAATACTAAGCAAGCGTGCACAGCACATGGACTCACATGGACACGCCGACGATAGGAACGCTCAGGAATGTGTCGTCCGGCAGCGCGAGATCGCGCGGTATACCTACGAATTGAGGCCAATCGAAAAAAAAAATATCGACTGCGTTTCTTCTTTCTGCTGTTTCTTCAATGTTGTTCTTGCTTCTTTTTTTCCGTTTGCGTCGGTTTCAATGTATAGTATACCTACACAACATAATACTACCCGTATGTACCTCCATGTTATGCTCTCCGCATCGACGAGACAGAATACGTATTGTATTAAAAAATAATAATGATAATAATAATAAAATAAATAATCTACCTACAGCTACAGCGGCTGCCGTTTTGTTTTCTCTCATTAAAGTAGTTGTATGTTTATTATTTAACTTTCATTGTAATCGAAAATGTCGAAGGAAAACTATATAGGTGCTTATATATTATACCTATATTTAATTTAATCACCGAAATATCATGATCATTATCCTACACCCGGCTATGTTTTATTTAATGTTTTTTTTAGTTTTACGTTTAATCTCCATCCGTATCTATTTTTTGTGTTTTTTTTTTTTTTTTTGTTTTTCTAATTTATCTTGTATATCTCAAGCGATTATTATTATTACTGCTATATTTCGCTAAAGTGAAAAAATTACCCATGCGTCGCGTTTACATTTTATTAATACCTAATTAAGTTTTTTTTTTATTAAAAACGTACAAGGATTTCTTAGGTGGTGGATTATCTTGAGATGGTTTTGAAAGCGTTTGAGTGAAGTACTTACCTATCTTATTATTATAATCGTGTTTAAAGGAAGTTTTAAAATTAACCATCACGTGCGATATAACAATATTATGTTGTTAATAGTCGAGTTTCGTAAACGATCATTAGTGATAGTTTGTAAAAAAAGAAAAAAAATTAACAATAGTCTATAACCACACAAATTTGACACGTAAAAATCTCAGGTCGTATATATTGCTGGTTAACCGAGGCTGCACTTTAAAAAAAAAATAAGATTCTTAAACAAACATTGTCGCATTATCGATAGAATCAATTTGCTTCTAAATTCTAATAATCTATAGTATGAGTAATTAATGGAGGGGAAAAATTTATTTTCAAATTCCATCGTGTACTAGTTGAAATTGTTATATTATTATGATTCGACGTGTAGCTGTATAACATATGAAATCATTTTATTATTGTGTAGCTTTCACATATTGGAACGATGACAAATACATAGTATTATATATATGTCGTATCTAACTATATGACTAACTTGGGTACCGATTTCAGAAATATTCGCACGAAAAAGCTTCCGGTTCACCTATTATATAGGTAATAATATTTTTGTATTGTTGAAAAAAAAAAAATGTAAATTCTTTAATAATATGCCTTCGTTAAATAGGTATAAGTGTATCGCTGTGTCTGTAAGGTACTCACTATAATTTCGCTAGCATAAAAAAGCAGCTTAGATTATAATATAAGCAATAACCATAATATAATATTAATTATCTATATATCTATGTAGGTATACTTTAAGTTGTAAAGTTATTTTTCTCTCCGTATTTATTTACGGCTATCTTTAAATTATCTTATTTTTTTTATGGACTATTTATATATATATTATACAATAATTATAATTATAATTATAATATAATAATTATAGACTATTTCTATCGAATTCGTAACTCGTAATATTTACAACCGAAAAATGGAATCGAAAAAGTTCAATAGTTTTTTTGAACGTCCGGTTTTAAAAATATTGTATTTACGTATTATTTCCCATAATAATACTTAATATTTTTCTTTATAATTTATTAAATATAGTTTATGCATTTGTATTTTAAACGACTGTACGTCGTTTTAACTCGCGTATAATTTATGAAGTACTAAGAGAAATGTGTACAATACATATGCGTAGGTATAGTACCGCAATAATAATTAACAGCGATCAATGATGTGTGGTTTAAATCCGTAATGCAAATGAAATGGTAAATTTAAAATTCTAGTGGAGGTAGGTTGGGTTAGGATAAATTACGATACACTGTACTTAAAATAATATTAGAATATAAAATGTATGAATGCGCATAATATTTTAATTCCGTTTGATTCGATGTGATTAGGTACCCAGAGAAAACTTAACTAACTTATCTAATGTGAAACTGCGTGAAAACCTTTGATTTCTGATAGGCCTATATGGTAGCGTTATCCTTATTTATTCATCAGGTATGTTATTATAATTTACACAGAAAATTAGCTAAAATTACATGTGATATTATATACTATTGCCATACGATTGAATTTCATTTCGCCCTGTGGCCTTGTGGTTCGAGTAGTGCGGTCGATTATTTCGAGCAGCGATGGTCACTTTTTACTAGATTGGACATGCACCGATTATTGTCTAGGTATATATAATACGACGTTAGAAAGCGCAAAAATACGTTTAAAAAAAATATTAATAGGAGAGTCTACTAAAAATTGACCTTGTAAAACCATTAAAGTACTTAGTGATTTTTTAAAAAAATGTATACATTTATTGGTATGTTTCGAAAAGTTTAAAACAATTCGATGTTGCCGGGTCTCTAATAATTCCTTGTGTGGATATATAATTTTAAACTCGAAAATCTTAAATCATGCAGTAGTATAATCACGTTCACAGCGCGGATTCTAACCTTTATAAATGTAAATATTATTATCACTATTATCTATAGTATAGGATATTGTTGTATTTTTGAAGACACTGCGGGTTACAAATGGTGTTTACTCATGTTGAAATAAGAGGTGCATGTATTATTTGAATATTATAATAATATTATGTTTAAACGTGTTTTTAATTTGAATTAACCGGGAACTATACGAGTTGAAATTCAGAAGAGAATTCACTTTCTTATTTCGATACACACCTAATAGAAACAGGAAAGTCTAAATCGTTAACCGGTATATTTCATACGTTTAATATGTCTATTTGTTTCGCGTTTAGTATTTTTGTAATAATATTTTAAAGCGTGATCGTATAGGGTTTAAATAGCACACGGGTGAGCTTAAAATATCGCAACAAGTAATTTAAACAAATTATGATATTCGGCAATTTCATAACTATAGATTTAGGAGCTGCAGTTAAATTATTATTCATTAAAAAAATTGTCAGATTTTTATCTATTATGACTTTCGTAAGGATTTTAAATTCGAATTAAATTATCTATACCTATCTCTAAAATATTGGAAAATAACAATTGCAAGATATTTCATACCACACGAATGTATACATTTTCTAGAATAATACAAAGTGTGCAGTGTCCTTCAAATCGTCGATATAATACTGTTAGGTTAACCTATTCTAACCTAATAAGGCTATACCTTATTAGGTTATATTAGAATAATATATATTTATACGCTAACATAAGACTGTAAGAAACGATACTAATCAAAGTGGTTATTAATAATTTATGATTTTACTCTTTAATATACTTAGGCGCCAGTACAAATTATTTTAATACATTTATCACATCAAATAATAAATGTGTGTGTGCTGTGTTTTATTTTAGATTCTGAGTGTAGCAAAGAAGCTATTAGTTTTACTAAAATATGTGTGTCTTTTTTTTATATTTTTTTCGGTAAACCAAATTTTGGTTTGTTTAATACACCGATTTTTATTTATGTCATACCTTAAATGATTCGGAATTTCTGGCTGTAATAATAGTTTATCTTTATTTGGAACATTTTTTAAATTTCAACACAGTTCATCCTTAGATCATTTTTTTTTGTTTTTGTTGATTTCTGGGTTCCCTTAGCAACAATAGAAAAAATATAACAAATACTACTACGATTTTATTATTGCATACATTATATAAACTAAATTTCCCTGTATATACCTACCCCTCTAGCTACTCACATATAACAGTGGCCAACCCATAAGCCGCATCAACGTTTTACACATAAATAATCCAAATATGGCTTAAAATTAATTCTCCTCCTCCCTCCTCCTCTATTTATAGGTAATTTTATACAATCTGCAAGAACTATTACTACAGAATTTATTTTGTATATTTTCCGTTTTAATGTAGTAGAAACAAAACAATTATAACAAATATATTTTGCGTATATAGATGTAACAATATCATAAGTTGTAGTAAATTCGTCGATTTCCCCGAGGGGATAAAATTTTGATGCGATTATTAATACATGTATCTCGGTCATGTCCCACATACTCGGGTCGATATGATGAGGGGGCCAAAATGCCTGCAGGATGGAAAGTATTATAAATAAATATGCGCGTTATACAGAAAACCGGTCCTGTAGCCATCAAAATAAAATTGTATATTCGCAATTTGAATATAATATATGTCTTCGAATGCTAATGGGCGTGACAACGTATTAACAAATTCTTATTCTTATTCATAGTCTTATATATATATATATATGTATTTTTTTTTTTTTAGGAAAAAGAATTAACTAAATTTTTTTTTCAATTTTTTTTCACAGAAACAATTAAACCGAATCAGATCGGATCACCAAAGGAATCACTGTCGTCGGTTTACTACTTTACAAGACACAGACACCGATTCACTGTCTTCTATCGACCCTTACAGACTGTTAGAAGATGACCTCAGAGATGTATACACTGATATCAGACAGGTTTGTATAATAATTCGCCATTTATTAACGTGTTCTAATTGTATTGTTAAATAGGGGTAGATACATTAAATAATAATAATAAACTTGATTGCAACAAAACAATACAAACAATTTATACAAAATAATAATGGAATACAATATTACAGAAGCCCTTATAAGCATAACTTATGCTATGGAAGCGAGTTCTTATCACTTTAAGAGTACATACAACCTAAAGACAATTAGTTATTCATAATAATATTATACATCATTTCGATAATTCTGTATATTTGCTGATAGGATGTAGTATAAAATATGTCAATACATTTTCAGATTCTGAGCAAAGTTTATTAGTTTCATTTTGAAGCGTTATTTTGTGCCTACAAACAACTTTTCCTCCAGAACTCATGCTCCAATGAAAAACTTTTAAGGAACTATCTTGTAGCATTTTTGATTTAGTTAGTAAATTGGGGAAATCATGTTTTGATTTTCCTTGTAATTTTTTTAATAAATGGTAAAACTGTAATTTATTGTATAATTTTTATTGATTTCTGAGTTATTTTGGCAATCAATGAAAAATACAACTAAATTCTCTGAATTTTTTTGATTTAACATTGTGTATAAATATAAATAGAGTTGAGTAAAAAATAATAAAAATAAAAGGTGCCCCAAAAAGGTGAACAACATGGAACACACTTTGATTACTTGTTTTCCCAATTAACATACTACATTTTCATATTAACAATTGTATTAAATTGGATTAATAAAATATTATTTACTTGATTTTTGCAATATATTAAAAAATAAAATAAAATATATTCTTAGTTTATTGTAGCTTTTAGCTTAAAAATTTGTATCAACTATGTATATTTTCAAATGTTTATAACCCCTCAAAATTATGAAATATAATTAAAAAAATTTAATAAGAATTTAAATTTTATTCTGCATATTTTTTAACTTTTTCTTGTATATTTTGACTTTTTTAGCGCTTGTTTACATGTATATTTAACAATTATATATTTTTTTAAATGAGGTATTTACTTATGATGAACTCTGTATCAAATATTCGATTATATTTGAGAAGCCAAACAATTTTACTTATCCACATTAAACAAAAATATAACAAAATATTTAATGGCTATAAATAACTTAAAACAATGCTAGAATAATTTTGAAATCGCACCACGTCTAATGAGTACTTATATACATTTTTAGAGGAATTTTCAGATAGTTAGGAATACAGTTTAATGAATTAAAATTTAAAAAAACAAAATCGTTATTAACAGAAATAGTTGTCCGGTAAATATTCCCGTTTTAGCAGACTTTTTTCCGATTTTCTGCCGTTATTAAAAAAATAAAAATAAAATCAAAGACGGACTACTCTATAGCACCAATTAGATAAAATTGTCAGCCAAAACCATCCCTGTTGATGATTAGACCAAAATTGAAAAATTTAAAAGTTATTGAAAATTAATTTCATATTAATCTTTTTATTTATTGATTTTTGTAAAAAAAAAAAAGCTCTCAGAGTTGGCAATTGTCTTTATTATCCCCTTTAAATGCGCCCCCGTGTCCTGCAATTTAACAGTTATTTTTATTGGTATGAACATAATTACGATAAATTCATATAATACCTGCTGGTTTTAGTTCGGTTTACTATACCTACCTACAAAACTGTATGCAAAATATCATATAGGTACATAATTAACAATTATAATTATTATTTTAAACGTGTAACAGTTACATGTATATGCATATATATATATATATAATATAATGTATAAATTAATATTTCATAAACATTTTAAAGGTTGGGTGCATTTTTATTGTTATTGAATGTAACAATATAATATGTTATAAACTTTCACTATGTATTTATGGTCTACATTAACGATTATTTAGTTAGTTGATAGTTTATTAATAATAATTCTTACATTTTCTATAGATACTTTTAATCAATTAAAAAATATGTTGTTATAACTTATTAGTGTTAATGATAATTGTACGAGTGTATTTTTTCGTAAATCACACTATAAAAATAACTATACATTTCTACCTAGATAATTTTAAATTATTTAAAAAAAGAATTCTCATCTCCATCCTATAATATTATTTACAGGAACTCGAACAGAACACTAATCAAGACGAGCTTCGGACGATAGCTACATATTACTTCGACGGGCAAGGAAAAGCCCTGAGGCCCATGGTGGCCATCCTGATGGCACATGCCATAAACTACCACATGAACAATACGTGAGTTTATACCCATCTATATATATCTGCTTTGAAATATTCAATTTGTTTTAATATAATAACATAATTTAGAAATAAAACAGCGGTTTCCTTTAATGTATTGTCAATGTAAATAAACTTCAGAGGTTAAAATTATTTTCTTCTTCCTTTTTTTATTGTTTATTTATTAATAAAAACAGTAATGCGTGAACCCGAATAATTGTTGTTCGCCGTGATAGTGAAACGTATGAACGAAAAGTAGTTCAAAATGTGTAAATACGGATAGAACAAAAACAGGTTCTGTTATACGTGTGCAGTGTTCCTGTACGCACAGGAAGATATCAAGGATATTTTAAACTGGTTACTATTCATGTAACCTAGATGTCTTGTGGGTATAGGCATTTAGGTCTAGGATTTACGTACATATTTTTTCCCATTTGACTTGACCCAAGTTGTAAAATAAAATCTTAAAAAAAAAAAATATACAATTTTATAAAATCAGTCTAAATATGTAGGTAATAATAGTCTCATTGTTTTATATTATACAAATAGTTAACATACAATGAAAAAAATCACTAGGTACATTTTTTTTTTAAAAAGTATAGATTATATTATAAACTCTAGACTATAGTACTTTTACAGCAATATTGAATATAGATTATTTTTAAACCACAATCAGCTGATTAAATTGGTAAGATAGTTATCGTCCTTGACTGGGACGCGTGTAGGACACCCCTGTACAGTAACCTAAGTTTTAATTTTATCGATTTCTTTTGTTTTTAACTAATAACATCAAAGGTTCATTCATGGAAACGAGTTTAAAAAAATATATGCGTATAACTCGTGATGGATCACCGTTGACTATAATATATTAATATAAATATGATAAATATACATACACGGATAAATTATTATGTTAAAACCACAGTTCTTTACACATTCGTTGAAAAATATATTTACCTACCCTTTAATGTCTTTATTTTGCATTAAATAATGTATTATAATAATTTATATCACGTTGGATTACTGAATAATTAAATCAAAATAAAACTTAGTTTTTTTTAAAGCTATTAAATATCAAATGTATCATTATATTTTAATATCTGTACAAATATATAACAGATATTTATTACACATTGGATTTATTCGCTGGTAATAAATTTATATTATTTATTACGAAAGCTTTAATATGATTTATAAAAAAATTAGTTTAAATTATAATAATTATTTATAAATTAGTTTTATCGTCTAAATTCTAACGTATAATTAAAAAAAACCTTATGAAAAATTACTAAATTGTGTAGAAAAAATATCATTTTGTTGTTATTATTATTCTATACAATATATTATACTATTATTTATTTGATTTATCGATTATTGCCAATAAATATTAATATTATAAATAACGTTAACTGTTGGATAGAAATGTATTCATTGATGTTTTTTCGTATTTACAAAGTTGATTTACTACAGATTTTTTGTATAATCCAATAAGACATAATATTATGCGTCATAAAAACTTATAATAATTTAATTTCCTGTAGTATGTTTGTAATTCAATTTTTTTAAATTGTTGTGTAATGATCGAAGAATATATTGGTTTTTACTATAGTTCTTAGTTATGTATATTTTTCTTTTTTACGTTTGTTAACAACTTTTCTACTGAAAATATTGCTCCAATCAAACAACTTATGGGAACTTTTTTATCAGTTGTTAACTAGTTGGTACATTGGGGAGGTCTTTTTTTCTTGTAGTTTTCTTAATAAATATATATGACTGGCAACTCGTTTTATAATTTGTGTTAATTTCTGTATTATCTCGGTAACTAAAGAAAAAAGGTGAATAACCCTCTGCTCAGAATCGTTTTTGGTTTTCAATAGTTTTAATTAGTTCAATACTTTTCATTACTTTAATTTATTTCCGAAGAATAAGTAATAAAAATAAGACTGAATTACGAAAACAAAAAAAAACTGTTTATTTGTATCTTATATCTATCTACAAACAGGTATTTCAAAATATAATAGTTGAACATAGTTAAAATTTCGTCAATAACAGATTTTTTGTAAATATTTAATTTCAACATACTATAACTTTGCCAATTTTGTAATTACAAAAAAACTTTTTATATAAAAATTGTTTTAAAAAAAATACTCTATCCGAATCTGTAGAAAAAAAATGGTAAGGTCAAGTTAGGTATGACTAAATATATGATCATTAATGAAATATTTAGTGGTACCTCTTAGCGTGAACGCACTATATTTATATATACCTCCTTTCCAACTTCCCTTCTAAAACAGTGGCATACTTATCAACATTATCATATTTTTTTAATAATTTATGTGTATTTTAATTTAATCAAAAATGTTTTTAAAAATTACTTTTTCTTACATTTATTTATGTAAATAGGTTTATACCTTTATTTTTTTTTTAACTATATTGACAATAGTGTTGTTCAATTTATTTAGTGGTTTGGACAAGAAACAAAGGGAAGTAGCTATGATCGCTGAAATGATTCATTCTGCATCTCTAATCCACGACGACGTCATTGATCAGTCCGACTTTCGCCGCGGAAAGCCCAGTGTAAATGCACTGTGGAGTCACAAAAAAGTATGTAATATACAAGAAATTATTATTATATTATTGTGTAATGCTGTCAGTCTGCAATTTTCGTGTGCGGCCTATTATCTATGTTGAACTTACAAAATATTATATTACGTATTTTAGGTATATATATATTATTATAATGTCAAATTTACGAGCAGTTAAACCGTTTAAATCTGGTAAAAAAAAAAATCGGTAGACTTGTCCCTAAGTCATCATAATTATTACCTTTCAAAATACGTTTTCGGTGTTTGCCGATTCGTGACAATGACCGAGCTGACCGACATCTATTCCTCCTCCACTCCCCGTATATACGTAATTATTTTTACAAAATCGTATATTATACTCGAAAATTAAAAAATAATAAATTCGGTCAATATGATAATTTAATACCTTATCAAATAATGTCAGGGTAATAATACTTATGTTATTGATACAATAGTAATAAGTTAGCCTATACTTAATTGATCTATAAATAATATATTACTTGTAATAATTTGTGTATATTCCAACTCATATTTTATTAAAATCTATTCTAATAAATTTTTATTTATTATACTTATAAATTCGATTCAGCAGCAATTTTTAACATATCGTGTCAAAGGTTAAGTATGTGCTTTTTGGTGTAAATTATATCATCGTTGTCTTTATGAATTGGAGAATGTTTACAAAAAACCTATTAAAACCGGTTTGTTTGTCGGCACTACTTGAGTGTCTGTAAGCTGCAGGGCATGAACCTTGTCGGTTTCGTTTGAGAATGAAAAATTCTCTATAAAATCTTTGTGAATATTATAGTTCAACGAAAACTTATACAAAATTCCATTTCGATTTCTAATTTTCGTTATAATACTGTAATGAACATAGTATATAAAATAACAAGAAAACACTTTATGTGCTTCAGTTTTGTTTTAGGTCTTTTCCATATAATAAAGGTATAACAAATAAAATATCAATTTTTACAAAAACCTTTTACCTATGCTTAAATCTCTGTAATATTATTGTTATTTGATTTTATGTATTTTTTTTTAACTTGTTAGTCATATACCATAATATTGCACTGCAACCTTGACCGTGTCCCGTTATACTTTTACCGCAAAATAACAAATACAAAAGTGCGCATGCATTATACGTGGTATACTACGAGTAGACAATTTCGAATACAATTGCTGATGCAGTAAGAAGAGGTCATACGTATTATATTAATATTAACATATTATTACGCCTTAAAAGAAATGCTACTCGCTAAAATGTAATGACGAAAAACTATATAATTTGTTTTGGTAAAATACTACATGAAAGTTTTAAATGGTGTAATAGACGTAAATATCATACAAAATAAAAAAGTAATAAAGTTATTGGTATAAACAATAATTATTATTGCATTTGACCACAAACTTATGCTGACTTTTATACGTTTGAACGTGATGCTGAGAAAAAGAAAGAAAACCGAAGATTTAGCTAATATGGCAAATTCAGAGAGGCAAGCAAAATAAAACTGAATCGAGATAATTATGCCGTTTGAATTACTATTTTAGTGACTAGTGATATGTATGACTTCCCCTATTCGGGATAAGAACTGCAAAGATGTTAATCTATACAAATTAATGAACTCATTTAATTTCAAAATTTTCTTGTAATTGATGCATACATCATTATTCGCTTTGTTATAAAAACTGTTTTTACATTTCGATAAAGACCCGAGTATATAATATAGGGGTATAATATTTTCGGTTTATACTTTTTAATATGAGACACGAGCAGAGACGTATTCACATATATTTGACACTCCGGGGTACTATGTTCCTTTAGCGTCTTTAACTAAAGACTATGAACTATTTTTTTATAACACACATGAATTTCGTGCTGCACACTTTATACATTTTGTCCATAACTTTGTTTGCTCTAAAACACACTATGTCGATAGCCACGATTCTTCGTCTATCCCTATTAGTTTTCATATGTCACTGTTGTTTTATTCATTTTAGTTTTTTTCTTTTTCTATACGGTCCGTTTCTTGCCGCCAAAACTACTATTATACTATCGCATGCGTCGTATAGCAAAATAAAAACAAACAAATGACGTGAATGTAAAAAAATTTTACTATAGTTATGCCCAGTGGCGGCTCGTGGGTTTTGAATGAAGTAGTGCACACCCCCCAAAAAAAAAAAATATAACCAATATTAAACATAATATATTATAAATTGTATTAAATAATTGTTTACAAACTTTAGTTATTTACCAATTACCTTTTATTCTTATTTCCATTCTTTACCCAAGCGACATCATTAAATTTTTGACCAAAAAGTAAACAGGGAAAACAATACAAACGATTAGTTTCTGAACAACCACAAATCCAGTCATAGGTTTTATATATATTATTATTAAATTTTCTTACATATTCTCTCGTTTTACATTTAGTAATTTGTTTAATATTTAAGTCTGGAGTAGGCCTACCTTTATTTTTTATTTCCATCTTTTTCTCCAACGAGATTGTTGAAAAATTGCATTGCAGTATTTTTTGTACTGAATTCATTTTAAAAATTGAAAACAAATACACGAATAATAATAAACGTAATGTCGGTCGTCGATAGAAAACAGAAACACGATTGTTGTTTTGAATTTCCGATAATGATTGACTAGCCAATATTATCAGCTGATAATCGGAATATAATAAATGAATGAGAGTCAAAATAAACTATAATGCTGATGCCGACGCGCAACGACACGGCGACGTCGAAAATAATTCGCTGATAACAATTTAATTGGTTTTGTGCACAGAAACAAATGTGCACACTAATTCCATTATAACGCGGATTGCGTGTTTCGGCTTGTTTTAATTTTTACACTGTACAAATGTGCACAACGATTGTGTGCACAACTCCCACCACTATAATGCACACCGATACTGTTCCGTCGCGGACAACAGTCCGGCTATTTGGCAATCGAAATAACGCAAACTAAATATTATATTATTTTCATAATATTCTGAATTTATAATTTTATATTTTGAAAAATAATCTTAATAATACTACAGGTACTTAGTAGTTAGTTGTATAATTATGATTTATGTTTTCAATTTTTCTTGAGTTTGGGTAGGTAGTGCACGTGCGCTTGTGCACATATAAACGAGCCGCCACTGGTTATGCCTATCTCAAAGAATGCTAATATATTGTATTAAATAACAGATATACATCATTACAATACAACGGAGGTTATCGTTTGCTAAAGTATTGTAAATCATTTACGCATCAATATATTGAACAATAGGTAAAAATAAGCTATTTAAAAATGTGTAAAAGTTGCAAAATGAATCAACAAAAACGTGTTTAAATTACAAATATAATTTTTCAAAACCCAGAGTCAAATTGTACCATTATCCGTGTAAATTAATATCTATTTACTTCACCCCGCGTGTTAAACTTTTCCAAATGTTTTTGGATATTGTGTCCAATGGCGTTCGGGTACTTATGAATATTTATCTATTCGTACGGCCCGAAGACAAATCGACATTACAGCAAGTCTAATATTAATCGATGAAACAAAATTGAAAAATTTAATTGATGACGTTTAAGGGAGGAAGTTGTGGGTAGCTCGCTCGCGGCCCTCCCCGCGTATACACTAATCGAGATTATATCCACGTGATTTAACAAGGATTCGCGTGTCTACCGTTCGGCGCCGATATCCTGCAGCAGTTCAAATCAACATCGTTAAAAGCCAGTAGGCATATTAATGAGTATTACAATACTCGTCATGGTGGTCGTCAGCCTTATACGATCCATAGTCGACGCGAAGTATGTGCGGACGGTACGCAAACGTCTTAGTCAAAGGTCGAAAAAAACGACGGTGCGCATGCGTAAACGATCCGGTATATCCCATTGATATCGTTGCGATATAATAATCATTTATAATGCCGCGCGCGCGCGAGAACGGTAAATCGACGACGTGAAAAAAACTACGGTGGAAATTCGACGTGGCGCCGCGGTGGTGACCGAACCGACGACCCGCCAAAGACGGACGATGAATGAAGAAGGTTTGGCACCGTGGGTTTACTTTCACTATATGTCATTATCATTATTATCATTATTATTATTATTATTATACTGTAATATAGCGGAGGAGACCCACTTATTACGCGCCGCGTGCTCTACGACCAAGATTGCCCTGTTGGCATACCGCGCGAGTATCGATCAATTTCACTCCAGGAAACGCGCGCGAACTCGCGCACACACAACATAGCATACACACATACACACACTGCCTATACGTATAATATTATTATTGATACAAACCGAGCTGTGTACGCGGTTCTCGAAAGCGGTCTTTTATATAAGAAAGTTGTTGATGGGTGGAATGTATTGTATACCTATAAATAGTATTTTTGTCGTCCGGTATATTCGTGCGTACGTCGAACTTTTCCCGCGTGTATAAACGGGGTGATGATACGGGAGGTACGGTTATTCGTAAACGATAAGGCCGAATAATGATGAGGTAATAGAATAACGGCCCGAAAGCGTGATTTCGATACCTGTACGGCCATATATTTAAATGTAAAATTGATTCGTCCGGGGACTTTGGTGAATCTGAGTCGGCAAACGGATGAAATTAATCGAAATCAAACCCCCATTCGTTATAAGCGAAATCGTGTCTGGTAGGCTTTTATTTCGTGTGCACATTACCCGCCCTAAAATCTTTCCGGACCACAGTCGACCTACCCTATATATTATTTCATAGTTGTACGTTTTTTTTAGATACTCAATTGATTTATATATTTATATTATTTTTTTTTTTTTTTATAATAGAATTGTAGGTTACTGTCTTAATTGGTAGATATATTATAGTCCTTTTCAGTAACGTATCGGAGAGGGAAGGTATTATTGAGGTTTTAAATATTGACTGTTATTTTTCTTGTTTTTTTTTTTTTTTTTTTTTTTTTTTTTTTTTTTCTGTTAACCCGTAGTCATAACCGTCTGGTAGGCGTTGATTGGGCGATTCTCGTTACGCCACTAGTCATCCATCTGCATAAATCAGTGGTCCTAGCTTGGCCCACTGGAATAAAATATATCCCGGCGCCGCTACTGTCTACGTGCGTGCAGTGTGCGACCGGGCCGCGTTACCGATAACGGTTCTTATCAAAAAAAAAAAAACCAAAAAGATATCAAAAATAACCGACGATGCGCGACAGTGGCGGCGGCGTCGACGGCGGTTCGAACGGTACGTATATGACGTCGCGATAAAGGGCAAGGTCGGCGACCACACGCTATTTTTTAACAGTCGCTCCCATATTGGCGCGTGAATGTAGGTAAATGGTACGTCGACTCGGCATTATTGCATCACACGGAATATTATACTATTATTGTTATTTCTCCGCGGAAAACGAATATTACACACACATACACACACACACACGTCGATCGATAAGGAATGTCTTCGAATCGGTTTTATATTGTTGTCGATTTCGTTTGTTATTGTTGTAAAATATTGGTCGCTAATCGACGGGTGGGAGAGAAGATTTAAAAAAAAATAATAATAATAGTAATATTTTTTTTTTTTATCTCGCCGGTTCTCTCGCTCCTCTTCCTCCGTATATACCCATCGCATGCCTCGCGACTCGAAAACGTCTCATAATATTCTCTTGTTATTATCATAATATACACACATATATATACTTTGTCCCTGTGTATAATATCTATGTGTCGGTGGCGACGCGTACCTATAGAGAAAGTTCACCGTGTGTGTGTATGCGTGTTCGTGCGCATGTGTAGGCAGCCTATAATAGTGTTTATTAGAAGTGTACGTCGTCGTCGTCGTCGTGTGTGTTTCACAATTATTAGACGCTTGTTCCGGAAGACCTTTCACGCAATGCTGCGCGCGCGTAAACAACGAATTTTTATCTTTATATTATTATTATACTGTGCGTATATTAATAAATAATTGGCCGCACTCGGACACCGTTTAGATTTTTAGAGAGCCATCGTTGTCTCTTTTTATTCTTTACACACGTCATCTTAATCCGCAGTGGTGACAAAACTCGCTATAAATTCGTACATAAATATATCTAACCCATTTGTGTAGGCTACCATTTTTCCGTATTATATAACTCAATACAAATTCCTTCCCACTTGGTGCAGACTATTAGAGCTTATACTCATAAGCAGTGTAGTTAAAAAATGCGTTTGTGTTTGAAAATAAATCTTTTTATTATATCGATAAGATCGATTATCAAAAATAGATATTATTATTTGTTTTTGTCATCGTACTGGAAATATCTAAGATTTCTTAATAATACCGTATTTTATCACGTTTATTTTTTACCCTCCATTTTCTATTTGATTTCTGCTGTTTCGGCATAAAATGTTTTTCGGATTCTATAAAACTAACTAAATAAAACATATATTTTCGTTTTTTCGTGTTTATTATACGCGACCATTTCGTTAGGTAATGTTGAAATATAATTGCTATTAAATGGAGGATTTTCAGCATTCTGTTAAACTGTATCCAAATACGGATCAACAATCAAAATTTATAACCAATATTTGTTTTAATGCTCGACCCATGCTGTTTTCTATCGAAATAACATTCCTCGCCATGCTAACGTCTTCTACGCGTCTGAATTTGTACCACAGAGATAGTACATATGTATATACCAATTTATAATACAAAAACCGTGTGCTCATATTCGTATGTTGTAATTGTTTTATCAATCGCGAAGCGAGCGGCTTTGAAGAAGACATAAATTGATATTACCTATGATTATCGGGCCAGTGGAGATTTTGGATTTGCTAAAATATAACGAAATTTCGCCAATGCTGATAAGTACTAAAATATAATTAATAATTATATTACTCGTATTATAATTTTAACTGTAAATTACTGTAAAAATGTATTACGTTTAGAAATTACTCGGAAATATTTTTTTCTCGGCGTAGGCCTAGAGCATCTGTTATGTCATGAAAATAAAACAACTCTATTAAACAAAAAAAAACACATTATTACATATTATTACAATATTAAATAATCGTATTACGAGTGTTTCCTAATAATATAATTATTATCATTCTTTCCGTCGTCACATTAGTTTCCGTTAACTTGAATACCTGTATTATAAACGCGGGATTTTTTTTTTTTTACGTAGTCATCAAACACAATAGAAATGACAAAATTTACACCGAGTAAACATCATCGTGTTTCGTCGACAAAAATCTTAAAGTACATTGTTTTAAAAAAAAAAAAAACAAGTTTCTATTTACATGTAACGACAGTGTTCACACGACCTTACGGGTGTTTTACATTTTTGTTTGTTTTTTGTTGTATTTGCAACAGACCGCGTTGTGTATTCATTACTCATTTCAAGGAATTACTGCAGTGATAATTGTGCATCCCGGTTATTGTAATAGCCAGTTCTCTATAACAAAACTATTTCTCAATTGTTATACAATTTCTGACGGAATTTTGGTGATGTCATTTTTTTAAAATAAAATTTCATTTTGTGATAAAAAAAAAAAAAAAAAAGTTAAAACGCATCCTATTATTAAAGAAAATAAACTCGATAAAAGGTTACTGAAAATACTTACGTACTCGTAGCTGATAGCATATTATATTCAGTGGATATACCGATAAAAGATTTTGATAAGTGGTGTTTTAATGTGCTTTAACTACTGTGTGTGCTTTAACATATGGTTTAATTTTATTTACAATTTCTCTGTTTTGATACAGTTATGTAAACATAAAATTCCTATTTTTGGTCATGAACATAAAGCCAGGTTTAAAAAAAATATCAACGTACGTTTACTTAATTATGCAAAAGTTTTTGGACCAAAAAATGTAATATATATATAATAGTCTATTCTGAATTTATGTAATTCATTAAATATAAATATATTTCATTTAAAAACTTAATTACTTTTAAGAAATATATTCGTATTATACATTTGAATTTAGATTATACTTAATTGTAGTTTTCTTTGTAAAATGTCACTTATAATATGGTTTAATTATTTTATCTAACATCTTAATATTGTCTCTTGGTACTATTTTAAAATTAATTTGTATTGTATCTTTATTTTTTATTATATTGTAAGTTTACTTTATAACTTTAAGAACTACTCCCCCAGCACAAACTTTTGCTTATCGGGGGTGCTGCAACATAAATGGAACTTCACCTTACAAACCTGCAATAAAACAAAGGAGTAAGGCCAATATAAGATAAAAAATAATAATGGTGAAGAGTAGTAAAGAGGCAATAAAGACTGAAATATCTAAAAAAGAAGAAAATATTAATTTATTATTTGTAAACGCTGATAAATAATTATCGCGTAATACATTATAATAACACGACTCGTCTACAATGACGTGGGTACAAACTGGGTTAACTTTTACACGGTCCAAAATTATGACCCATTCATTTTTACGAATATTTGCCAATCCGCGAATATTATAATAATAGTAGTAACATAATAATTGATATTTATCAGATATTATTATTATTTCACACGAATCAAAATTATTATAAACCGAAATCTGTTATTAACCCACAATAATGATCACGTGATGACCTTAAAAAGTGAAGAAAAAAATATATAGAGAAGGGCACCGACGGAATGCCATATCGGAACCCTCCGAAAGACACACCCGAGTTAAGACCCAAGGCGCACTGGTAGAAAAAAAAACAAATATTCCTACCACAAAATAACATGTATTAAACATAGATTGCTTTCACCTGTAATATAATTATTGTATTGGCACAAGATGAACCGACTTTCTAGTTAGGTAAGTATACTGATGCGTCCCCCTTCCCTCGTGTGTTAATACGGGTAAAAATTTAATCAAATATTCGGGTTCGAATGTCGGTGTGTACATTTTTTCGTCGATCATAGTGTAACAGTATTTTATTTTGCACGAATCTGTTTTCGCTAAATATAATATTGTGATGATGATGATGACTACGAAACGGAATGATATATTATTTGCAGACCGTCATTTTACACGTAAATGGGTGTATAAGTCATATGGTACGGATTGTATAATATAGAAAGATCCGATTGCGGTTGGCGTCGTTATGTCTGCGGTTCTAGTATCGTATTATGTTCACGCGTAAATTTGATATCCTCTAAAGATTTTCGTATGCCATCATGTACAGAACATGTACAAGGCAAAAAAAAAAATTAGAAATATTGAGAAATAAACTCATCGTGATGACGGTATTCTTATATCCACGGTATTTCGTCTCGTTACAATGTTACCTTACAATGTTTTCCTAGTCAGAGTGAAGTGTGTCCTGGCTATTTTTTGGGAGAAGGGGAGGAGACTATCGTATAAAACAGACGTCAACTGTATAGTCATGTGGGGTAGTTGCGTAAATATCGTGAAGAAAATAATATTTGAATAATGGCATTGTTATTACCTACCTGATATATTATTTCGAGTTACCTAATCGATGCTGAAGTTATAGAAATATAATATTATGTTTAAGTGCTCCGAAATGTTACCCAATTTTGATAATGTTTAGAAATTGACGACCTACGCACGTTTTGGTAATTATATGGGCAGGTACAACATAAGTTCCAATAAACACAAATTCGATTAGGAAAATCATTTAGAATTGTTTGTTTAGGTACATTATATGTTTTTGATTTGTTGAGGGTACTCACGACATTCCTAGATAATAATTTCGATATTACGTGAATAACATTAATAATATTTTTTTTTTTGATAATGTAACAATAATGTGTTCTCTCTTTTCCTACAAGAAAATGTTTTCGTTACACAATTATTGTCTTCGTATAGTTTAGTTTAATTTATATATATATATATTATAAGTCTGTATACCCTGTCAGTAAAACTACATAATATATTACGATAATTAAACGGTCATAAATCATTTTGTGGTCTTTATTGAGCTTTTTTATTTTTTTTTGTTTTTCATTAGGTCACGACTATACGGTGGTGAAAAAAATAATAATTTGGGGTAATGCAATTTAAAAAAAAAAAAAACGTTATGAAATTCAACGACGGTGATGGTGAAATAATACTACAATATATTTTATTGTCCGACTGTATAGTCAATGGTTAAACAATCGCGATGCCACCTAAATTAAAATTGAATGGGATTATAATAACGTTTTTTTTTTGGTTCGTCGAACCCTTGAAAATTTTTACTTTTAAAACTATATTGTTGTTGTTGCGTTTTGCGTTTCGTCGTACGCATCATACAATGCGCTTCTCCGTCGTCGTCGTGCGTTTACTGATTTATAGCCAAGTTTTCTATCGCATTGGCTTTCGGTATTGGAATAATTTTTATCATCTCGTAATCGAAAACGCATACAATATACATTTCGAAATAATTATTCTTCTTGGCGCAAATCGTGGTTTTTAATATGTAGGTAGCATTTTCGTTGAATTTCTAATAAGTAAATATTCGTTATTTTCTATAGATCGGATAGACCAGACTGCAGGTACTGCCGCTCCAATGAATATACGTTAATAAAATAATATAATTTCGGTTTATTTGCTTAACGCACAATTTAAATGTTTTTAATTTTATATGATATATCTAAACCTATTTCGTTACTCTGATCACTAGAGTTATAGGTTATAGGAGTTATAGGTTAATTTCTAGTCGATAATCGATTATTAATTACACTTCAAGCGTTTGATTTTATTTACTCGTATCGCATGAAACTTGTTATAATAATTTAAGCATTCTTATGAGTGAAAATTACATATAATATTGAATTTAAAAGCGAAAACTATAAATTCCAAAAATGTAATACTTCCCACAAACGACTTGTTAGTAAATTAATATTAATGTTGCGGCATATTTCTTTCTACCGATTGAATTGATTGTTAAGTTATAAATTCGTTACGTGTGGAATTATGAATTGAAATCTAAATATAAAAAAAAAAATGTTAGCACAACTTTTTGCAATACTTTTGGCATATTTTCAATTTTATTGCGAGTATTTTGCAATAATTTTAAAAAAATTCCAAGTAATTTTATATGGTTTTAATTATATTTTTGAAGACAATCATTGTGTTTTACACATTATTCATTAAATTAAATAAACTAAATATCTGTATACTGTTTCATTATGCGACATTTATAACGAAAATGTGTTATTTTTTAGTGCAAATTTGTTGGTCTTTTACATTTTTAACCAAATATTGTGCTGAAATCAATTTCACTTAAATTTTACTGCATCTATATTCGAACCCAATATCTATGCTTCATTCTATATCGAATAGGAAATAATATTATTTATTATAATCATAAATTCTCGATACAGGTATAACCCTCTAATATAGTATATTATATTTAAAAAGTACTTAACCAAAAAATAAAAAATAAAAAACGAAGCGATATAAGAATAAAAATATAATAACTATCTGGAATCCAACGTCCGTGTGTCCTAAAGTAATTTTATCACATCGCTCGGTCGGTTTCGTACATAGTTAATGAATATGCATCAAATTTCGGACCCGTTCTGTGTTATTTATTTTTTGGATAACTAAAATGAAAAAAAAAACCGGAGTCGTTAATGAAATCAATGCGCATCTACATATATATATATATATACAGGTATACTCGATTATTCGTATATATACTCCCGGTCGTTTCACGATAGATAATCTTGATGTAGCCGCGTATATAATTATATTACTAAACTCGCGAGACGGTTTTATTTACTTCTTGTTCTCGTAAAACGACACGTACGATGGTTCCCAACAAGAGTTCAACCCTATGATCGTGTGCCGGCCGGTCGTCGGGTGAACGATCGAACAAGTGTGTCCTACGGCCGCACGTGTTGTGTGTACGAGCGCGCCTATATTCTACAGGTAGGCACAACGCCACGCGACTGGAGCGGTCGCCGCCGTCCTTGACCGGTCGCGAGGCTGCGCCCGTCCACGTTTGCTATTGGTCATCGCGGCGCGTCATCTATAATATCCTTTTTGGCCAGTGTGGACACACCTTTATAATATACACGTACGTGTATTAACATTATAAGCGCGCCGAAGAAGTCGAATCCGTCGCCTCCTAGCTCCACTATCGCTAGCTGGAATGCGGTTTCTTTTCACCGAATAATAATTATTATGCAATCTCCGCTGCCGCCTCTTTCTCCTCCTCCTACTGTTCATCTGCAGTTAGTTTTCCCCACGTTCCCCGGCCCTCTGCCCCGGCGGTGACGTCCGTTTCTCCTCGTATAGTCGAAAAACTCCCGTGTCCGACCTTGGCCCGCACGACGGCGACTATAAGCAGTGCCAGTGATATTTCGACGTGACGCTACAAGACGACGAAGATCGCTGTTAAAGTCGTAAAATAATTATATTCGGATTAGTAGGGGGATTTGTATATTCTTTTTCATGGTTTTTTTTTTTTTACCAGACACGTTGCGCAATACAATTTATTGTGCTGCGTTTCGGTTTGCGCGGGATATTGGACGCGTTTGCGAAACTTAAATACATACCTATAGGTAAGATTATTAGGACGCACCAACAAACGTCGTCGCCCGATAGGCGAAAGTATATTATATATATATATATATATATATATATATATATATAGTAATAGCTGGTAACCGACATTATATGTATATATATAAAAAAAAAAATAACACTCGTATATTATGTGTACTGCGGCTTCGGATATTCAAGGTTTTTTTTTTATCCGCACTAACAAAACTATGTCAGACCACGTTGTTCTATTTAATAAAACTTTGATATAGACGGATAAATCAATTATATCTTCGAGTAAACGGTGGCGTATTCGACGATCGAACAACTGGCCGAAAACGCACGTGCTATACATTGCTGCTAACTGCTGCGATTTAGGTCACGATTTTGCGCGCGGTCGTTAGCCGTGAACGAAAATACCTACATACTGCAGCCTACCCTGGTGAACAAAAAAAGCTTTTGAACGATGTAACATTATAGCATTACTTGATTAGTCAGTTTTGTAAACAATATAGTAAAACAATAAGTATATGTACTTGTATTTTGTGAGTGTTTAAAATACGTATGCTGTATAAAGGTTTGCAAACAATTTTAATGAATCGTTGGTTGCTCCGTTGAATCATTCAATGTTTTAACAATTCATCAACCGTTAATTAAATTGAGGGATCTCCTAAACTGGAGCCATTATTTCATTCATAATTCCGAATTTTAAACCTGGTACTAAAAATGCTCTTTTCACTGATGTTAGTCAAACACTTGTGGGTGATGATTAGGGCTTATATTAAAATAATACTAACTTAAATCTGTCAAAAGTAATGGTTTTATTTTCAACCCGTTTCGTATTCACTAAAACTATTTTACAATTTCCAGGCGATTCGAGTGTAAGCTTTGCTTTTATTATATATTTTCGTAACTCAAATGTTAAAACTGCATTTTAAATTCTGATTGGAGTGAAGAAGCTTATGGTTTTACAAAGATGTTTTATTTTATTTTTTTTTCTGTAAACAATTTTTCTATCAGAGAACTTGTTCCGATTTTTACTTGTAGCATCTTTTTTGAAAGGAAGGTACTTTAGGGAGGTCATTTTTTGATTTTCTCAAGTTTTGTCATCAAATGCGAAAAATCGTAAAAAAAAATGAAAAAAAAAAATTCTTCTATGTAAGTAGTAGTTGTAAAGTCCATTTAAATATTTTCTCTTCTTTGCGTTTATTTATCAACTGCAATAAATATCTCAATTTTCCATTGTGGTTATCATTATTATATCTTAACCTTGGTACCATATATATAACCATATAATTTATTCAAACTAAATATTAAAAAATAATAATAACTTGTCAATATACGAGAAATGTCACAAAATCTAAAAATAGTAATGTTCGTTCGTTAAGTTTTTTATATTGCTTTTAGAAGTTTTTATATATTATATTTTTTTAACAAAATACAAAAACACAATATTTTAATATTATATGCGTTATTAGATTCCTTAAATTAAAATTCTCAATGACTTTGCTATAAACATAATATTTTGAGCCGAATAAACTGAATTTAAAAGCCAATAAAATATCACAAGTTAATATCAAGTATTATGTTAAAAGTAATAAATCACATAATAATTATTGTTAAAACATTTATTATTATTACTATTATTGGTCTTTAAATTAAGGTTTTTTTTTTTTTTACTTTGTAATTTAATAGTTTAACGAATTGATGAATTATTTATGATTCCAATTGATGGTATTATACCATGGATACCGTGGTTACCGTGGCCAGCAGAAATTAGTATCTACGAAATAATATATCGGACAGTTAAATTAAAAAAAAAAAAAAAAAAAATGAAAGTTTGTATCGGTCGATCAACGCATATATTAATATTTTGGATAGCTATACATTTATTTTCCCCGCGGGCCGATTTAGTCCCAAATAAAACTACAGTCATCAATGACGTAAAATATTAATTATTACTTTTTTGTGAATCGCTGTGACCTCAGAGCAGCAGTCGCGATAATATAGTTTCACAAAATATCAAATACACGTTGCACTATTTTGTACTATATAGTAATATTATATTTAAAACGAATAGTAAAATAACAATATATCATCTTCTTTTTTTCGTGGTCTTCAATTGGTTGGCCGCAGCTCTTCTTGATTTTATACTTATAATATCTGCCAAAACTTTTTGATTTTGGGTCCTTCTATTCCGGTCAGTTTACAAATTTGCAATATAATGTATTCAATGTCTAAATACGAACAAACGAATATTCACTTATTACTAGGAGTTCTAGTTTTTGTATACTATGTTTTTTTATTATAATGTGTTGATTTTACTGTAATGTGTCTTCCTTTTTTGTATCTGTTAACAGTTTTCTTTACCTGAAAATATGTTCCTATAAAAAAATTTTAAAGGAACACTCTTGTTACATTTTTAATCTAGTTGGAGAAATAATTTTTTTTATTTTCCTTGTAGATTTCCTAATAAATGGGAAAATTGACATGTATACGGTTTTTTGATTTCTGTATTACCTTTGGCAACTAGGGAAAAATACGACTAATAATACTCTGCTCATAATCATTTTCGTAAGCAATGTTTTATCGTTGCGTACAAATATAAATTAAATTACTGTAATATATATATATATATATATCTTTCCTTCTAAATAAACAATTACACGCCTTTCAACAGTATCGGTAATTTTTATTTTTTTAGAAAGATTTCTAATTACATAGATTGAGTATATTGGTGACCTCCGAGTACTTTTCATATTGATTTTGTTTTAAAGCGATGATCGATTATTTTTTTTATAAATACCCATAATAAATCTTGTATATTAATGTCGCTTCGCTATATGTGAACGTTCACGGACATTAGTAATCACGGTTTAGTAATATTTATTTATTTTGGTGTTTAAAAAGAAATATAACGTTAACACACTCGGATAGTTTCACTTGTATGTGTACGTAAATTATGTTAATTTTTCTGTCTCGAATATTCTGATGTCATTTACCTTCGCCCGGGAGTCACGAGATATTATATTTTTTGTACATATTTATAACAGGGCGCTCGAGTTAGGCAATTCCCGGTACCTCCGCGACGCAAGTCTGCAACCGACAACGGAATTCTATATTATTATCATAATTTTTCTTGTCCGTTCTCACTTAAAAACAATAACGTGTAGCGTATAGTGAAAGTATCTTCACTGTCGCATGATGCGTATTATACTTATAATATTATAAAGAATCGAATTGAACGTTAATAATCGATCCGTTTTGTTCATGACGGTATAGGTCCGTTAAAAATATTATTTTAGTGTTTGTTTACCACCGTATTTATACACTTTGCCACCTCTCTCCTCTGTCATCTGTCTTGAACTACCTCTCTCCAGTTTTCGACATTACTTTTTTAAGCTTTTTCCAAAAGTCAATTCGTCTTTTCTTGGGTTTTCCTCGGAATTTTCATTCCGAATTGCGGTCCAAACTTTATCGTTTTCTTCTCTCTTTATTACGTGACCTCACCACATGTTATCATATCATTTTTCCTTTAACGAAGCGTGTCATCTGGAACGTATTCAGTAGGTAGGCCCTGGCAGGCCTAGGCCTACCCAGATTTTCTATCATTAAAAAAAAAAAAAAAACTAACTATTATATATAAAATAAAAAGCTCGTAGATTTTTTTAGACTGTGAAAAATTATATAGTTTTGAAAAAACTTTTTCATTTTATCATTCTGATAAATTTTTTATCAATTTAAAATATCAATGAACATTGGGTAAAACATTATTTCCATCTTGTTCTGGTCTTTCTGAACTGTTTTACAAAGTTATCAAATTGGATTTGAAGAATAGTGTTTAGTGCTTCAGTGGAAAGTTCTAAACTAAATGGTTTAACGTTAAAATTCATAGCAAAAGAAATAAATGAACAATTTATTGATAATCCGTCGGCTGTTATGGACGAGTTTGCTGTCATAAAGAAAGAATGATTGGAATTTTTACTTTAAAAGCATTTTATAATTGGACAATATGTTTATTATTATAAATTACAAGTATATTAATTATAACTTTATTTTGTAAAACCCTCTGGTATTCAGATAAATACACATTTTATCTTCTAAAATTATCTACTTTTTTGTTGGTTAAATTTGTTTTAAGAATGAATTATTAATAAGAATAATCATTGATAACTTTGAAATTATAGAAGGCTAATATAAAAATTGGGATAAGTCTCCATTTCCATCTATGAGCAGAAGGTTTATAATGGGCCTACCTAAAAGAAAATTCCTAGCTATACCCCTACTTATCACCGGTACATCTCTATAGTCGAACCTTATTCGTCAGTTCCTTGTTGTTCCATCGATTTACTTGTTTTTCTTCATATTTCTATGTTCTCGAAATTTCTCAATCTTCTATCTGCCCAACCCTCAAAATTATAAGTGAGAGTTTATCATATTATAGCTATTACGTGTTTTATTGTTGAATAGTGACATGATATAAATTCAAAATTATTATATGTAACGGATATGCAAAACTGTCGTTTTGTCGTAAAAATATTATAAATTAATACCATTTTTATTACCTACCTACACGATTCGTTCTTACTAGACGTCTATTATTTTAAGAGTTAGACATAATCCCACTTTATGTTTGTCGTTAGTTTATGTGTGACATTTCGTTTATAGGAAGGTGTTATCTACTATTCAGAAATATTATACGAGTATTGTATAAGTATTGATTTTGTCGAATATCCGTGTCTGAGTTACACTGTACTGTGCATATTATTATTAATTAACTGTGACGAAACGTCACACTACACAGTAAACTTTCAAAGACAATATAATTATAAAACAAAATAATGTAGTTCTTTTAACAACGACGACGTTGTGGTTTTAATAATATAATATATTATTTGTTGTACGGAAAAACTTATAATATTGTTTGTTCAAGTGTTTGTGTGTCTGAACCTTTATTTACTGTAAAAATAATTTTTTGATCTTTGTACATTTTTTCGAATTTTATTTTTTACAGGTAGCCATGGCTGGTGATTACATATTGGCCGTGACGTCCATGATGATCGCCAGACTCAATCACAACGACGTCACGATCACGCTTAGCCAAGTATGTGTGTTTATAACTTACCTTGTTATCCTATCTACATAAATACGTATACACATTATCGAGAACGGCATAAATTTAAAACATTTACAGATCATCACTGACTTGGTTCAAGGGGAATTTATGCAGCTTGGCTCCAAAGAGACCGAGAACGAAAGATTTGCTCATTATTTAACGAAAACTTACAGAAAAACGGCCAGTCTCATTGCGAATTCAGTAAAAGCTGTAAGTATATATCTAGTAAATATATTTTTACTATAACAACAATTAAAAAACGTCATATTGTAAAATTATGACTTCAAGATTTTTTGATATTCTGACCCACCGAATAATTTTCTTATAATATATTATGCAGATGTCGAATTTAAATTTTGAATATCAATAAAAAAATAATAATAAGATTTTCGTGTTGATACTATTACTATCTTATTTTTGACATATTTAAATAAAAAAAAAAAGGACGGACATACTTCGTACGTGAGTGTAGCCACTCTTGTAGAAGGGAAGTTGGGAATGTAAGATATAAACGATAATTTAATGTATATCTGTAAGCAACCCTAAACTATTGATTAAAACGACTTTGAGCGGAGTTCAATTGATAGTGTTGCCTTGTCAACAATATATATGTCAAATTATAATAAAATGATTATAACAATGTGTGTTTCCATGATAACAATGATTGTTTAAAAAAAATGAAAATAATAAAAACTTAATAGGTAATAACAAAAAACCAAATGAAAACAGTTGCCTTATTTTTAATCTTTTTTAACCTAAAGAACCAGGTTTTTATCATTATCTCAAATATTAATGAGAATTTTAAAAAATGACCTCTCTAAAGTACCTCTCAGAGAACATTTTCTTTCAGAAAAGATGCTATACTTAATAATCGGAGTAAGCTTTCTGGTATAAAAAGTGTTCACATAAAAAAAAATAATAAAAATAAACATTATTGTAAAACCAATACATTCTTCACTAAACTCATAATATAAAAAAATAAAAAAACGAATTTAAATATCCATTATACCGTTCAATATAATTAAATAACATTTTTAAGGTTAACCCTCTCAGAAAGGAACTCGATTTTCTATTTTTGAATTTCTTTTGATACAATTATCGAATTATAAATGTGTTATTAGTACCTACTTATACATTTAATATTTAAATAAATAAATAATAAACTAAAGTGTAACGTAATTAATTGAGTGTCTAGTTTTTATAGGTTTTTAAGGTTTATTTCTATATTATTTGCATATTATTATCATCTATTGAAGAATATTTATCATTTTTTAAATTAAATACTAACATTAATTTAAGTAGAAATACAATTTTGATTAAATTGACATAATACATTTTTTGAAGTCTAGTCAAATGATTATAAAATACTTTTGTGAGTCAAAAATCTAACTTCAAGTTTTTTTATATCAATTTTCAGTTTCATTTTGAGTTCCTATTTACACGATCGAATATAAAATTAAATGGTTGAACATATTTTTTAATGAATTTGTGTTCTCGATGATTCCTGTCAGCCTTCGTTCCCGAGAATTACGTATCACCAATTACATTATACCTACGTATTTATTTTCACCCATGTCTTAAGTAAAATCTTATTTAACTTCCTTCAATTCAACATTTTGGCTTCGCCACTGGTTAAAATTAAAATGAGAGAAAAATTATAATTTGTTAGGTGCGTATTTTATTGAGCCGGATAAATTTTAATCTCACGTCCTAAATTTTATTCCCACTCCGTTCCTGGAAATGATTATGTACGAAAGTTATACTAAATTATACTGAAAGTGATATTGTGTTTCGAAATATGATAATGTCAAATAGGTTGTAATTATCAAAATAAAAATTGGCAATGTGCGTATTAAAATTCAGCATATTATCGAATGGTCTACAATGTAGTAATATCTCGTGCAAATACCTAACCTATAATCGATTTAGTTTTATTGTAAACTAACGTTTTTTTTTATTATTATTATTATTATTATTCATTAACCAATCGCTCACGTACTATAGGTAAGTACTTGTATATATATTATTACATATTTTACTTCGAATTATTATTAATAACGTTCCGGTTGCGCTTGGCCTTATTTCTTTAATAATCGTATCGTATTAATTGCTATACGGTGCGAGATTTACAACGTTTGTCCGAATTCCCGACGGAGAATATTTTCATATGCGATAAATCTTCAGAAGCGTGTCTTGCACACACCGTTCATTTTCCCCTAGATACAAGTATATTATCTACCTTCACGTGTGAAACAAAATAATTTCGGTACACATATTAATTTTCACTACTTTCTTGCGTTTTTAATGAACGTCTCGAATTTCCATTTTTTTTTTTTTTTAACGGATGGTTAAATCTCTAGGTTACAATGAAATACTTACCGATACATCCATGTATATAAAACGTGCGTATAAAACTGGTATGAATATGGTTTAGTTGTTGTATTTTTTTAAATTCGGAGTATAACGAGGAATGTATACGTTTTACAATGATGTTTATTTTTTATACGTATAGATTCTTTGAACAACTATTTTTGGACTACTAGAAATTTTGCTCCGGTGTATCAAGTGTAGGACCTTTTAGAAAGGAAATTTCATCTACTTGGTAAGTTAAGGAAAGTAATTTTTTGATTTTCTGAGTGGTTTCTATAATAATTGGAAAAAAAAAAACGTAAGAAAATCGGAAAAATTTAGGAAAATAATGTTTTTATAATTTTAAATTTTGATTTTTTTAAGCGTGGTAGCATTTTCAAAACATTTGTGCCATTTTTGAGCTATTTATAGACAATTTAATTTTGTTAGTTTTTTACGTAATTTGTATTCGGTAAGAATTCTGTAAATAAAATGAATACACTTAAAAGAAATGCATGACAATTTACAAACAGGAGGTTCATTGTAAGTACTACTTTATGGTAAAAAAAAAAATTAAGTTTAATGTAGTTCTTTTTTGTACATAAGAATTTTAATATCAAATGTTGACGAAAATCATAAATATTACGGCCTTTCGAAACATGTATAACTACTAACTATGTCTGATATTTATATATATATAATATATATTATAAATATATATTTGGACAAGTCAGTGATATTATTGTAATCCGGTTAAGCTATACAAACGCAATCGAAACACAATGTTATAATCAGTATTAACGACGGCGCTCTTTTCGTTAAGTGACGGTTTTAAAAAATTATAGAATCGACGACAAACGCATTGTCATCTATTCGATCGAAATCGATCGTAAATTATTTATATTACGAAAGAAAGTTGATATAAATTTCGCACGCCGACCGCAACAATTTCTTATCGTATAATATACATACTTATAATAAATTATTTCGATATTGTCGCGCAAACCATGGAGTCATCAATTTTAATGAAAAATTATTAACGCGTTTTAGACAAGGAGCTGAAGAAACTTACATAATTATTATATGATATGTTTTTGCGGTCAAAAACCAATAAAAATGATTAAAATATTCCCCCTCCCCTCCAAAAAAAAAAAAAAAAAGAAACGATTTCGTTAATGTAAAAATTTAATTTTTATTTTTAAAAAGCAGTAGTTACACATAATAACATAATAATTAAAACATCAAAAAATTTAAATCATTTGAAATTACAAATCACGAAAAAAAATATAATAATTATAATGTACATATAAAAAACACGATATGATTATTCATAATAAGTATAGATATTAAAAAATTTTAAAAAAACGTGAAAAATAGTTTAGTAAATTTGAATTATTAAAAGCAACATTGTAATCGATTATGATAATGATAGTAATATATCATCATAAACCACAAAATGTTGCGTTAAAAATGTGTTAGATTAAAACTAAGAACTTCATTTAATTAAAAACGTATAATACTCATATGAAATTACCGTGGGATTTTTATTTTAAACAAATATAATATATTGTTGCGTTCTAATAATATTTTCGGGAAAAAAACGGTTTAAACAACGCACTGAGATCGGGTGATGAAAATTTTCACGATTCGTTACACGATTTTTGCCTGCAGTGGTTGTACGAACGGGGTCGAGTACTCGTTTCGGTATAAACTTTGCCGATAAAATCATACACACACGGCATGTTATTATTTTTTTTTTTTTTTTGTCGGAGATTGTGATAATGAATTTTTAAAAAGAAAAAAAATATTGCGTATATTATATATATATAATATTTTAATAATACGCGCCGAACTAATATATACCTGACCAATAACCATTTTTTTTAAATTTTACTCGTATTTCTTTTAAATATAACAGTTTTAACCAGAAATAACAGAGCAAAACGTAACCGTATTTCTTTCATTTTTTTTTTTTTTTTTATTCATGGCAATAAAATATATAGACCTTCTTTATAATATATTGTTTAAACTATATAGGCCTATTAACTCTAATCCGGGGTATCCAGAAAGAAAAAAAGACATTTATCATGGTTTTATTTCCCCATAATAAGCATTGATTCATCGAAAATCATAAATATTATATATCATAATATACTGTATGAGGTCATCCGTGGTATATTTATGATAAATCAATATTTTTCACAAGGAAAACAAATAATATTTCGTTTTTCATCCCGGATATCTTTTTTTTACTTGTGTACAGATATATCTGCTTGAATTTTTTTTTCGGAACACAAATACGTCCACTGTCTACAGTTATTACTTAAGTTTACGATTTAAAATTTAGAAACGTGTTTATACATTATAGTTTATTTTTTTTTTTTAGGGATTATACATCTGTCTCGATTAGTGTCGATCACGATAATGATTAAAAGCAGCTATATATTATAAATATGATTATGGAAGACGTATTTTAGATATGAATTGCGCATTTGCAGTATACAGGGTAGTATCTGACGATTATATATATGATCATTGCGATATCTTGAAATGTATTAACTTTTTTCGATGTTTAACGAGGTAAGGAACAAGTAACTCTTAAATGTTACATTACCATTATTTTTGATCACCTTTATTTTAGAGGGTGAACTGATTTACCCACTTTTTACTTTTAAATGTCAACCTTTATTCCATAAGTAGACAAAACATTAGTTTAAATACATGTTGGTGTTGAAATGCTGTATTTGATTCCGAGGTATTCCTCTTTTGAGTTTGTAAGGTTATCGGTTCACTACCAAGAATAAGGGTAACAACAAATAACGGTATAATGCAACATTTTAGAGCTACTTATTTTTCAAAATGTCAAAAAAAAAAAGTTAACACTTTCCAAGATATCGCAATGATCTTGGAAAATATTTTCATGGGATACACCAATATAAATATTGGAAATTCCCGGAAAGAAAACTCAACTGGTAGTTATTTCTGTACTAGATATATGTACCTAAATAATAAAATCACTACTGCCTTGAGTAAAACGTCCTTGGCACATTCTTATGTTACCCCAAATATCTCAAATTTAAGTGTGTAAAAACTTATGTATGATTGTACCTAAATTTTTATCCATAATCATCGATGCGGGTTTTTTGTTTTGTTTATTATATCCTTTTATAAAATAATAATAATAAATTGACGGTCTGTTTTCCGCCGCACAGGAAGCAATGTTGGCCGGTGCCGACGACAAACTGGTAGACGTATCGTTTGAGTACGGCCGCAACATCGGGCTGGCGTTCCAGCTGGTCGACGACCTGTTGGATTTCGTGTCCAGCAAAGACGCCATGGGCAAACCGACGGCCGCCGATCTGAAACTGGGCTTGGCTACTGCTCCAGTACTGTTCGCCTGCGAAAAGGTAAATACATATAAATAATACCCATTTTAATGTATTGTGTTTTTTTTTTTTTTTTGCAAATAATATTATATTTCCAGTGTTGTAAACCACGACACCCATTCTCTTAAAAACGATTTAAATTTATACAAACTGTATGGCTGGATCGATGTGTATGCAGTTCTGTAAATATTTTACGAAGACGTAATATTTGTATTTTATTTCGTATTATATTTAACGTCGTTACACCAAAACTGCAGTATGAATTAAAAACGATTGTTTTTTATTTTACTTAAAATGTTCTATGCCAAAAAATTAAAATTAAAATAGTTTTTTTTTTTTTTTAATATTCTATAAATTGCTATTAGCCAAATTGACAAATTCGTGTGCCAAACCCGCTTGTTCTATTACAAACAAAAACATGTTCGAAGGTAAAACTAAAGTCGTATACGTTTTCAATTGCGTTTCATATTTAAATTGCAATTTACTTTGAATTTATTTTCTTGTTTTGTCCGCATTATTGAATTTGTAAGATTTTTTATTTTTTTAATAATAATCACCGATTTTAATCCTAAATTTTTGTATAAAACAAAAATTATTGTTTGAAAATCAAAAATGCGAAATATAATCTTCTATAGGTAGCTTTAATAAAAAAACATAAATATTAAATTTTTAGGCTTACCATTAAAAATAAAATATTACAAAACAAAAAGCCGGCTATTATAATATAAATGTACAATAAATTATCGCCCCAAATAAGATGGTACTTACAAAATTCCTTAACAATACATTTTTTTTTTTTTAGATTTATGCAACTGGTACCTATTTTCACATTTATTGCCGCCAGTTTTAAAGCGCATCGTGTATAAAAGTACCATATAAATTTCATCTCAATACACGATATTTAATAGCATAAAATTATACAAGTAATATTTACTGTCTTGCGAGTCGTTTTTCTTTTTTAGTAACTTTCAAATTTTCAATACACCGCAGTACCTGAACCGTTCGTCCTCGTCCCAGTGGCATATTTTTTATTTAGCACGAAAGGCCTTCGTAATTCTGTATATTAACCTATTCTGCCCGCAAGACTCCGCGATCGAAAATCATATAAAAAAATTTGGATAAATTAAATTGCTGCCATTCACAAAACAAATTTTGTTTTCATATCATGTCTATTCGATATTATATATTTTATTTTGTTACAGTATCAGTATATTAAAATATTACAATAATATACCATCAAATAATATAATATAATATAATAACTGACTCGAAACTGGGGGAAAAAACGGGTTTGCAGAAACTGCAGGCTAATCTGAAAATAGTCTTAATAGTCGAAATCGTTTTGAAACCCGTTTTTAGTGTCCTCTTAAAACTATCTATTTCGATATCAATCTCGTCGTCCTCCAAAACGCTGCACTATATCAAATATTGATAAACACCAAAATACATTTTCGTCAGCCCTAAACATTAGTGTGTGTAGTGTGAAGAAAGGAGTTCATTTCCGTTTACTAAACATAATTTTTAGTCGATTTAGGTACATCAATTTAAAATACGAGAAAAAGATAATGATGAATCCGTCTTTAATTTGCAGTAGGTTTAGATATGGGAAGTAAACGTGCAACAACCTAATCTGATTTTATATCGGATGTCTGCTATAAGTACCAAAAAAATTAATGAAAAAAAAAAAAAACATGGTTTATGAAATAATAATAATCGTAAACGTATATTTATTTGTTCATTTTCCCTCCTCCCTCAATTACAATTACATTTTTATTTACTTTTATTTTCGGTTGCAATGTGAAGAAAGGAGGAAGAGACGACAAAACGTCCAAGAAACGTTTTTTTTCTGGTGGAAATTTCAGGTTTTTTTTTTTTTAAATCCTGTCCTAACCGTGTAGAAATAATTATTATGAAGAGATGGAGGGGCACACCAATTAAAACGTCACATTTCAACCTATATCGTTTAAGGTAGAATGCTGACAATAGTGAACAGACCCAAAAAACCGTTGCGCTTTGTTGAAACTGGGGAATTTTATACGGCGACCATTCGCTGCGTTTCGAACCGCTTTCTTTAATACTATACGCAGATGCAAAATGTAGAAAATTCCTTCAAAAACCCGACGAATGCGCCTTTTCGTCTATGTAATAACCGGTCAGTCGGGTTATATAGAGAATTCGCTACTCTGTCATTATTATGAGTCGTTACTCATCATTAACCGTAGGTACTTATAATAATATTATTAATAATAATAATAATGACGATCGCTAGGAGGGTTTATAAACCTCACGAATTTCGCCCGTAACCAAGTGGTTTTTTTTTTTTTTTCATTAAGCACGTTCAAACTCTATTAGATCAAACGCCCAATGGTCTGGGTCAAAGGGAAGTATTGCAGACACTACTTCTCTCTGCACGGACATAAAAATGCAATATATGCAATTGAATGATGACTATCAGCATTTTTTTTTTTTTTGTATAAAATAACGAATTAAAATAAATTTATTTTGGTTCCCTTGGTTGAATTATTTGGTTTTGTCTCCCGAAAATTTAGTTCCGCCGTTGTTGTGACGAAAATTCGCCAGACTTGATATAACATATCAAGATATCCAGGTATAACATTTTTATTAACTTTGTCAATAGTCATTTATATCAATTCGTACATTTTATTATCAATATCATACCGGCACAAAGTTTCATGGAGCATCTTTTGTAAAGAACGTTTTATGTAATATTTAAAAGTAAAAAGCAGATGAATTCACATCATGCAAATTAACCAATACGAACCAATATGTATATATAATACCAGCTTTTCCGACTTTGCCCGTATAAGTATTGAACGAAAAAAAAATATTTAAAATAATAAAAGTGATTACGTTTTCACCCCCGTCCCTATCGTAGGTATAACAGTGTTGCCCTTTAATTTATTTGTAGAAGGATATTTTGTTATCCGTGACAACCAAATTACCAAATAATATCTTTTTTTTTTCTAATCCAATCAACAAAAAAAAAATAATTTTTCTTTTCGAAAACACCACTAACCCATTCAAATAAAATAATACATTGTCAATTATAAGACGTCAGTCTCTTCAGTCTTAGAACTCTAAAAAACTGCTGTGGTCTAAATTAATTAAACACATTGGACAGTTGGTTTCAAGAGTGTTTATTTCCGAATGACTGTCCATTCTAGAACCCAATAAATACATGAAATGCAACCTTATTTAATAAGCTGGTACCATCAACCTTACCCAGAACTAAATTGTTGACAAATTTTTGGTGTAATATTTTTCTTCTGATATTCAAATATAATAATAATAATAAGTCATGGAATGGTTGGGTAGTTTTTAAAACGTAATCTGCTAAAAAGTTTCAATTCTGGTTATTATTATTCTCTTTGGGCACACAATACCCCGTGTTCAATCTTGCTGTTATCTATATTGGTCGCCTATACTAACCCCTTTAATTTCTCTCATTATATTTAATATTATATATATATATATTCAGATTATTCGAATATTTAATCATCTGCATTTATCGCGTAAGTGGTTTAATAGGCGACCATTGATATTTTGGAACGCTATGCTACACACGAATATCCAAGAACTTGGCCCATTCATGTCGTGGTACAAAGTTAAAACCAATTTCAATGAGTAATCTTCAAGTACTCGCAAGTCCATTCACTCGGTTCGCCACTACGACAGCTTTCGAAGTTTTGAAGTTTGATATTGGTTTAAAATAAAAGCCAACATCCACATGACCACACGAAGTTGACCCATGCACTTGGGTTTTTTTTTTTTTACAAATCTCATGAAAGAACTATCTGCAAATTCTTGTAAATCATTTACAAAATGCTAATATTGGTTTGAACATTGTACCACATGGCATGGGTGGACCTCCCGTATTGCGATCAATACAATTTGAATACGGTATCGACTAGCCACTATCTCGGGTGTCTACGTCTTCTTAGTCCTGACATTAGCTCGGTTCTCTATCATCGATCGTCTTGCTTCCCGGTAGTACGTCTGCTGTTGGCGGTATTACGGCAACGTACGCCCATTGTCTTGGGATCCAGATACACCATGGTGCCGACAATCGAGCCATCACTGATACGTGCTCAGAGACCTCTTGATGTGTATGACCGCCTCGGTTTTTAACTTCCATTTGCTGTTGTTCTATGTTTATGATTATTGAAGACGTGCCAACGCCGTCGTCTTCTGTTATGGAGTCGACAATGACGATTTTGACCGCTGTCGTTGCCTTGTTGCGATTACGTTTTTTTGTCGTTTGAAGTAACTGGGCATTCGATCTTTCGGTAGTAAACTAGAAAAATACGAGTATAATAGGCGAATAAGTGTATAGACTTTTTAATCGTTCGATATGTTAAAAGATTCGACACAATACAATCGAATAAAAAAAATAAATACATAAATAATAAATAGCTATTCATTTTGCCGTATACGAATGGAATTTTTTTTATAAGTATTCGATTTCGTTTTCGCTCTCATTGCGTATACGCAAGTATTATAACGGAATATTCGTCTCAAAAAACGATGTTTCTATGGAATTTAAAAAATTCGACTCATTATATAATTTCGGTATATTAGTTGCTGGCGTATTACTATAACTGGTGCAGATAAAATTTAATTACATTTTGATTTTGCATCTATATTTATCAGTCAATCAAGAAAATCGACTTGTCTGCACAACGAAATATTTCTTGATTGTGCGTGTATTCTCCATCTCCCATATAAACAAATGCATGTATGCTTGCTCTCACAGTGGTTTTGATTTTTTTTTGGTACAAAAATGAATGTGTTGGTTGTTGAATAAAAAATGGTTGCAAAATAGAGAGACGAAGGGAGAGAGGAAAAATGTGCTCAACTACCTAGTTTTTTAACGTAGTTATGTACGTTTATGAAATTTAATGAAATTAGCTATTTAGAATATACTTTTTAAGTACAAATTCTCGTATTTAAACCTTCTTTTGACAAAGTTGTGTGTAACTCTTAATATATATTAAATCAGTAACGATTAGTCCATAATAATGGTGACTATTTTACCGCAATTCATGATCCGTTAGATACCATTATTATAATAAATTTATTCTAAAATCCAGACTAAAATGTAATAATTTCGTTTGACGGATATCAGTTTTGAAAACATATTACCATTTTTTAAGTTCTTTACTATAGGATACTAATCCACCCAACCGTAAAACCGACAGCGGTACGACACGACACGCCGCGCGGTCTGACGGTTATCACTTATTTTAAAGTTGATAAAAAAAAATATGTATTTATACTGTTTTTTTTTTTTTTCATAGTACCCCGAATTGAATGCCATGATAATGCGGCGGTTCCAAGAGCCGGGCGACGCGGAACGCGCCTTCGAACTGGTACATAAATCGCAGGGTCTCGAGCAGACGCGGTTCCTCGCTAAAAAACACTGTCTCGAAGCCACCCGGCTGGCGGGCAAAATCGCAGAGTCGCCGTACCAAAAGTCACTGTTGGTCGTGCCCGACCTCATAGTGAACCGCATGAAATAGCCAAAAAAAAGTTTTAAATCTCTTTCAATCCTCCTTCCCCTCTCCCAGATTATAGCGTGACAAAAGCGTCGTATACTCGCTAATAAACAGACATTATCGCACATACCATATACGCCCAACGGGTTGGAGAACCGGTTAAATTTTTTTTTTTTTTACAACTAGTCCCAATTTGATAATAATACATGCAATGAGCGTACAGTGTTTTCTTTATTATCATAAATAATAATAATTTATAATTATATTATTTATAATAATAATAATATAAAATATATAATTATATGTATTATCATTTGTGTGAGAGAATACCTCCTTGATCCTGACGATATGATAAGGTTCTTCACTTTATTTTCATTTTTTTCTTTCTGTTATATAATTATAATTATAATTTTTAATTTAATATTATTTTATTAGTATCAAGTATTTTTTTTATTATTATTATTATTATTATTATTTGTTTATTCCCCCCAGCATCATCCCTCTATTGTTTTTAACATCCTGCGGTACTTAACAAACCATTTTTGAAAAAAAAATAATTTATTGCCAACAAAATCACAAAATTTGTATTTATTTTTTTTTCTAAAACTCCTGCTCTATTCATCCCTGTTCCATAGATTCAATTATTTCTTTATGCTAGGTTCACATTTACATGCTTATACGCCACTAGATTCTATTTTCGGGAATTGAAATACTATTCATTCATATCACACCGTTCAGTTGACACATGCATTCCACTCTGACCAGTTCGCTGTTCATCACATAATTTTTTTTACAAAAATAGGGAAATTACATAGACAAGATAATCAACAAAATCGATAAAAAGCTTGTCATATGGAATATGTAAATGTATGAATACTCGAGCCGAACCACGAAGAGAAGTTGGGAAGAATTGGTGCCTATTTTTTGTGGCATAGAGGATTCAAAAGAGAATGAATTGGAATGTGATCTCAAAGTTTTAGACATAACGTGACATAAAGACTATAAGAAATCCTTGTTTTAAAAATTGGATAAACCCAATAATTTCTTTCCCTTTTTTGTCTTTGTCTAAAAACGATCTACTAAAAAACAGCATCTATCACATTCATTGTGGATGCAAGTCTGTACTGTACTAAAATATTTTTTAATTTACGTTGCTTTTACATTCGACACGCAGCTATTTGAGCAGTCATATATGTGTCTATGTGAACCTAGCTTTAGTTTCTTAATTTGTATTATTACACATTTGTTTTTAGGTGACACCCAAAAGATTTTCGTTCTCTATTTTGTTTTATCATTAATGAATAATCAATTTTATAATATTATAAAGTTAATCATATTTATAATTTTCTGTACACTGTAAATTGTAATGATTTTAATCTCGTTATATAAAGCGCACAATAAATTTAACATACTTAAATCATTTATACTTACCACGAAAATTCACTTTTATTACCTAATAATATAGCAATAATAATAATATTATTATTAGGATGTTAAATTATTAAGATTATGGTGTACAGTTCATATTCGTACATGTTATTATTCTTTACAAAGAACAAAATATATAATTTTATTGTGTTAAATGTCATATATTATATAAAATAAAACTGATCAGTTCAGCTTACTGATAACTAACCAAAAGCATCGTATTTTTTTCTTTGCAATTTATTTATTTATTGTTTTTTTTTTTTCTATAATGATAATAAATAATATAACTCAATAATAAAACAAAAAATATTATTGTAAATACCAAAGAAAATACATTATTTTGTTATCTATATAATTATTATTATAAAAAAAAAAAAAAAAAAAAAATAAATAAATAAATAAATAAACAATATTTTATTAGACTACAATTTATATTATTAATTTATTTTTTTAATTATTATTATTATTATTATTATTATAATTATAATTATTATTATTATTATTATTATTATTATTATTATTATTTTACTTTTTTTTACCATTTTAAAATTACCATTGTGTATAATAAAAAAAATGTTCAATTTTTTTTTTGTAAATGTGTTGTAAATCTGCATATATATATATAATATATATATATATAGATATATAGATAAATATTTTTATTTTTTGGGGTAATGGGGTCTTAATTAGCATATTAAAAATAATAATATTTTAAAAACAACAAATTTATTCATTTATTATTTTATTATAGATGTTTCTTAATATTAACAATTCACTACATGCTTTCTATGAGTTGAATGTTTTTTTTTTTTTTTGTGTTTATTGATGGTCCAGTTTGACTCAACATAAATAAATGGTTACATATAAAATAATATTTTCACCACCATAATGAAGGTATTTACAGAAGCCCTCCTCTTCACCATTATATAATTGCAAAACCACATTATAACTTTTTGTTAATTTTCGATTTAACTGTATTATAGTGTCGATAGGATGTAATTTTATGTGTTATACCTGCCAACAGACATAACTACTTGCCAATATTTTGAACAATAAAAAAGCATTATAACCATTTCTTCATGGTCATATTTTTACAAAAATCATACATAATATTAGTTTATATGGTTGAATGAATCAACTTCAAAACTTATATTTTCAGTTTTCATTAGTTATAACACTTGAATTGACTATGTTAATGTCCACAAACACAAATCGCAGAGAATACTAGTTCTAGTCCAATCTTATATTTTATTATGCATTGATATAAAATTGTATCAATATTGTATTAGATTAACATTAAACAAATACATTTAAAGGTTTCATGCATCCCAAGATGTGCTTTTATATAAAAATATAAATTTCTCAGCTAAATTTAATAGTAAATTTTAAAAATTTTAGATCTTCATCAGTCAGATTAACATATTAAACAAATTATTAACTATATTTTTCATTTAAGATTTTAAATATATAAAACCTTAAAATTATAAAAATTAAAAAATTGGAACTAATTAGATAAAAATCAACAAAACAATGATTCACGGCCTCAAAATTTAACACAATGCTTAACCTAATAACAGCCAATCTTATGGTAGATATATAATAAAAAAAACAATAACAAAAAAAAAAAAATAATAATAATAATATGTTTAAAAATATAAAACCAATAATAAATCACAGAAAATTTCAAATATTCTAAAAATGCTAGGTAATTAAATTTAGCAAAATGCTTAGTTGTATTTACCGTTTCATTTGTTTAAGTGGATTTTTAGTGGGCGCTCCTTGAATCTGAGCGTGAGTTGATCTTTCCGACTGACTGAAAACCTTCATCGTAATTGCAGAAGCAGGAGGAGGTAACAATGGCCCACCTTCTGGAGTATCTGGACTAATGGGTGTCTGAATAGGAGTTGTAAATCGCGCGACATCTTTACCCATTTCTATAACGCCCGGTCGATTATCGAGCATAGCATACAACTGTGTACACAAAAAATGTATACTATTATCGTTTCTGTATGTCTATATTATTTATTTATTAAATCACATAAATAACAATTTATAACTTAAATTATACATTATATTAAAGATATCGTAGTTAGGGGCTTTGGTAAATATAATATATAATAATATAATAATCATCTTTATTTGCTAGTAGTAAAAATGTTACAAAGTAGAATAGATCAATAATAAAATTACTAGCTTTATTTGACACTAAAGTAAAACTTCTTATAGTAGAGCAGGATTACTTATCATATCTTAAAGATATCTTTTAAGATCTTAAATAATTATAAAAAACAACAACAAAAAAATACAATTAACTAAGGAATATGATAACTATAAACTGAAAAAAAAAACTGTTTTGGAATATAGGGTAGGATAGAGAGAGTAGGGTACTCAATAAGAATAATAATAGTATAATAACCAATAAAAAGAATTTTTGAAATAAGACATATTTTTACAAATTATCATAGAACCAATTTTTTAGTTTCTATTTAAAATGTGGAAAATTAAAGCACTTTCTTATTTCATCTGGGATAACCTCTAGATACCTTAAAAAAACTTGTACGTGTTATTAATTTTTTTTTTTTATAACTAGAACACTAATGTTACATGTAGGTATATTTTTTACCTCAAGCATTCCTTTTAAAGCTTGCATTGCTTCTTTATTATGCGTGGGAACAGCATTACTTAAAACTGAATGATATTGCAGTATTCTATTTTTACATACATCTATTAATTCCTGAAATAATAAAAAATAATATAAAAATACAATCATGATACAGGTAAGAATTTAAGAATTTTAATTACATCTGTTGAATTATTATACATTCGTCTTGCGGAATAATTACTTGAACTACTAATAAATTTGGATGGCCTAAAATTGAAGAAATCAAATTATTATCTTTATAATAATAATAATATTATTAATTTTAATTAATAAATATAATTTAATTAATATATTTAAGTCGTAATATATCAATTAATTAAAAACATTTGAAGATTTATTAATTATCAAAACAATTTTTTAAGGAAATTTAATTTGTTTTTTTACTTTCTATAATTATTGTGAAATTGTTAATTTCATTATACACATTCAACCAAGTCAAAGACTTAGAGCATAACCACACTATGCAATTTGTTTCCCATTTGCAAAACAGGAAGCAAAACACATCCAAGCAATATATTACTTATCAGGGTCTTTTGGGCTGTTCTTACAGTATCTGGTATGCACTAACCGGCCACAAATCGTATTAATTAATTCACGGTTAACTCTAACCAACACTTTACATGTAAAAACTACACTTAGTGATGTATGAATGGTGTATGAAACAAAATCGTATATTTTAACTAACCGTTCTGGTTGGTTGACTATATTATTTGTTTTTAGATTGTCGTTGCCTGTCTGATACTTGAGAAATGTAGCAGCGGATGGTAATGCGTAAGTCTACAATAAAATATAATTTTAACATTATAAATCTTTTTGACATACTTAAAACGTTACCGTCGGAGCAAACATATGTAAAGCATACAGGATAATATCCATCACATCGATTGATGGATATCTCATTAAATAACCTAAACATGTTGTATTATCACTCTTGAGTACTGAAAACATAAAACACAATTCAACAAATTAAAACATTGAATTTCTATAAATGAGGTTAAGTACATTTTTATAATACCTTTGAATGTACAGTCAACAAAAATTAGTATGCAAATACTTACATTGAATGCGTAAAATCACTAACATTGCAACAAATATATAATTGACTAATGCAAAGTCTTGAGGTGATTTAGCAAAAATAGAATCCCATAATACTAAAACATCGACCAATGAAAATTCTCCTCCAAACAATAGTCTCAACCAACGACTGAAAGATAGATATTATATTGAATATTCCATTAGAAAAATAACAAATAAGTTTAAAATTTATTTACACTCCAAAAGTTGTGAATGAAATATCTAAATTTGATAAATGTTGATGTAGTTCTGGATCACATTTGGCCAATATTGTATCACGTATTTTGTAGAGTTTGCGTACAACTTGACTTTCCGTTGGATTACTCTAAAATTAATAAATAATATATACAAATATATTAATTATAAATAAAAACAACGTACAGCAGTTTTAACAGCTCCCAAATGATCCAATTGAGAAATTCCGTAATCATTAAAATTATAATCATCTTTTATTATTTCCATTATAGTACTAAACAACAAACTGAAACAAAAAAAAAATGTCAAGCCCTTAAAAACAGTATATTTTTTCACTATGAAATGCTTACTAAGTATCTTCTTCCAAATAAGCAGGGTTGAGAATATCTTTAATTAAATCACTAAAATCAACAATAAAATATGTCAAGTATAATATTTATAATTACCTAATAACTAATAAGTAATAACTATTAATATTTACCAAACATCAGGAGATAATTGTCCGCAAACCTGAAGTAATGCCTGATGGTCACAAAAGAGAACAAATATTAATGGTGCGAGTATCTCGTGCATACCCTGCATTTAAAATAAATTATAAGTAATAATTACTAGTTGACATTTAAAAAATAAATTTATAATACATTAAAATCTCATCATAAAATCTGAAAAAATATATAAAAAATAAAAACTCCTCAATAGGTGCACTAACATTGTGTATATTTGAAAAATACTCTCAGGATTTAGTACAAATTGTAGAACAACATTTATCTTAGATTAATAATCAACCAAAATTACTGAAATTAGCAAACTTAAAATTTAGCAAATGTATCAATATCTTGATTGCATCTCTTAATAAGCGAATAATAATTCATTGCAGTCTCCATGTATTAAACACATTAAGGTCAGTGTACAGATAATAAAATGATTATAATAATAATGCAATAGTGCATACATTATTAACATAATGTCATGTTTCAGATTGATACAAGCAATGTAATTACATAATATTTTAATACTTTTATATATTATAATATTATCTTGTACCTATGTGTGGATAAATAAATAATAATTATTTTTTTATTTAAGTGTGTGTGCAGGTGTCTATAGTATTTATCAAATCTGAATTTTACAAACAATGTTTTAAACAAAATTAATACTGAAATATGCCCTTGGGACCCCAAGTAGTTATATACTAAACTCGGTCATACATTAATTATAATAAAATAAATAATTGGTTATGACTTGTAAAGTTCAATTATAAAATGAACAACAATTATTAATACTTATTATTTACAAGTGTAAGTAATTTACAAGTATATTTAAATGATAATATGATCTATTATTATGAAATAATTTGCAATGTTTTATTTAAAATAACATACCTAGTCAAATAAAAATGTATAATTATTGATTTTTTTTACAATCCGAAATAGTTTAATTGGCAATTTTAGGTTAAGTATTTCTTATCAAATATTAAAACCAAAAATACAATAAAATATGTGTATACTTGTCTGTAACATAAATCCGGATGTTCCCTTGAATAACAAAATAGTATTTCAACCATTGTACGTTGAAGAGGTCCTGCTCTAAAAAATTGATTTTCAGGGAATGTTCGAACCACATCTTGTTCTATAATTTTCTTCAATCCTTCATCTTGAAAATATTGATTCCAAATACTCTAAAATATAAAATATATAAGTGAAACAATTAAAATAACCATCTTTTAGCAGTTGGGTAAAAGGAGGTATTAGGCATTAAGGAAAAAACTAACATTATCGTCCTGTGAAAGTGGGTCATCTGGTCCAGAATCCTCTTGATGAGGATCATTATGATGTTTCATTTTAATACGATTATAAGTGGATCGAGACTGTTGTATTATTGTTAACCAGTTAGACGAATCTGATGGCAGTATGTTCAATAAACGGCGCCAGCATATACTTCTAAACCTAGATGTTCGCAATTCGCCTTTGATAGCAAGTTCTTGTAGTTCATCAATGTCGGTATTAGAGAACAAACATTTCCATTCTTTCCTACACATTAACATAAAATAGACAGCTATAAATAATAAACTTGGTTTTAAAACATAACAAATGAAATAAAATTCTCACTCGTATATTTTGACGGAATTTTCACGGCTATCATCTAGCTCTGCATAAAACATCTAGCTGTGTACAAATAGTACTTGTTTTAGTTTAAAATAACACAACAATGCGAGATCGAATAGGAATATTACGCTATCTTTAGAGATTGTTGCATTTAATATTTAAATATCAAAACCCAACACAAAGCCAATAAAACTAAAGTGTATTAAGAGTGAAGTGATTAATCACAGTCCGCACAACAATATTTCTTTATCACACGTCCGATGTAGATAAAATATTGTATTATCAGTTGTTATCTCTACACGATTTATTAACATGGCACATTTTACGGGGTTCTATAGTTTATAATATAGTGCCTTAATTTTACCTTTAACATTTTACCATTTCAACAATGGTGATCGCTCGCCGTTCCATGATCAGTGACGATAAATTTTAACTGCAGAAAACCGCGAACAATAAGTTAAATTTCGAAAAAACTAATTTATCAGTTATTTTAATTTGTATGCTTATTGTGTTAATATAAAAACTTTAATTCGATTTTATTTAAAAATTTAAATAAATCTGTTGTTTAATAAAAGAAGCTTCAATAGAACGTGTATCACATTTCGAGGACATTGGAATTATTTGAGAAATGTATTTATTTTATGACAGAAACTTCTTTGTAGTATTTTTTGTTCTAGTTAGTACATTTGGGAGGTCATATTTTGATTTCCCTTGTAGTTTTTTTAATAAATAGGAAAACTGTCATTTTAGAGTACTTACCAATAATTTTTGTTGATTTTTGGGTTATTTAAAAAAAAAAAAAAAGGAAAGCATATAACTAACAATACTCTGCGAATAATCGTTTTTCGTTAGCAATGTACAATTTTGATTTGAAGGCTAATTCCTTAATTAATTAAGAACTATCGAAAATGCAGTGTCTGTTGAATCTTGTCAAAAAAAAAGGCATAAACCATAAATATTTGATTTGGGAAAAATAAAATAATCATCCAGAACGATTTGTGAATTAAAGAACTACAAATAATGATCAAAACATTATTGAATAATATTGTTGACAAACGAAAAAAGAAGGAAAAACCCGGTTTCCCGATATATGCATTTTTGTAGACACTGCCTTTTACAGCTACAGGGCAGCGTAAGTATCACTATCGCAGTATCGCACAAAAATATATTGTATTATGGTAGTGGTACAAAAATAAACCATCGAGCGGTCAAGTATCATTTTATCCAGATTAATAAATACCGTGACAATATATATACGCATTATCACATGCGTATAAACATTTATTGCACTAATTGGTGATTATGATAAATACAATTTTTCTTTTTTGTGGAGGAAAAGGGGGGGGGGGTAATAGATAAAATGTAAAACATTTCCCCCCCACCCACAAACATTACCAAATTACGCCACTGTAAACTCGGACATTATTCGTTTGAATTTTCGATCGTCAACATTTTCAAACAAATCACCTGATCGACAATTTGTATTAAAACATGTAGGTTCTCATTAGTAAAACTAAACTTGGTATTGTCACAGGATTGTTACAGATGTGAAAAATAGTGTTTGAAAATAAGCGCCTTTCACTGCGCTTAAAAATTCCAAATACCCGAATTTGAATCTACGCATAATTTAACCAAAATTCGAGGCGAGTATACTGCGAGCATCCTTAAAAAATCACTCTGTATAAATATAAATATAACCGCCCGTTTGACCGCCCCTGAACTATAGTGTATTGACAACGTATATTTGATCAAAATGAAACGAAATAATTCAAATATATTCAATTCTTTTAAAAAAAAAAAAGTTTGCGCCTCCTATACTCATATGGAGAGTATAAAAGTTGAAATAAATATAAATTATGCAAAAAAAACATATATTGAACGACGGGAATTACGAGTTCTGAATCCATTTTTCATTCGCGACTTATCATCATGATAATTATTTTTTGTTTATTTGCATTAGGTATTAACTGTTCGCGACCCAACTGATAAGCGGTTGTCGGAGTCATACATAATAGACATTAGTGATGGGAATAATCGAATGATTTTGACAATCGAGAGATTAGTAATCGAGATATTATCATAATCGAGTGATTCACTGGATTAAAATAATCGAAATATTGTACCTAATCGAATAGATTAAAATCGTTAACTAATCGATAAACATTTTGATTTTCATAATCGAGTGATTTATTCGATGTACCTAATCGAGTAGATAAGAATCACTCAATATATCGTGAAAATTCATACGATTTTAGATTCTGAGCAATAACACTCGTTATTCATTACATCTACAACATGAACCTATAACATTCTTACCTTTTAAATTAGTTGTATTTCCGTAAAACTTTAATTCTTTTTTACAGATTTGACAATTAACTACACTTTTATCGGCATTTTTTTTTTAAATGCTCTCACACTACAGTACGTTTTTGACTGCCTGGTCGCATTTTAAAATTTAAAAATTTATTTTGAATATTTTACGATACGCGTTAATTTCGTACACGATGTTTTACGATACGCGGACGGTTTCAATAAATGAAACAAACGATACAATACAATGTACCTAAATAAGGATCATTCAATTATTTATACAATAGTTAAATATTATATGGTATGTGTGTGATCAAAATTAGAATAGGAACAATAGAAAATTAGCAACTACCCATTTCATTTATGATTCTAGAAATGATTAGAATGATCTACTTAGCATTTACGCATAATACGAGTAGTAAACTATGGGTTATTTTATTTTGATTCATATTGTATATTATTATACTTTGCGCGAGATAACGTCATTGTGCAGGCATGCCGATGTTTTGAATGTTTTGATAAACCGTCCGCGATAAGAAAATAGTAATATAGGTAATATTAGTTATTAGTAGTCAATAAAATATTAGAGAGAAATAAGAATTATTACTGATAGTGTTTCGAGTAATCACCAACTACTAAATTACTAAACTAGTAAATATAAGAATAGTAACAACTAATTAGTAATTACTAATTTTTCATTCGATTATTCCCATCACTATTAGACATAATGAACACGGAATGTTTTACAGTGGCATTGGCATAGGGCGTTTACTCACATTTTATAATTTTATTATGATAGATATTATATATTAAAAAAATGATTAAAACTATTACAATGAGTATAATTTAAAATTAGAAATTATTAATTAACTCGACGAGCAAAAAGTTCGGCCGTGCAATTTAAAATGCCTATGAATGGATTATCGTGCTTTTAACGCCACATAAGAATTCAACCAAATGACTTGCTATTTAGATGTTGACCAGCCGAAAGAAATGCCCACACTAATACTAATAATAACCACCACTCAAAATCTTTATCGTCTCGTTACTACGGTAGCCCCGACAACCGAATTGTTTATTTATTAACGAACAGTTATTTGGTTGGGTAATCGGAATAACGGATAAGTACCTACCCAATTTTTTATTTTTTTATTAAAAGTAAACAAGGACGAAGAGGCCTCGGTGAATTTCTCCCACTCCAGCCCGCCAACGGGACAATCCTACATTTCAAAGTTTAAGGTTATGAAATAATACCTTTTAAAAGTTCATTATTATTATATATTTCGATTTTATACAGTTTAACTTCATAAATTATCTAACAAATCTAATAAAGAATGTTAGCTGAATTAGTAAAATGACTAAATAGAAATTAGATGAAAAAAAGTCATTGATAAATTGTAGAAGATTATTTGTTAAAGTCATAACATGTAATATTCTACTGATAACATTTTTTTTCCTTTAACTACCTATGATAATATTAAAATATAAAACATGAAAACAATTTTCCCACATCTCACAATTTGAAAGTTGGTCACCCTGTAAAAGGGTACAAGCTAATATTTGCACAGTCGTGTTAAAGATGGACGAAAATAGATGGCTAATAGATGGCGCAACGGGGGTCGTTGTACCGCGAAGTGTCGCTCAATCGGCCAATACCATGCACTCCGCCAATACATTCGTTTCCAGTCTTGTCCGAAACAACCGAAACCTTTATTATCTATACAAAAAACCGGGAAATTTCGAGAATATTTTTACATGTGAACACGTTTAGATCATTCAGTGCAATATTTTGAGAAGATGATTTTTTTTTTTTAACGACGCGATTATAGGCAACAGCTGACGAGGAGCTGATCTGATAAGTCTAAAAATATTCTCCGTAGCTCCGGCGTTTCTGTTTTAATAACCGTTGCGGACAAACGGTTTTCTCTATGGGCTCTCTCACTTTCTCAGTTTCTTTTTGACGCCCGCCTGTTCTCGTTATTTTCCGCGGTTGGCTGTTGGCGTTCGCTCCACACATCGATACAAGTCGGTTTTTTTCTCCGGTCTCATTCGACCGTGCGCACAGTTTTCAATATTTTATCGTTACGCGATTATACCGAATTTGAAATACTCAACACGATGGCGAAATCGAACCTCCGGGCCGACATGTCAATGTCGTCGATCGCCGACGCAATGTCTAAAATCTCCGCGAGTCCTGAAATCACGGACTACGTGGACGGATACGAAAACCCGGTGGCGTGGTACAGGAGGTACAAAGTGCCCCGCGATAAGATGACCAACGACGTATTGTTCGACAACATCGACATGAGAGATATCACTCTGGCCCAGTATGATTCCGGCGACAAGCCGGAGTCCGTTAAATGGAAATTGTGAGTAGTTTTTATTTATTTTTTTTGCTACCTTTGCGACGACCTCGCCGCGAATCCGGCTAACAAAACCACTCATTGCCATATGATCGTTTTACTTTGACTGTTGTAACCCCTACCTATTCAAAAATAAGTTTTTTCATATACAATTAGATTTGCAATTAGGTATACAAGTGAATAAGAGGAGTGGGTGGTAGAGGTTCAAACCTTTTCTGAAAAATAAATTCCTGTAAATGGTTTTTTAATTTGTATTTTAATTTAAATAAAAAAACTGTTGTTGGTGGGAAGTTGAGAAGGTAGGATGTAGAGGGGAATTTAATGTTTTTATGTATGCAACGATTAATCATTGCCAACGAAAATCTATTCTAAGCGAAGTCCGGTTATACATGTTTTAAAAGGCCTGTTTGGTGGACGGTCCAACGATTTTATCCACAGAGTACCAACTTATCGAATAAATATTACGTATAGAACTATCAAAATTATAATTGTCTATTAATAGCTCAAATGTTTTGAAAATTGTACTAAAATATATAACATGTAATAAATTATTATTTATCTATAGGTACTTAGTTTTGTTAATTAATTGTTACAATTAAATTGGAAAATATAAATTAGAAAATTGATAAGAAACTGCACCATTTTGCCACAATTTTTTTTTCTACTATCAAAAATTATCAACTTGTTTGGTCTTACCGACCATGGTTGGGCTTATACACACAGCGAATAAAAAATCAAATTTGATTTTTATAACCTTCTCCCCTCCCTCCATTCGAAACAAAAAATATCTAGTCTTCGTTTTTCATGAATAATCGTAGTTGACAAAGACTTGTGACTATTGATTACTTAACTATGCTCAGAATGCTTGATGCATGGAAAATACTAAAATGAACCAATTATTAAAAATCAGGCAATGCCAAATGCTACAAGACAAAACTGTAGGATTTTTTTTAATATATAGGTAAAACAAAAATCAACCCATTTACTACATCTGATTATATATTTTCTATTACCTTATGTTACCTTTGAGTTTGTCATTTTCATTAATCCATAATATGGTTTTTTAGTATTGTTTTTTCTTCCAATACTTTTCTTCGCAAAAATTGTTTTTCCCAATGATGTTTTTTCTGACATTTGTAGAAAAATTTTGAAAACAATTTAAAGAAATTCAAAAACTATTTCATAAGTAAATACAAATTATTGTTCTCAATTAAAACAGAAAATATTATTGTATATTAATTAATTTACATGGGAAAAGATAATTAAATGTATTATCATTAAATTTGTTATATTTGGAAACAATGTTTTTATATTTTTTCTTCTAATTTCAGTAGTACCTACCATATTACACTTCCTTAATTTTTCTCCTAGATTCAGTTCCTGTAGTTTGTATATAGTATCAGCTTGTTCTTTTCCAAGTTCTGCTAAAAATGTATAGATGCTGGGATTGTGATCTCCTACAACCACATAAAATGATTATGCTGTCCTTCTGATGAATAATTATTCCTTACCAATTTTTGTTCAGTAAAAATCTTAATTGGGAAAACTATAAATTGGGAATAAAAGATTTGGAAAAAGAAAATTTTGATTGTAAACATTTTTATTTTAATAAATATCTTGATTGGGAAAACTATTGTTTAAGAACGAGTTTGCTATTTATATTATTTAGTTTAAGGTCCCCGAGGAAAAGTTAGCGTTTTATTATATAAGATTATGTAGGTTTACCTACTATTCAGTTTGTTGGGGTTTTTAATTGTTTTTTATTATCTAGTTAAATAGGTACCTATTTCTTTGACTTTTTTTTTAAATGAATGTTTTAAATTAAGATTTCATATTGAAAGTTATTTAATAAATAATCAATATACCTATGCACCCTACCAATTATTTATATTATGTTGTATTTTATTAATACAATTTTTCTTGGCTTTATTATTATTATTATTTTTTTTTTTTTTAGATTTGGTCACAACACAGTTATATGCCATGAATATATTACCCAAGGAATAATGGATCAAGCTATAAAATCAATTGGTTATATGGAAGAAATTGTATTGTCCATTACAGATAATGATGAGTTTTTAAAATCCATTAGAATAGCTCTTAATCACATCACATTTTCATTGAAAGGTCATGTGATGAAGTTATGTTCACTTGATACTGAGGTACATATGTGTATATAGGTAGTAGGTACCTAATTCTTAGACATAATATTATTCTAATGGCCAACATAAATATTTTGGCTAGTATTTTATCATCACTCAGACAAATATTGTGTTTGATTTATGAATCATAAATGCTCCCCTAAAAGTTAACTGAATTTCTAATTTTAACGCAATATTATATTATTGTTACCTATTTTATTTCACGTCATTATTTTTAGTTTTTTTTTCTTCATAGAATTTAGATCGTTTTATTATGCTCAATAATATGAATATTGTAAATAAATCTGGATTGTTTGGTGTTCAAACATTTTTCTTTTATGAATACGGTTTACCTTGTGCACATATTACAAAAGATTGTGCCTTAAAAGCAATATCGATAAATGAGGCTGAACCAGAATGGTACTACTTATTAGCAAGAGTATTGACCCATTGGCAAAGGGTTTGTGGCAGTTCAAATGAATGTTCCGAACAGGAATTTGAGGCAGCTAAAATGGCTGTTAAACTTGGTAACAAGGATCACCATAAGCTGCATTTAATTCACATATATGTAAGAATGAGTAAGAATGTAAGAACAAATAATAATGACAAAGCCAATTATATAAAAGAAGGATTAAAATTACTCAAGTTTGTTTAATAAATAACATTTGTGTTGCTATGTATGGGAAATGTTGATTTCATTTAATTTGATTTTACATTTTCCAGAGAGGTAATGAGTTCCAATAACGACCTGCTACTATTGAAAAGTTGTTTAATCAGTTTATCAAAAATGTCTTGTGATAAATATAATAATTTGAATTCTTTTGAAGATGTTCCTTCAATCATAAAAACACTTATTAATAAATTAGAAAAAAGTAATAATGGTTATGTTCACGGAGCTATTGGAAACTACTATTTATTTAATAAAAAAGTAATTTGAACAATGTAAAATTAATATTTTAAAATATATAATAATTAATAAATAGAGGTATTCAATAAATAATTGTGATTTGTTTAATTTGTATTTCTAGGACTATAAAAAGGCAAATTATCATCTTAAAAAAGCATTTGATGCTAAAAACTTTGGTTCTTCAATTGATTACATCTATACATTTTTTAAAATGAATCCTGAAACACCAATAGTTGAACCAATGTTAGTAGATTTGTTAAAAGTATTTCCTCATCCTGTTCATAGAGAGAAAATTTTGAGCCTAATTGTATCTTATCTTATTTTAACCAAAGATGATATTATTCAAGCTCTTAAGTACATCCCAGCATTATTGAATATTAAAAACCCTACATGTGTATATAGTCTAATGGTAAATTGAATCTACGAAAAAAAAAAAATAACACAGTAAATTATGATATAAAAAGAACGTCTCAAGTAAAAAACGACGCGGTATTAACCAGCAAGGTAATAAATGTCAAACTTAAAAATCACAAACATTAGGTTTAAGTCAATAAAATTATCTAACATATAAATAGGTAAATAATAATAATAATAATATAGATGGTTAAAAGGTAAAAGAGCATAAGCATCACTTTTTTCAAATACCTTTTTTTTGTAAACAGTGAAATTCTACATTGATTAATCCAAACTAAACATTGATATCACTTATTTACTATTAACATGTAGTCGTAAACATAAACATTATTAAGTAAATTGTTACAGGACATAAGCATCATTGTTGGCGATTATATTCAATAGAACATCTTTGGTCTGTAAATGTCAGGTATAGAAACAAAATTGGCTCTTAAGCCCCCTTTTTTTATAGGTGTTGGCTATAATTATATTATAATTATGAATAATTAATCTACACTAAACGGATAAAAATCCATTATGTCTCTTATTATCCCGGAACGGTTTGTTATTTGATGTTCTAAGGTTGTAATACAATTTATTTGAAATATTATGTTTTTCTGCTTTCCTGAAAAATTTGGTTTTTGGCGCTTACACCCTTTTACCTTCTAACCATCGTTATAAGTATAGTGTACGCTATAGCTATTAAAAAAATTGTGTATTTATTTTTATCTACTTAAATATACATCACATACCTAATGTTTTAAGTTTATTCTATAATTCTGCATGAGTGCTTTCGGATTTCTGTACATATTTAATAATATTATATTTACCACCCTCCTCTTAAAATTAAAAAAAAAATCCTGGGCTTGTCCTTGGAATATTTAACCATATGACGGAATTTATTTGATCGGGGGTCAATAGCTTGCAATTAACTACTAATATTTGTGATTTTTAATTAAAATACATTTGAGATTTTTTACCTGTCATTTATTTCTGTGTTATTTTTCACCAATTATCTTGTTAATTAATACTTATATTGATTTATTTTAAGGTTTAATTTTTATTTATTGTTTATTTAGACGCACTCTGTAAAATTTTCTGATCATTATTATAAGAATATAAATTTATTAGATCTTCTGTCAGAAGAATTAAAAAAAGCTTTAAATGATACAACATTGACTTCAATTAATCAGAAAAGGGTTATAGAAGTTCAGAACAAATTAGAAATGTTCAATAAACACGTCGGGCAGTTGATGAAAGAAAAAGAACACATTTTTGGAAGTGGTTTTAGGAAGGTTACTAAAAAAAATAATACTATAATAAATAAGCACCACACAAATTTGCGAAATGAAAAGTGGGCCCGCAATAATAATCAAAAGGATATAACTCATGTAAAAAATTATATAAAAAAAGAAGATAATTGGAGGACTTTAAAGCCTGATACAGATCCTAAATCTAATATTTTTTCACGTGTTGTCAATAAACAGATATCAAAAAATGAAATGGAAGTAAAACCACATATTAATGACACTAAATGAACTTCCAAATCAAATTTAAAAAAATATTTATTTGTTGCATTTCATCTTTATGCTTATATTTTATATAAGTACCAAAAATATTTATTTTAATTGTTAACATAAACTTTGTTAACATATTGCAAACAAAATTTAAGTAGAATTGTTCAATTTTTTTAAATTTTGAGTCATTAATTTAAAATATTATTTTTTATTGCCTTGTTACTGTAATATATTGTGTGATTTTGTTATAGCATTTTACACAAATTTAATGAAGTATATACAATTTTTTTTTTTGTTCAAATATAGTTTACTGTTTTGTTAAAAATGAATATCTACCTATTTAGATACCTTATAAGAAAAAATTATATTTAAAATTGCCATGTACCCGATTATAAATGTGGTTTACAAAGTTTTTAAATAAATGTTTTAGTATTTTTATTTTATTTTGTAATTTAAATCTATGAAATATTTTGTGTGTTTCCTATTATATGACTGGAATTTTAAGTAAATTATTATGACCTTCAAAGATTAAAGGATGTACAATGATAGTTTACAGTGATATATTTTTGAAAATGTCTAAATTATTCTAGTAAAATTAATTTAAAATGTTAGAATTATTTAGTTAAATGAAGAACTTGCTCTGTATTCTATAGTAATATACTGAGAAAATTGTGAAAATTAAAATTTTATTGGACTGAATTTGTTTTAAAATGGTAAATTTTATAAGAACAAAACATTACCTATTTACTGCATTTTGACTCCTTTGATGTCTAAGGTGAAATTTATACATCCACTTGGATAATAATATTAAGTTAAGTTAATGTGGAGATGGACTTATTAGTTTTACTTTGATGTTTTAGATTCTGAGCACAGCAACAAATGTATTGGTTTTTTTTTAGATTTGAAGGTATCAAGGGATCTATTGATAGGGGATAGTAGCTAACCTTACATTTATTAAAACATGAATACTTTTTCTATAAAATTTATACATATTTAATTATGTATGAATATTTAAGCGTTTATTTTTACATATATTTCTGTTAAACTAGAAACACCTGAATAAAAAATAGTAAATAAATAAAACAATAATGTTTCAGCTATCGACATATAAATTAATTAATACAAATTATATTTATCCTACTAAATTTATTTAAATTTAAAAAAATAAATGCAATTAATAGTAATTAATAAAAATAAACTTAATAACAATTAATGTAACAAATTAAACTAGTTCCTATTTAATGTGGTCATAATAAAAAAGACTGACATACAGGTGACATATTGCATGCAGTCACTGTTGTAGGTAGGAAGTTGGGAAGGTAGGATACAGAAGAAAATTTAATGTATATCTGTAAGTAACGGTAAACCATTGATAACGAAAAAAATATTCTATGAGGAGTTTAGTTGATAGTGACGCTTAAGTATATAATGAAGAAATATAATACAAAGAATTATAGTTAAAAGAATGTATTGAAATCATAATTTATTTTATTTTAATAGAGTTCTATATAGTATTACTTTTTCAACAATGTGCGTTTCCATGATAATGATTGTTTAAAATAATAAAAACTTGATAACAACAAAAAAATAAATAAAAACGATTTCCAATGGCAATCTTATTTTTAATATTTCAATATTTTTTTAAAGAACCCCATTTTCCTCATTATCTCGAATATTAATGAGAATTTCCTTTCAGAAAATGTGCTATACTTGATGATTAAAGTAAACGTTCTGGTTAAAAGTGTTCACATAAAAAAATAAACATTGTAAAACCAATACATTGCTTGCTCTGTTTAGAATCTAAAATGAGTAATAAATAGAACTTATAATGAATCTCGTTTTAAATTTTCAAGCATTTCTGGTTGGTTAAATAAAATAGACAGCTCAACAATTTTAGGAAAGGCAAATATAAGTCCTGTAAAAATGCACTCGAATTTAAGGATATACCAAGTCCGTCCCATGCAATGGCGCATTTAAGGGAGTGGGGTGTCCTGGGGGTTTAGGCCCCCCAATTATTTTTTAGTTCTATTCATTACTGAAGTATCGCATAATATTGTTGACGAATGGCAAAATATTTTCAAACTGCTTTGAAAATTTCTATCATTGATTAATAATAATTGGAGATTACCAAACGATTATAATATTAGGTTTATGTGTATTACACGAATACATTGTGAATATACAAACATACAAAATTAATTAAACTGAATTAAATTGGTTTTAATTTATTCCTGTCGTAATATTAAGATTGTACAGATCATATATTTGTGCTCTTTAGGCTAGTCGCTGACAGGCAATTTTCAGTCGCGCGACAGTGGGATCGTACCCGCGCACACAAATGCAACTAAACTATCGTGTCGCAGTAGGCGCGCGCACACGACACAACAATTGTTTAGTCGCATCATGGATTCTGTCGGGGTAGCTGCGGTATGTGCTCTCGAGTTAAAAGGACGCAAGCAAATAAAAAAAATAAGAAGAAATATTGCGTGAATTACGGTCGTACCCAGATAAATCCTTTAATTTTTACCGTACGAGTGTTTAAAAGTTTTGACGATCATTTAAATTCGATACGGCCATTCATCACTAATCAAGGTACAATGTGGAGAAAGGCAATCGCTCCTGCAGAAAGGCTTTCGGTTACCTTAAGGTGAGGAAATAATGTTTAATTATAAAGAATAACAATGAATTAAAATTTGTATCGATTAGTACGATTAAATTCTCACTTTCAATAGTTTCAACAGTACTTTTAAGAAAAACTCAATACTCAAAGACTAAATTCGCGGACTGCTGAAATTATAATGCGGACATATCTTCAAAATCAAACCGGGGCGCAGTGGATTCGTAGCGCAATCGTAGTATTTATCGACCGGGTCGCCGAAACTTGTTCATACCGCGTCCGGCGGCGGTTTTGTCAATAACCCCCCCCCCAGAGACCAACAGTCTTGTACGACACACGAGACGTTTACTATAATTCCGTATCGTTACCTAGTCAAATTTTGTTAAATATTAATAATCTACGCGCCCACAGCTCTCCGCGTTCGCAATTATCGGCGTGTGGCCACTACTGAACCGGCAATTTTCGACAATGCGCAGCGCAATACCGTAATACACGGTAATAATGACAACGGCGGTTATCGATGTCGGTCCGGGTGGCGCCTCTATACCGACACCGACGTAACACTGTGCCGTCGCCGATATCCTGCGAAATGATCGTGTCGATAACCGTGCGCAATCCGGCGGTATACCTGTACCGTTGTTGTTTGACAGGCATTCGGGAAAAACTGTACGACGCAATTGATCCGCGCCGTTAACGGCGTTAACGATTCATTATCCGTTTGTTCGTGTTATCGCTGTTAACGAAACGCCGAACAGTCGCGCGCCCGACGGAACAGTTCCCGTAACAGGCCACCGCGTTGCCGTCGCGCGTCGTGGAAAATACCCCGTGGCGATTACGACTTTCGGCCGTTCGCGCAATGCGATTGTCGCGCCGTGGCTCTACACGCTTCGCTCTCGTCGGCCGTTTGTTGCGCGCGGTCTCGTTTGTTTCTTCTTTTTTTTCCCTTCCGAAACCCGCCCGCACGCACACACGATCGCGTCCGGCAAACGTCTTGTGAATTACCGTGCCCGTTGTCATTTTGGCCGACCGGAGTTACGCGACGGCCGGGCCCCGCGATTCCGACTGCTATTACTCGTCGGACGAATGCGGCGATCCCGTTTCGTGGCACCGTCGGCTTCCCGACCCGGCCCAACGGCACGGGGCCACGTGCGCGAGAACGGCGGCCAACGGCCCGTAAACCTTTTGGGAAAATGCGCGGGGACGGTATCGCGTGCGCGCGTATTTTCGGGGGTTCGGTGTCGAATGGCGAGCTGGGCACCGCGGCCCGTGTATTTTGTTTTTAACGTAACGGCGCGCGTCATTATTCGTTGTCCCGAACGACAAGCAATCGTCTCGCGGACGTTATCATACGGTCGAACCGCGCATAAAACCGTAATTGTAAAACCAATGCATAAAATGTATTACGAATGGGATGCGTTGTTATGTTTTTAGGTTCATGTACAATACTCACGTGACCTTCAATTACATAATGGACGACCGCCCGGACAAGGCGTTGGATATGGTCGAAGAGACCGAACGAATGTTATCGGCACGGTCGAATGATTTTTCGGACTCCCGTAAAATCAGCGTCGGTCCACATCACGTTGACCACCAAAGGATACATATTGATCAATTTCGATTTGAGTACTGTAGTACGTGTTTTACATGCGATATTATATTACTATTGTTTATTGAATGTATTATTTATCTGAATAAATTGCGTAGACGATTTTCACGACATTTTTGAATGCTAATCGATTACAAAAAAAAAAAATTCACTTTCGAATGCATTTAAAAATGACCGGCCTGTGTCATTAACACCGGTGTATTCATTGTGAAATTCGAACAGAGCTCACACGAAATGCTCAAATTATATTGGAGTAGCAGGAGTACAAGTGAGAAGGGAGAAAGAGGGCAGAATAAATCGTCGAGAAAACGGAAGGAAGGAAAGATTTTTGGTTTTCGGGAAAAGCGTTGAAATTACGGGCGGGGAGAAAGAAGGGCGGTGAGAACTCGGAGGAATAAGACGATATTTTAAAAATTGAAGCGGGTCGTTTGATTCAGCCCGAAAACATATTTTATGATTCTATATTTTTTAGGGAAAATTTCATTTTTTAGACAGGGTTTTTTTTTTTTTTTTTAATTTAAACCGTTGAATAACCTTATGCTTATATAATATTTATTTATTTTTATACATTTATTATCTGTTCAGACTTTTAGACTACTATAATTTTTAAAATAAATATTATACAACTATAAGCGGCCGAGTAATTCATAATAACATTGATTTTAATAATAATTCGTTTAAAGTTCAATGTGTTCTGACGCATCAGCAATACGAACATTATAATACTATACAATTATACTGCACGTTTGCACAGTCGTTTACAATAATGTATTACGAATTCAATATCTTTTGTAATATAAATAATCAACGTTAAATTTTGTCTTTTAAATATTTACCGTGTTTAGTCCGAATTGTAATGACGCAATAAATGTTGATCGGTATTAATACCTAATCATTGTTTACTGAATTTTAATAGCGATTTATTAATTGAACTCGTATTATAAAAAAAAAAAAAAACCGGACATACTTTGCACGATGGATGCAGCCGTTGTTGTTGGTGAGAAGTTGGTTCACAGTCCGACTTCCTTTCAGAAAAGGTGCTACTTACCTCTTTAAAAATCCAAATGTATCGGTTTTACTACGATATCGTCGCCTTCGTGTCAAAAATGACGAAGTATTTTTTTTTAAAGTTTTGAGTAATGTCAGCCTTAAAGTTAAACACTTTTAAAAATTGAGAATTTAACCAATGTTTATGAACTTGATACCGATAAAATCGCAATAGTATACTTAACACTACAGTACACTAGTTTTACTCAATAATTACTTCTTTGATAATTACATTATAAATTACTAACTTAATTTTATGGCAAAAAGTGACCGAGTGAAAACGGTTTTACTTGGTCATTTAAAAAGTGACAGTCACATGTATAATATACTTGGTCATTAGTTTTTTATCATGTTTTAAATGAAAATAATTGTATTAATATTACAATAATTTTTATACATAAACATAATTCAAACAACAAACTTTTATTTTTACTTAATATAGTTAACATAAGAAACATAACATAACTTATTTATTTTATGTGAAGACATCATATAATTATTTTTATTGCATGTATCGGAATACAAGGATATTTCCGTTATACATTCAGAGAGCTACTGAATCCATTTATATACAGCGGTATCAATTTCAGTTTCCTTTTTGTCCATTAAGTTCTGTCCACTAAAAACAAAAAGCATGGTTTGGGGGCGCAGCCTCGTATAATGTTAAATTATAGGTGTATATTTTTCTACTATAATACATACTGGACGCATCAGAACTTGGGATTTGTAAAACACTTTGTAGATCAAAGGTTGCACTACAAAAATTATTATTATTAGAAGCTTTTTCCTTGTCCAATTGTTTAACTGAAAAAGAGTCATCTCGGCGGAGTATATGATTTTTATAGATAATGATTATATTTTGTTCTTCTTATGGTTTGCCCAACTTCTTAAAATGTGTTTCACATTGTATGTATTGATCTTTCTTGTGCTTATAAAAGTCTAAATTATAATATTATTATATATAATTACTTACATTTTAAATTAACTTGCTATAATTTTCGTTTCAATGATTACCGCTGATAATGTGATATGACAGTATGACCATGTAGAAAATATAATAGTTTTATAATTATACATAAAGTGATCAACTCGTCAATTGGTCGAAAACGTTACTTTAACGAATTTGTAACAAATGACTAAGTTACATAGCCAATTTTTACACGTAAGAATTATAGGTTTATTTTGAAATGTCGGTTGGTCAAAATAAAGTATTCAGTGGTTCCTAAATTAATAAAGATATCACTTTGACACTTTTTTTTGTATATTATTCGTTTAGGGACAAAATAAGACATTTTAACACATTATTTTACTTGGTCACTTTTGGCACGAGGGCAGCGATATGTGATTTTTTTTTTTGTCTGTAAATAACTTTACTACAAGAAAATTTATTTTAATCAAAATATGTCGATAGACTTTTTAATTTCATTTTGATCCTAGTTAGTGCAATGATGTCGTTTTTGATTTTGAGAGGTTTTACAATGATGTTTATTATTTTTTTCTGTTAACAACTTTGTTATCAAAAATTTTGCACCAATTTTTTAATGTAACACCTTTTCTAAAAGGGAATTTTCCTGAGGAGGTATTTTAGGGGACTTTCCTAGAGTTTTTTGACTTTTCCAGAGGTTTTCATAATCATTGGAAAAACCTAGGAAAAACGGGAAAATTTACGAAATGTATTATTTTTAAATTATAAATATTACGGCCTTTCATATCATATATAACAGAATGAACTTTTGTTATACAAGCAATGATTAATCATTGCTTGTAAATGCGTTACATTTTTGCTCTACCTTTCTAACTTTTCACCTGCAATAGTGATCCATCCATTGTGTGATATACGTGTTTTTATGCTTGGTATTGTCAATAAATAATGTTGCTCCAAAAATTGAGTTTTTAGAAAAAAATAGTGTTATGTTTGTTAGAAATCCTGACCAATTCTAATAAGTATTTTTCTTTTTAACAAAATATGCAGAGTGAATAAAAATTGTTAATAAATAATATTGACATTACTTACAACAGGATTACTTTGCAAAAAAAAATATTGGAATGATAGGTAAGTAGGTACATAATGTTATTTTATTTTTACGAACAATATACCATATTATTGTATAATATATAAACTACTTTACATTGATAGAAACGATACACAATTAATAAACACCTAAGTTAAGAGTATTTCACATAAATAGATAAGAATCTAAAAAAAACTATATCTTGTCAATAATAAAAAAAAATGAAATACTAATTAATAACACAGAGTTAATTTAAAATATAAATAAAACACTAAAAATTATAATATTTTAATTATACTGATAATTCTATCTAAATAATTAATTCGTTTTAATATTAAAACTATTTACATAATTTGTAATTTACGATGAAGATCATACTAATCTAAATATTGTAATAAAATAATTATTATTTATGAAGTTAAAACAACAAGTTCGATTTACTATTTTTTAAAGATTATTATCACATATCAATATAAAATAGGGTTTATTGGCCTTTCAAACGATTTTGTAAAGTCAAGAAACTAGTTATTACAATGCCTAGAAGAATGCAGACCATCACTGATACGTCTGTCCAATATCTGCCGTCTATCATACCGATTTCTTGGAATATTTTTTCGGGTAAACGATAATGACAATAACCATCTTCGTTATGACAGGAAAGAGGTTCGCGACCATAACCGTACATGGATACAACCAACCCTTCGAGTGCATACCTCATGTAACTGATGTAAGATACGTAGTACATGACAATATGCATATGATTAAAAAGCACCAAAAAGCCGGCAAACAGAATACACAAACAAGTGATGATTGAACCAATGAACACTCCATTCTAAAATCAATAATTTAGGTATATAAAGTAAACGGTAATAATTATTTTCACGGGATTTTATATAATAATGTTAACTTACGACTGGGGCCATTACTGTGCCAAGAATAAGACCGATACCTTCGGATATCAATGTCATTAATTGACAAACAAACAAAAACATAGAAAATCTTGTCCACGTTAACATTTGCGCTGATAAGTAGTAAGAAATTGATGTGTAAATAAAACAAAACATCATCTGTGGAAAAGTATATATTATTAAGAAATAATTTTAAAAATTGTACTAAATTGATTTTTTGCTTACCTGTAAAGGCATATTTGTAATGAGAAATGCAAAGAAATATGTAGACAGTTTGTACCAGTTATTAAATAATTCTTTTTTCAGTATATGTAATTCTGATGGGACTACATAAAAAATAAATGTATGTATTGTAAAGCTATTAATTTAATGTTTTCATTATTTTTTCTTTAAATGTGCAAATGTTCTTACATTTTAAAATAGCTGGCATAATAGACGTATAACTTAAGTAGACGAGCGTTACTATGAAGAATCCAATATTGTTAAAAGCTTTACCACCGTCAGTTCCAGCATTTTCGAATAAAAGTCCCAATAATATTCCAACTAGGAAGTGCATACATAATTTTACATGAGTGACCGTCTAAAAAACAAAACAAACAAACAAATCAATTATTTAATAATAATAATATACTATTGGTTATTTATTAGATTTTGATTGCTTAAAAAATTAAACTGTAAAATTTCATTAAAGACTATATCGATTATAATGTTTTGTTCTAAATATGTATTGTTCAAAAAAGGATTAATTTATTTTATTTTATTAATTCAATAATCCTTTAAACATTGTTTTTTTTTTCTAAATATTATAATTAGTTTTTATATTTAATTTGTATTCAAAGGTACCTATAGCTTATGTGACAAAAAAAAGTTCTTTATCCAATATTCCAACAGTTTAACACTGATGCATAGGTTATTGTTATTAGGGTATGTTTTTTACAACAAAAATATTGTTTATGCAGTCCAGCATTTGAGAATAAAACATATTGAACTTTAAATTCTAGGCCATAGTGTAACTATTATTACTGAATAACTAATTATTATTTACCACATTATGTAAAACTACAAAAGCATGTAAGTACTTATTTTATTTTATCTGTGATATAGGTAATAACAAATATTTTAATTAAATAGAACATACCTACCATATTATACAGTTTTTTTTTTTTTTTTGTACTATGAATGTAATTAATGTCTTGATTAGTTTTAAAATAATTACATAGCTAAGTAATTTAATTAATATTATGTTGAAATAGGTACTATGCAAGTAATAATAATTATTAAGAATAAAGTACTTAGGTACATTCTAATACATTCGACTAAAATTATAACAAAAATGGTTTGAGCTATATTTTATTAATTATTTGACATTCATTGCCTTATATTAATGTTCAAATTAATAATTTGAAACATAAAAACAAAAATGAAGAAATGATGGGTCCAATTATTATATAGTTATAAAATTATGGAAAACAACATTAATAATTGACTGACCCAATCTCTGTAGACTTGCATTAAAGATCTGTGAATGAGTACTAATAGTTTGTTGAATTCCGAAGGCTGGTTGACCAAGACAAGTGAAGTTAAACCGGGGATTTTCGATTTTCTTTTTACTAATTCACCTGTAATTATGTATATAAAAAAATTAGTTAATAATTGATTAAAATTTGTTTTACATAATGGTGTATCAAATTAGATATTATTTACAATATGTAAAAATATCTAATATTAGATTATCACAATATATAAATGAAAAATATATTTAACAATTTATATTTTATGTTAATATTTTACGTGTATCAGAAATTTGAGGTGGTGTTCGCCACGAATTATCGATTGCTGCAGTTTTAAGTTGAGAAGTAAAATTTCCATATTCTCCAGTCACTACTTCCATTACTAATAAAACAAAAACAAAGGTGGTGATACATTAATAACAATTATTCAACAAGGGAAAATTATGAATTTATTGTTTTTATAATGTTGGATCAATCAGATAAAATTTTGAAACTATTTAAAATCTTGTTAATTGTCGCAAATTTTTATTGTATAATTAATTAATTAGGTAATTTGTATTTATTAAAAAAAAAAAAATGTATTTATTAAACACATATTAATGGGGTTTCTTTCTTTCCATTTCTATAATAAAATTTAATTTTTTTTATACAGCTAAACATTTTACCACAATTTATTATAATTTATAAGTGGTTTATACCTATATTATGTATAATTACATAAACAAGAAACGTGTTTTTAAATAAGTAATGTTATGACTAGATAAATGACAACTCATATAATAGGTAAGTACATCTAAACATTCTTGAATTCTATTTGTATTTCTTAATGCCAGGGACTAATTGACCTAGTGGGCAAGTACGTTGAGAAAATGGGGCAATGTAAAAGAAAAAAGTTATATAAATATTAATAAAATTGTAAAATGTTCCGCGGATGCCGTGGTTTTTAATTTTTGTCAGTTTTAAATTCTAATCAAAGTTCGGTTAAACATGTTTTGATCAACTTAAATTGAAAACTTTTATATTAAATTGTACCTACAGAATAAATTAAAATTTATCGTTTGTGTTTATAATGAATTTTATTTTAAATTTTAACTTCAAACTCTGATTAAATTAAATTTGAAACTAAATTACAATATTTTTTTTTATCTAATAATTTAAAAAAACTTCGAAAAATGCACCACGTCTAAAAAATGCTAATATGTACAAGTAATCGATGAAATTCATCTACAGTTGAATTTAACTAAATTACAACGAAAAATCAAAATTTAAAAAAATGTCAAGTGGCATTACAAAAGTAATCCCGTTTTTCTCCAGTGTTAAAAAAACAATAACAAAGAAAATTAAAAAAATACCTCTTCGATGCATTTACTAAGATACCTAAAAGTTTCAATATTAATAGATTTTAATTGGAGTTTACTCGATTTGTTTTCAAAAATTAATTGAACATTGGGCTATCACTCATTTTTCTCACTGGGCCATTCAAATACTGCGAATTTACATTAGTTAACAATTTAAAATATTTAAAATCCCCCTTGCCAAAATGTAAAGAACATTCATAGCAAAATCGATGAATATCACTAGATAAATGTTGCCGATTGCTATCATGTTATTACTGTGTACTTGTTACAAACTTTACGTTTCAACATTTGTACAGATTCCTACCTAATAATTTATAATTAAGTATAATAATAATGTGCACCTATTGACATTGAGCGTACACAAGTCTATCAGCTATATAGGTAATTTATTTTGTGACCACTTCGACTCCGGCTGCCTATACTGTAAATAATAATTATAACGCTGCTATTATAATAATTAATTATTACAATCATAAAATGTAATTTTTTTTCCCTGAAGGATGGTCGTCGTTTTTGGATTACCTACTCCTGTGTGACCCGTTACCCGGTGGCTACGTCTATAGGTCAAAAAACGTATACCAACTACATTCGATATAAATATCATATTATAGTTAAAGTGAAATCGTAAACGATTTAACGGTTTTTCATGAACGCATTAACGATATTATTAGATACAAGAAATATTGTAATTCGTTAAAGACTATCGGCTGATATACTGTCCCGGCGGTGTATTTTAGTTTTCTTGTACGTTCACCGGCCTTGTGGTCATATGTTTACGACAAATAAACTGCAGTGAAAATAACCATTGTATTATAAGTATTGTGGTGTATGCTTTGTACACGACGAAAAACGATCACGCTTAAGAGCGTATGATTGTTGATTTCAAATAGAAAATCTGAACTTTAAATGCTAGGAAGTTTGTTGGCAATTTAAAAAACACGCTCTAAAAATAAAGAATGATGATATAAATAATAATCGAACGACAAACGTTTGATTGAATTTTCGTGGTGGTTTTGGTCATATTTTATATAAATAAGTATATCCTAGAATATTAATATATAATTTTTTTAAATTTAGTTTACATTTGGTTTTTTTTTTAACCCTGCTTCAGAAATACATCGATTGGACTGATTGAAGGAAAATTGGTCCAAATTACTATTAATACTTGTTATGATTTTATTTTTATTTTTTATCTGTGAACAACTTTTATATCAGAAATTTTCCTCCGATTTTCAAGTGTAGTACTTTGTTTGATAGGAGATTTTATCTGGGTGATACTGGGAGATTATTTTTTTTGATTTTTTCAAGCGGTTTTCATTAATATTGGGGAAAACCGGAAAAAAGGTCGGAAAAACGGGAATATTTATGTAAAATGTATAAAAGTCACTTCGTTCCGAATCGTTTTTCATTATCAATAGTTTATCGTTGCGTATAATAATAAATTAAATTCCCCCTTTATTCTTCCTTTTCAATTTCTCACTTACAACAGTGTGTGGGCCACTTTTTTAGGTGAGAAATTCGTGCGAAGTATGTCTGTCATTTTAATTTTATTAACGTCACCGATTTGTGTTCTATTCGAACATTAGAAATGTATTATAATATTCTTATGCGTACATTTTCGTTTGAATTAATCAAATATACGAAGAGAATATTTTTATGTTATTTTTTTATGCAAACGTACGCTGCATACGTCAATACTGACACTCGAAAACCACTCGATGGGCATTATTGTAACGTACAAAATATCGCATCGTCGTATTTATTACCGGTGACGTTTGTCTTACCTTGCAACGGTAAACGACATTTTGTCCATCGTGCGTCCTATTGACCAGTGGTCAGTAACCACTGAAGACCGACTGCACTATTACTGCTCGAGTGGCATATGGGAAGAAAATCGCGAAGATCTCGGGCGACGACGACGACGACAACGCGAAGGGGTTTATCACGAACCTGACATTACGCGAAGGTTAGGTATAGATGTATTGCAGTATCTTACATAGGAAAGAAGAGGTGACTTGAGCCATGGTTCGTATAGGGAAATAAATTGCAGGTTCAATTGAAACATTTCATGCATATTACTGAAGATATATGTACATAATCTGTCAATTATATTAGACGAATATGGAGACAGCGGATTAAGTAGTAAAGAGAAACTATTTTGTTTAAATTCTTCTCATAATATTTCAAAAAAATGAGTCTTTAAAAAGTGTTATAAAGATGAATTTTCAATAATTATAAATATTATTCTATTATTTATTTTGAAATATTACGTAATATATATTTACTATAAGTAGCTGCAGGCAGCAGTTACGACTACAACCGTTGAAAGACATTTTTCAACAATATGTCGAAATTAAAAACCGTTCTCGAGGAGTCGAGACAAAGACATTTTAGTAAATCTATTCAAATTATAAATAAAGTAATACAATCCTACTAATATTACAAATACGAAACTTTGCATAGATGTAGTTCTAGACTAGGAATAGTATATTATATTCTTCTTTTTTCCGAATTCAACCTCTAAAGATGGGCTGGCACAGGGTAATTGGTATTTTTGGTACGAAAATTTAATTTTTTTTCTTTTTTTTTTAACGGGTTACCTTAATGTCAAGGATAAAGTAAAATAAAAAAAAGTTAAAACGAACCAATCAAAAAATGAATATTATTTCTTTTAGAACGGACAATGCCGAACGGGGCAGCTATAGTTACGATATATTTATAAAAATCGGCTCCCCATAACAAAAGTTGTGGCTAATTGGGTAATGATAAATTGGCTCGGTCTAGTGGACATAATTTTTATGCACGGTTGTTGTATTAGTACTTACTGAAATCTGCCGGGTTGTGGTATTGCGGACAGTTCAGACCTATCGTTTGCATGTAAGGAATGGTGTTAAGACTGGAACCCTGGTACACGCAGTATCCTTCGGCCATGATGTACACGTGGTCGAACATCTCAAACGTGCTGGCGCTCGGCTGGTGTATGGTGCAAACCACCGTTCGGCCGCCCCTGGCCAAAGCTTTCAGGATCGAAACGCACTGGTGTGAACTCGTACTGTCCAAACCGCTGCAGAAAAACAGTACGAAAAAAAGGAAGTGTAGACAATTCAGTCAACAGCGGTTTAAGAATTGAAAAACAAAGTCATCTTCACAGTTCTTTATACAATATTTTATGGCTTTTTTTTATGTTCAACCAGTAGGTTGGCCTCAGTGGAAGACATTAGCGCCAAAACGAGATAAGAAAAAAAAAAAATCGTATCGTAAAAAAAAGCGCCAAAATTCTAGGTAGTACCTACTACCTGTGTACTTCAGATATTACATTTTGAACTATATTGTTCAAGTTTGGGTCTTCGAAATGAATACACGAAGAACTCTAAATTAGAGATATATTTGAAGTCTTTTTTTGGTCTAACTTTTATTACGTGCATAGAAGTTTTTGATGCTTTTTGAAAATTTAATGTTAATCGCACCTGAAGATCAAACAATTTACAAATTTACTGATTACATTTTAGAGACGTACATCTATTTTTGTTTATTTTATTCAGAAATTCGGGCAGCAATTCTGGATAATGATATTATACGAACTACAAATGCAACTGAATCATATCATCGGTATTTAAAAGAACAATTTTATTTACTTTGAAAAACCGAAGACAATTTGAGTTAAAAATTCAGTTATTATTATTTATTTGTTCACATATTATTATTTTAATTATTATTGATTATTGATGATATTAAATATATAAAATATTATAACTGGTGTAAATAATATTTCTTTTTTATATCTTGAGCGTTTTTGTCATATTATATTGGGTATATTTTTTTATTTTATATTAATAGTTCGTAAAGTATACTGTTAATATTAATTGTGTACCTCATGATTACCTACACCCCTGTCTTCCGTTTTCTAAATTTCACTACCTTAGCCGATCGTCGTCACCATCTTAATAATTAAATCTTTTCTCCAAAACATTTTTTCTGGTTCAGTTGAATCTCCTTTCCTTCCTCCTTGCAGTTTTAAATTTTAAGGTATCAACTCGAAATTACAATTTTTTTGTTACTCTACGTTAACCAACCAACTATTTGAGAAACGAGTCTCACACCAGGATGATGCGTGTAGCCATTATTCCTTCTTTAGGTTAATTTTGTTATTTCTGGTTTTAAATTTTTGTTGTAGCATACCTTACATTATTTTTTGAGCTTGCCCTAGCTACTAATTAACCTTACTGTAACTTAGTCTTAAACTAATACTGAACGTTTTTGTTGTTCTTAATTTAATTGTACTCTATCTATGTATCATAATTGTGATCATTTTGTTATGACATTTTTGTAAATTGGGCTCCAGCCCGTTATCTCAATAAATAGATAAATACATATTGGCACCTATATTCTATTAATTTTGGCGCAGATAATATGTAATGTTTACACCTTTGGCGCTTATGTCATATAATCGTCGACCTACAATTCTAATTCTCCATTATAATTTATTAGTTATTACTCGTATTTTCTTTTAGTTACTAAAAACGTTTAACTCTAGCATTATTTTTAATTTATCCTATACGAGTATATAAGATTTACGGAATCGCCCTGCAATATTTTAACGAAATCACTTCAGAGATCATTTCATATGATCTATAGTAAATTGAATTTTATTATAATCTTCTTAAAACAATATATTCTCATGATAAAAATGATTAAAAAACTTGTCTAATACCACGGGAAGAAAATGCGACGAATCTAGGTATATAATTTTTTTTGTAAAAAATGTTAAAAATTATTTTTCCTCCTAATTATTAATTTGTAGAAAAAAAAACATATGTTTATAAAATAATTGTTATTGGACAATATAATAAATTGAACAATGAAATAATGATTTTTTTCAGTTCAATAGTATTATTGGTAGGTAGAAATTATATAATAGTAATTATAAACTGCATATAGTACTGTCGTTTCTTATTTTTGGATGAATTGTAACCTATAACTTAACCCAACCCCTTAACGTTACTAACGTTTCTTGGTATAAAGCATTTTTTGATGTAGAACTAGACAATTTAAGACTGTAGATCATTACAGACGTTACTACAGAATGTTTAATTGGGGTATTTTTCGAATTTCTTTTAAAATTACAAAAATCTAAGAAAGTAAAGACGTATAATAGCAAGACTACCGGTTATTATGCGATAGTATACGATAGTAATAATTAACGACTATTAATAACTGCACATGACTGTAGCAGATTTGCAACGACTTGAGCGTAACCGAGATGAACGTTCGAAACAAGGTCTTATTGTACATTGTGTTGCGTATTTTTTCTGTTTAATTAAAATTTACTAATTTAAAATATCTATCCTGTGATTTTTGCAGATAATCAAGTTGAAAAACGAGTATTGATATTCCTACCTATACATGGATACGCTCGTAATTATTAATAATATTATGCCGTGGTAGTAATCAAAACTGCGAGTCATTATGTTATCATATTTTATAATTATATATAATTTACATTGTTTCGAACTTGTAAAAATCTATTTACATTATTCATTACAATGTGTAGGCTTGGGAAAGATAAATATAATGTTTTTTCAAGATATTACGTTAAATTATGCTAAAGTCATATTTTTCATGTAGTGTAGCATGTGGAACGTAATGTCCAAATAACATAAACAATATTAATACAACCGGTTTCAGTTTTATAGTAATTGGTATAAGAGGTAACGAAACGTCTTTGAAAATATTATATTTTTGTAAAATAAATGTGATAATGTCTGTAAAGTCTAAAGGCAACTATTCAGTTATTTGACTAATGCGAATTATATCGTATTATATATATCGTATATCATATTAAATATTATAACAATATTAAATTATATTTATTTTCAAAGTTGGGCAGGTTAACAAATTTGTTTACCTAACTAGTTAAAATTAATTTGACATAAAAAAAAAAATAATAATAATAATATTTTTTTTTTACACAACAAATTCGTAAACAACTTAAATTTTAGAAAAATAATTGTGTTATTTTTTAACGATCTAATTTTTGTTAACTAGGTCAATTTAAAATTTAACCAAACATTAAATTATAACGTACATTTTAACTCTTCAACTATTTCCTGACAAGTTTTTATCGTTTTAGGCATTTTGTGTAAAATGTATAACTCACGTGGTGGGTTCGTCGAGAAACATGATCGGAGGATTGTCAATGAGTTCCAGGGCGATGGACAATCGTTTCTTCTGTCCACCGGACAGTCTACCACATCTGGTGTGAAGGCTGCCGGAGAGTCCGATGCTGTCAAGAATGTCCTCGATCTAGACATAACCCAAGGAGAACAATAATGTCAGTTAAAATACGTGATAATAATTATATTGAATTGTGTACGTATACAATATAATATAATAAATATTTGGTGCATATTTATAATGTTCGCGTGTGTGTAGGGAAATCAAATTATTAAGGGCCCATATACGTATAATAAAATAATAGACAAATTTAAAACTGAAACAAATATAATGACGTGTTTGTTTTCCATGGCGCGGACGCGGACATGTTTCGTGATTGACGCTTGTGCGTAGACAAAAAAAATTCAAAACCCGAAAGAAACAAGGTAGTTAAAAATCATTTTAGCGTATTGGTACGAACGGTGTCTCGCTATAAATAAATGTTATTGTATGTTATGATAAATTACGTAGTCTCGGTGACAAAACTATGAATAAAGATTGTTGTAATTATATTGTAATTATTTGAACTTGGGGAGTTCGACCTGATATTCAAAAGGATATACGATATAGTATAAAAAAAGACGATAACCGAATTCAGCGGATACTTAAAGAATATATATAAGAAATTATGTATATTGTACATATACATAAGCAATCACTACATATAATTTGCAATACAATAAGAATATAATGGCATTATTGATCGTAATACAATTTTTTTTTTTTAATAAAACTAATAATATCTAATGTCTTCTTCCCGTTTTGTCTTTATCCCTGCAAGCAAGCACACGAGGTCATCTACTCTCAAAATATACAACTAACATTAATTGTTTCAAAATATTTAGATATACTTATTAATTTTCTGATTCTTTTTTGTTCTCGTGTATTACCGTATATATATTCTATTTAGCAGGAATAATCGATTTTCAGTAATATACATTTATAATTATTATAGATACATTATAGATAATAGAAGATAATTATTATCGAGTTGTTTATAAAATAATAAAAAACCGAATATTTTATTTTACACTAAGATTATTATGTTTATAAAAAAATAATGTATAAACATGTAATGAACTTGTATAATATCAAGGTAGCCTCGACATATGTAAGTGTCTATAATATAACCTTGTTAGACAATAAGAACCCATAACATGTGTACCATTTTGTTGGTGAATTTTTATTTGATTTATTTTTATAGGTTACGTAGATACATTAAAAGTTAAACCGGTACTGGCGATTCAATAAGATAGTACCAACTGATACATATTTTTATTTATGTTGTTTATTTATTGTCAGAAGATTACCATAGTGAGTATTATGTATTTTATTTTACCCAGTTTTAGATTGAATGTATAAGCATTATATAACATGAACCGTGCCCGAATTAACCAATGGAGTTCGGTAATTTTTGAAAAAAATCTCGGCGGAAGGAAACAGTATAATAATAATAATATTTTCTTCCACAGCGACGGCGTTTAAAAACTAACTGAAAAAAATATTCCATGTTTGTACATCAAGTGAGCAAATTATAATTGCGTGTGAGTTTGCGTTTATAATGTGTTTTTTTTTTTTTTTGTACCTATAGGTACCTAATGGTAGTATTCATTATAATATTACAATACCTAGGTACTTTAGTACGCGCTCGTATAATTTGTTTGTTTGTCATAGTTTTATTATTGGCCGCGAGGAACACGAAAGAATGGTGGAGGGGAGGGGTGAGCGTATTTTTCTGAAACTAATATTCTTTGCATATAAAATAATATAACACGATGACGAACATGTTTTTAGTTTATTATACTATAATATTCCTGTTTAAAATTTGCCTCGATCGATTTATTTGCTAAAATTATAAAATACCTTACTGTACATTATTGTGCTTATATAATATATAATATGTATAAGTAAGTTTTCCACAGAGTACCTAAGTTTTAAATTACAAATTTGTTAACTTACTACGAGTAATTTAGATTTGTACGAAAGTGTGTATCCAAGTTTTAGATCGGCCGCCATCATCATTATTTCGATTACGGTGAAAAGCGGACACAGTTGGTCGTCTTGCATTATGTAACAGGATTCCTTTTGGCTCATGGTGTGACAGCTGTTTTTTTTTTTTAAATCGTTATTTAACAGCAAATCGTTGTCGACTCGGCTCGTTCTCACTTCGCCGTTCATTCCTTTGCGTCTACAATATAGACAATAAACCACATTTATTAAGATTAATCAATTCAATATGTGTAAATAAGTATACAAATATATTATTATGTAGGCATCTATACAATAATACAAATAATAATTAACGTAAACAACAACTGTAGCTGAAAATTTGTATACTAATATCATGTAATGTATTGTATTTTTGATGTTTACAACTAAACAATTAAAAAATGTACAATAATAAGGTAATGATTTCAGTAATTAAGACGTATATTAACTGTCCATAACTTATTATACAAATGAAATGTGACATGGAAATGTTAAATTTATAACAATAATGTATAATACTATTGTATAATTAGAATTTAAAGTCAACTTTGAATGTAATTGAACAGTATAAAACACCTATATTTTCGTCTAGACGTTGGTATATAATAACTAAGTTAATATATAACTTCAATCATTTTTATAAATTATTTCAATCGTATTTCGAAATCTTGCCTTTAGGCAAATTCAATGCAAACTTCGCATTGAATATCAATAATAAGAAATAATTATCGACCAATTCGTTAACCATGAAACATAATTATTATATAGTAGGTATTCCTTGATATTGAAATATATAATATATTCAGCAAGCAATGGAAATTGAATGCTGCATAATATTATTATAATATGCATTAATGACTATCTAATATGATAGAAAATATTAATTAAAAGACTAATAATCTAGTAAGCGCTTGTAAAACAGTAAAATATATTATGAATATAACACAGCATGTTTTTTTCGTACCGTGAGCTCCCTTCCCCCAGATTATTTACGATTATTTTAAGTAAATTTGAATCTGGATTTTTGTATTTTAGTTTTCGGACGTCGTTTCATTAAAAAAAAAAACTTTTAAAATTTGTCATTAGTATATAGAAAAAAAAAGAAAGTATCTACCAATACTCGTAAATAGTAAATACAGTCGTAGTAATAAATTAATACTTTTCATTACAGAGTTTGACAGTATAAGTATAGTTTGGAACTCTTGTACATTTTGACTGCGGTATTTTCTGATAAATAATAATAATAATAATACTGTAATTATTGGGTTGATATTTTTTATAAACATTTTAATTTTAATTTTTACGTAATTTGTATTCGGTAAGTACTCAATGGATAAAATTGTTAGACCAAACAGAAATGTTTAAAAATTTAACAGAAGGTTCATTATAAGTTGTACTTAGTGATCAATAAGAAAAAGTTGAGTTTGATGTAGTGTTTTTTTTTTCAAAATCAAATTTTGACAAAATCATAAATATTACGGCCTTTTAAAATTTGTATAACCGAACTCCATTTAGAATCGTTTTTAATTATTAATGAATTGTTGCATACAGATAAACATCAAATAGTTCTACTACAACCCTAATAAAAAGTTACATAAATACAGATCCAGAAGAGACGGTCGTCCCTATTGCCCCTGCAATTTTAAATTGGTGAAAAAAATAGTGTACTGGCCGAAAACGGTTATTGTGGAATGGCCGAAAATGGTCTCGCTCGAAAATTCAACGATAGTTGCTATAACAATATAACAAATTACCGTTGTGAAGGGATGTATGCAAGAAAATAAAAAACGATAGTTTTCCTAGTAATGTATTATTATGGATTTCGTGAGGTGAAAGCTATAACGGAATGATATGAACCCAAATATACATTCGATGTTGAACATTTACAAACAGAAAATTATACTACGTACTTATTGAATAATAAAATATTATACTTAAAATTACTTATTGATATAAATAAATAAACTTCAAGATCAAGAAATATTAATGTATTTTACGTTTTTTTTTTTTCAAAAGGAAGATTTTTATAATTAGAGATTATTTTATAATTATTATTATTATGTTGTTCGTAGTTATTATAATATTCATTTAAAATATTCCACGTAAATCTGATAAATAAAATCACCCTTTAGGCTGTACTTATAAAAAATTATTAAAATATATACACATTTAAAACTTGTTGATGTGTTTAACCTTCGGAAGTTCAAAAAAAAAAAAACTGGGTGTATCTATGAATATTTAAACAAATTGATATTTTGTTACGATTAAAAATATGTAAATATCGAATGTATTGATATTGACCGTAAAGTCAACTACTTTTTAAGATGTATAGTAATAATAACAATTATAATGTCAAGGGCTTTAATCAATATATAATTTACAATATTTTATATTATATAGTTTGTATAATTGAATAAAATAACGGTCATAACGGATTATATTCGTCAGATTTCGCTGAAAAAAACTTTAAAGCACAGAAGTAGCAGCAGGATAGAACTGGTGGAATTATTATGAAATCAGATCGCCCACTACTGTCGGTTAAATAGAGAACAAAACACCACGGAAGTAGGTACCTATATTATTTACCTAACCTTTATTCATTATTATATTTTCAGTCTGCAGGCCATCGAAATTATTTTGTACACATTATTTTCACAGGCCGATACACAAAAATTAGTAATCATATCAATTGTCTATAGTAAAAAAATCATAATTTTATTAATGAAACGGTTTTTAATTAGGTATTATAGTAATATACCTGGTATTTAATTCGGTAGAGAAAAATAATAAAATAATATTATGAACTCGTATAATATGATTGTAATAAAATGTGAATAAATTGCTGTCATAACTGAATTAAATATTATAAGATATCGAAATATTGAAAAATATAAGTTAATAATGATTAATAATAAACAGATAAACAGCCTTATTAAATGAGGCTATCAAAATAATACTATTCAACTTTATAGTGTTAACTGCGATACATAATGATAATAATAATGCGGTTAAAAGTTAAAACATTTTGTAATTTCGTTACTAAACATTTTGAAAATTCGTACATTTCGCAACAAATAATTGTTATACATTTGTGGGTTGTAAAACAATATGTTTTTCAAAACACGGAATAATTGCATACACACACTGCAATTAAATATAATATTATATTATATGCAATATGCATATTTCATAATATAATATAATAGATAACTATAATCATATTTTAATGATGACGTTTTTTTTTTTTTTAAATAATATTGAAGAAGTAATTTATCGTAAAAGAAACCGAACAAATGCTTGATTATAAAGAAAAACGAAAAAAACAACATGTAAATGTAAGTATAGATTTTTTCCTATGTTAATTATATATACTTATAGGTATAGTTGATAGAATCAACTATACATACATATTCGATTAATCCAAATTCATTGGTAGGTTCGAGTAATTCTACATAAACACGATTATTATTATACGCACTATAGGTACTTTAGGTTATTATTCTGTAATTTTAAAAATTGCAAAGATCTATTGTCTGATTATTAGGTATATACCTAATGGTATAAATCTTTGGTTGTCGTAGAAATTATATACTTATAAGTTCTAATATACCTACGTTATTTCGTCATTCCGAATCGTTTCAAATATCGTGTTTATACGTTTACTGACTATTGTAATACCTATAATAGTTGCCGAGTTCGGATTTGTATACGTAGGAATTTTAGAGAGACGAAAATCACAGCGAAATCGAAATGAGCGAATTCACCAATCCGAAACCGAAAATCCAGAACATCGAAAATAGAGGTAGTTTATAATTAATTAATTGAATTAGGAAAATAATGTCTTTAAAATATTTAAAAGAATAAAAAAAATGTTCGTCGTGTTACAAATTTTACTATGAATATTATTCGCCCTGGTCACCGTCCAGATAACGCGAAAACCGAAACGAATACAAAAATAATATTGCACCTATATTAATCCAAATATACAATTTATATATTTTTATTTTTATTTTATTTACATTGTATACTAATAGGTCAGTAAAAATATTACTATGAGTAGGTAATAAAGTATATGTATGTATAGGTAAAAGGTGAAATTAGGATAGGTCATAATTCGTATTGTGTAGAGTTCCGTTTTAATGGTTTTCCTTTTAAACACGTCTTACACAGAAAAGCCATTATGAAATTATAATAAAAACAATTTTTGGTAGAAAAGTTGTTAACGGAAAACAAAAATAAATAATAAGCTTTCCTGTAAAACCGATACATTCCACGCTCCACTTAGAATTTAAAAATAATATCATTAATATGTATGATGCGCAGATTGTGGCTGTCGTAGAGCGATTTATACCACGAAACGGCTTATCAATTAAACATATTTAATACATTAGTCACGGTTTTATACATAATAATAATATATCATGTATAGAGGAGTTCAGGTCAGAGAGCTTGGTCGAGGATAGATCTTGTTACTGCAGGTTTCTTTAATAGAATAACTAGAGTAATAAAACACTAATAGCTGTATATTAGTGATTTATGCCTATAAATAATGTGTACGACAATTTATAAAACGAAATATATTTTAGACATTAAGATTATCGTTGCTTTAATATGGTATGTTAAACACGATATTTTATTTTATTCGTATGCATAAAAAAATGTTTTAAAAAAAAATCGAAATCTGTACAATAATATGCATAATTTTAATTTAGGACAAGGCAAAAATATTATAGTAACCACAAGTCATAATCTATACTGGTGATAATATTAAAAATTAAAATGTAGGTTATCTATATAATATTATTATGAATACCACCGCAAGACACTAATATTATATTATATTTTGTCGGTATTTTCCAATCCTGCAGCAATAATACTGAGTTACGTATTTTTTATGTTCATTTTTGTGTTCAGTGTATTATTATTAGATATTACCTATATTTTACGGTCTTATATTATTTTTAGGTCAATATCATATAATGATAATATTATTATTATGAGTTATCAAGTACATACGTATAAGTAGAAGGTTAAGTTAGGATAGGTTATAATTCGTATTATATGTATAATTCCGTTTTAATGGGTTTTCTTTTAAACATACCGTATAAATAAAAAGCTATTACGAAATAAAAATTTAAAAAATAATATAAATATGTATGATGCGCGGTCTGTGGCTTTAGCAGAGCGTTTTATATCTGCGAAACGGCGTGGTATAATGCAAGAATTAATTTTTATTTACGTATTTGTATTAATTAAAAATGTTAATAAATGTAGATTATAATTATAAATCATATTATATTACAATGTTGTACTGATTAAATTTAATTCGTCTTCATATTATTACTCAGATCATGAGAATTACGTTTTTATGTCTAATTAAAATACAAATCTATCGGCAAGTACAGCGTAGAAAATGTAAATTATTCTATCGGTATTTTTGTTTCATATAATTAGTCAATAAAGTTTACCGAAGCTATAACAATATATGAGTCAAATATGGTCATTTTTACAACCTTAAATTTTACAACCTTGATTATTAAGTGAACAAATTATTCAAAGGTAATATAATTTATTGTTTTGTGTATTCTCCGCAATTTACAATGGTACTCTGAAGTTTAAAAACTCGAGATGGTGCGTGCAAGACATTCAGGAAGTCGATAAATTCGCATACAAAAACTCGAGACTTGATATGACACGCGTTTTTAATGATGAACTATGAACTATGAAGTGATGAATAAATAAAGAAATAATAAGTAAATAAATACAGCTATATGTACTATTATGTATAGTACCTAAATCGTTAAAATAAACATAAGAACTGACAGAGTGTAAAACCGTGCGTCACTGAAATCGGCTAAAAACGTGTTCAAAGTTAAGTCGTTATATTATATATAGACGGAAAACAGTCACCTGACATAATGGAATTTGCAATTAGAACTATTCGAAATGTTCTTTGAAATATTCGATAGGTTTTCCGAATAAAAGTATTTGATTGTGGAAAAAATATTTAATAGTTCATCTGAACAATTTTAAACCTCCGATAATATAAACTATTCAGAAGTACTAATTATAAATAATAATAAATACCATTTAATTGAATAAAGTATAATACGTGTATACAGGTTGTCCCACGAAGATATACCCCTTGAATATCTCCGGAGATAATAAAAATAGTCAAATTCTGTTTTTTTGTTTTTTTATATTACTCACAGGGAGAGGATTACAAATATTTATATTTGAATTAATTTTTTTTTTTTTTTTATTAACAAAAATTAAAAAATTAACTTTATTTTATTATTTTCGAAAAATTTTAATGTATCACACATTTATAAATAATTTCTAAGTAACAGCCATTTTAAATACTACTAATCCGTGTGAAAATCGATGTTATTGTGATTTATTCTCTAGATAACATAGTGGGACAGCCTGTTTATGTGTATTATATAATATGAGTTCAAAATACACGAGTACATTATACATGTTCGTAAAAATGTATAACGTTTGGCGTATAAAGAAATATGTACTTACTGAAATCCGGTAAGAATATTGAGGAGTGTTGATTTTCCGGCACCGGATGGGCCCATAATTGCAGTTAATTCACCGCAGTTGAAGCGTCCGGAAACGCCTTTAAGTACCTTTTTTTCCTCTGAAATAATCGAAATAAAATACAATTATTATTTAATTTTAATTTGTATCATATATACGTGTGTAGGTATAAGATACTAATATAATTATTAATTTACGGCACCAAAGAAGTTTAAATTTATTGTGTGTTAAAATGTTATGTTGACTAAGAAAAGGAACTAGATTAATATTTCTCTTAATGCAGAATTTCATCTAAAGTTAATGATACATCGTAACAACTGATTAGCATAATATCCTCTAGCTTTTAACTACGACATGATCTACAAAGGTACCCATGAGCTATCACTCCACACGTGTGGAAATGCTTGAATACCTTCTTGACTCTAGGGTAGCCGCCACTGCTACAACTAATTAAGATAACGATATAACTATACAAGTTTACTATTCATTATTTATAATAAGGACTTCTAAGTTTGTACTCTAAAAAACCCGAATAAATAAGCAAGCACTTATGTACTAAAATCTGGCAAAACATACAGTTACAAATTCGAAAATACGAATATATTATATGCACTGCAGTTCTAAAACTAAACGTTTGAAATATGGGCAATAAAAAAAATAATTTCACTCGAAATTCAGTTTGTTAAAAATGTGAAAACTGTAGAAATTACGGTATTCAGAACATGTATAACCGAACTTGGCTCAGAATCGTTTTTCGATAGCAATATCGTTGTTTGTATCCAATATCTTTCCGATTTCTCAACTACAGAGGCACATCCGTCCCCAGTATTGGCTTATTTTGTTTGTTTTGTATATTACGTTATGTTCGGTATACTATTATATATTTATACCTACCCACTATAAAATCGTATATTATCCTCAATAAAAATGTATATTTGGTTTTACTTCCAATAGTATTTAAGTATCCAATAACTAAATATTATTGATTTCGATTTAATCTTTATTACGTTTCAAAGTTGTATCAACGTCAAAAATAATGCATTTGTGTACAAACGTACAACATTGTGTTGTGTATAAATTATGTAGAATGCAGAGTTGCATAATATTCAGAATAATATGCAATTACGAGCAATTATGAAACTATCCGATCGATCTATTATTATTTTAAACAGGTAGGTAGGTTACCTATAATACGCATACATTTTATAATTGTATTAGTTAAAAAAAAGTTAATGGGTACATACACTATACAGGTATATTATACTGGTGTTTATAATATAATTTTTAGATTAGATCGATATTTTGAACGTTTACAAATAAGTTGATGTCATTAAGTATATATGTATTAAAAACGTTTCCTTGGATAACGACTACCTAGATAATAATATCTGTGTGTGTGTGTGTGTGAGAATATTAGTTCTCATACACCAGTTATATTGTACGCTTCAGTAATGGTATAGTCGATTAATAATAATATAATTAGGTACCCGATTTCATAATCGTTACAGTAGTAGTATAATAATTATTTTTGCAAACCAGCAAACGAATTCGCTAAACGAAAGGTGTTCAAATATATATAAAAATGTATTAAAATTAATATCTATTGCATAGATACACCTAAGCGTGTAGGTATGTAGCCAGTATAGAGTACCTAACTAACCAGAAATACGCATTATTATTTGATTGTAGCGGTTTTTTTTTTTTTTTTATTATTATTAATTAAGTGGGTCATCTATTAAAAAAAAATATATATACATATATATAGTTCGTTCACATTTAACATTTAAGTAAGCATATGAACGGTGATCATGTAATAATCGTGTACAGACTTTATACTATATGTATATACATATATATATATGTATACAATAATTATTATATATTTATTATTATGTTGCTACCTCATATGTACAGGGTGATCGATAAAACTTTAAGACACGAATTATTTCGTAAAGATTTTTTTTTTTTTTTTCCGGGAATTTTTTTTCAAGAACATTTAAGAAATAAGTGTTCTTTTGAATTTTTATCAATCGGTTGACGAGATATTCTACTTTTAAGTCAAAGTAGAAGTAGTGTGACATAATTTGTGTGGTAGCGCATTGCGTGACGTTTGAATAGTGTTCCACTATTATCCCCCCCCCACTCATAAACCGGTTAATTTAAAAGTGGAATGTCCCGTAAACGGGTCGACGAAAATTAAACATATCAACACCAAAATGAATTTAAATTAAAACTTTTTGTGGAATTTTTAATATAGATTGCTGTTTTAAAATCAAAGTGATGATGGATAGTAATATTTTTACCTCTGAATTTAAGGGCGACAGAAACTAACGCTTATATAATATTTTAGAGCTGTTTGTTTCTTAAATTTTCTAAACAACAAATTAAAAAAAAAAAAATCATTCTTTTTGAGATTGTGAGTGATACACGTTATGTTAATCATCCTGTATATAGTACCGTGAATCAGGTATACATTTGATATAATATATAAATAGTAAGATACCTGTTTGAATACGTAACAGTTCCAAATATTTATTTCGTTTCTAAACGAAATAAAAAACAGCTTTAAGCACTAAAGTTGAATTTTTTCTCACCTATATCTTGTATTATAGAAATATTCTTTGTAACACAATAAATAATATTACTATAATAGTAGGATACTATATTACACTATAAACCAAAACTACTCAAGAAAAAAATGGCAAAATTTGAGCATAGAGATGGTAGGAGCTAGGCCGCTGGAGTTAGGCACATCTTTTATATTAACTTCGTGAACACTACAAAATTTCATCCTTCCGCAACATGCTAATTCGTCAGTGTGACATATCGAGTAAAACAAAATCATTGTAATAATAAATATAATATTATTATTATTTATATTACATGAATATATTTAGTTGAAGATTCGGATTAATATAGTATAATATATTATCATTTATCATGATATAATTAATATTATAATTTTGAGAAAAGTAAAATATTGATAATTTTAGATTCTGAGTGGAGTGAAGAAGCTTATGGTTTTACAAAGGTGTTTTTTTTTTTTTGTCATTTTTCGATTTTCTCAGGAGATTTCCAGGCAAATGTGAAAACCTGAGATAAAACATGGAAAAACCGGAAAAAACGTAGAAAAACTGGAAAAATCGGTACAACATTAAACAAATATTATTAAATATAGAGAGCCTATTCAATTATTTTACTATAATATTGTTGACAAAGCATCAACTGAACTCCGCTCAGAATTGTTTTTTCGTAAGCAATGGTTTATCTTTGCTTACAGGTATACATTAAATTATCTATAACGGTGGCTGCACACGTCCCCATTATATAAAAAGTAGAACTGTGCAATCGTAATATTTATAACATTACTACCTATAGGTAGATATATACAATATATTAAGTACTTGAAATGAGTAAAATATATTTTTCAAACATGTTTTTGAAATGTTTATGAATTTATATGAATTTAGAGTGCGTTCAAAAATATTATGTATAATAAAGTGTGAATGGCATAGTATTATGAAATATATCTCTATTTTTGTGTTTATATAAAAATGGGAATCGAATAAAACCATTTATCTATGCGATGACGAAGGTTAATACCTTAAAACAGGTTTGGGAGAAAAAAAACCTACATCCAAATTATCACTGTACAAATTGATTAACGACATTATGTGATTTTTGGACTGATGATAATTAATATTCAAAAAAAGTAGTTTTAAATTATTTCACAGGTATAGGTAATTTTTTTGTTCATTAATACTACAAGTAATTGCTGATAGAAAAAAAAAAATTACGCGGAAGTAATTGTAAGTACGTCAAGGGTCACAAAAATGATTTTTAAAATTACTGTAATATGTACAGTCGGTATCCCGCCAAAATAACAAAAAATAACCGTGAGTGAAAATCTCACAGTAATAATACCGAATTTTAAAAAAGAGCGAAAATATAGTATATTTTTTAAAATTATAATCATAATATCGTTAGGTTCATTATAGGTATTTTATTATTTAGGTATTAATATTTTCGATACTTAGTGACAAATTATTTGCTACATCTTTTACAAAGTTCTCATTATCATATTAGTATTCAAATTTGTAATTTATATATAATAGTTTCACTGTTATGTATGATCGATTATTTTAAAATTCGCTATTTTAGCCAAGACCCATGTACTCATATTTAATCTGATTTATTGAAAAAAAAATTCTATTGGCTGAAATAATTGATATCAATAAACAAATATTGAGCATAAAAATATTGTAGGTGTTATTTGCGAGACATTAAAATTACGGTAAACTTGGTAAATAATATATGTATTTTAAGAACGATTTGTTTTTTTCAGTAAGTAGATATAGGCCATAATTATTATAGTTTACCCTGTTTATTTAAAACAGATTGGTGAAAATTACAATAGTTTAATTACCTTTTTTTTTTTATTTTGATTTATTTCAATATTATAATATGATATGTGTTTATACAATATTGTAAAAAAGTGTGTAAAATATATAATTATTATAGGAATAATTATATATTATAATCCAGTTGTCAATACCTAGTCAATAAATATTTATCGATCAATAACAATCGTTTGAAAAATATAAAATATTTTGCGTTCAATATCTTAATGAGCAGTGATTACTGTATTGCAGTTATATATAGTGATATCACCTGGTGAGAAGAAATTATGCAATTAGAGCATTTACCTCAATCTAATGTTTAGTCTTGTCTTAATTCAGTATTTCTATTAATCTATGTGACCTTTGAGTGTGGAAAAAAATGTTAAACTACGAAAAAAAATATGTTTCAAATATCTTTTGTTCATATTATACGCCCAGAAAATAAATAATACGAGAGTAATATTAAAGGTAGATTTTTTCGATTTCTTTACTTTCCTTTCGATTTTCACGACTTTTATCTTTTAAAATGAAATGTATAATTATTTTCATTACAATAAGAAAATAAATAATCTATACAATTAATGAACAATAATTATGTGCGATTGGGGGGGGGGATGCAAATTGGGGTTACATGATTACGAATATATTTAAATCAAAATGTTACGACACCATTTTAGTTTAAGTCTACACCGAAGATTGTAGAGTATGAAAGGCATGTATGAGTGGTTTTTAAAGGCTTTCAAGTTTTTTTTTTTTTTTAAAAAAAACAATCTTTTATAACACATAAAAGTTTCTTCTTAATTTGTTTTTGTACTAAGGTTTTTGCGAAGGGTTAAGTAAGAGACAAAAGGTTAGTGATTTTTATCACATGCATATCCGACAACAAAAGTTATGTTATGTTAATTTATGTTGTGGGCTGATCAGATGCATACAAGTTGAACAGTATAGGTAATATAAGTCAAAGGTGTTAATTTTTATCCCTTCTTTTGAAATTTTATTTATGGGCCTATGATAGTAGTATCTTCTCGAGGTACTAAAATTAAGTATATAATTCAAACACCACGAAAATATGTAAACCTATTTTTGGTGAGCGCATTAAGCTGAAATACATAAAGTATATTTAAATGGAGGGAGAACATTTTTTTTTCGGTAAATGACCACTATTTCTTTCTCCAACAGTTAACGGATTTTGCCTAGGTGTACCGAATATTGACATGACTACTACGTTACTGCGTACCTATAAATACTTAATATTTATACATAAGTATACAGGCAGTGGCGAAACGAACCTGAAACAACTCTCTGAAGAAACCTATACAAATTAGTATAGTAAACGGGTAGATACTATAATTTCAGATATGGTCATATATTTAACACGTCCACTCATCAATAAATCTTAAAAGTTTTCGAGAAGCAACCGCTTCTATTCAGAGATTGCGTTCGTTTCGCCACAGCTGTGCCTACGTATAGATATACGTGCATAATATATTATTATTTTGTTATACCAGATGACCGCCAACATAAAAACGACCGAAAGAAATGAAATAAATAATATTATACTATTATTATTATATTGGTGCTGTACAGCGAACACGCCGGGCAGGCACGTATAACGTTTAGTAGGTCAATGCTAATCAAGGTTGTATACGACAAAATATTAGGTATATTATTGTGTTTATGTAATACGCATTCAGACACGAAAAATTCAATAAATTTAGTATCGTATTATTGTGTTTTTGGTATTATTTTGATAGTTATTTGAGTATTCTTCATTTTTTTTTCTTACCTCTGCGCAGTGTGCCGACGGTCACTGTGAACTCAATGTCCGTAAACATTATGTCGATCGGATTGTTTTTGGGCAGGTGCATGAGCACCATTCGTGGGGCGGACGTCATTTTGAACTAACTCCTCGTGCAGTTGTAGACTTTCGTAGCTGCAGTTGATGGTCTGATAATTCTTATCGCTCGCGTTTTTACGCGGCCCGGTGGTTTCTGCGACAGCTGGTGGCAGTTCAACAATGTCTGGGTATAGAAGATGCCAGTAATAGTAACGAAGATGTATCATTCATCATATATTAGGTGTCTACGAGGATTATATTATGCCATACACAAGAATATTGTATCAATTCCGTCGTGATCAAGTCATTTAAATTATATTCGTCCCCCTTTTTTTTTTTTAAAAATTCGTTGTCCAACGAGCCTGTAAAAAAAAAAAAAAAAACAAAAACGTTAAGTAGGTAAAGGTACAGAGTTAGATCGGATCGGGGAAGGTTAAATTTTGTAAACCAATCCGTTCATAAGTAAAAAATCTCTTATCAAACGAAACGACGACGTTGCATTTAATAAAACGAATTTTGAGGATATAGGTAGGTATATACAAAATCGAACACATATATATAATACTAAAGTTATCACCTTCAACGTCGTTACAAAAGGTTTCTATTATTATGTATTTATTTATTGACCACATGAAGATTATAGTACGAGTTTAATTAATTAACTAATAAGGTAAGTGTATAATTATTTTTTTACCGATATTAATCAGAAAAACAACATCACAATAAGTCTGAAATAATTAATTTTGAATTCTTATATGTTATATTACGAGAATGTATGTAAGAATATTTTATATGAATATTTTATAGTTTGTATTTATGTTTATGAATTTTATTACTATGACACATACTACTTCAAAACTAACTTATAAATTGTGTGTAGGTAGTAAAAATGCACTGTTTTCGTTCAGAAATTGAGACATAATATGAATTTCTAAAAATAGTGTGAACTGTTGAGAAATTGAGTGTTTTTCGTGCTGAAAATATGTAGTAAGCTGTTGAATTTATCCAGAAGGCCAAACGATTTTGCACATGAGAAAAATAATATTTTATCTCAAGATTACGATACGTCTGTGGGAAAGACCGTCATGAGAAGTTGGTCACCTTTCCAGGAGTTCGTGTACAATGTTCTACAACAGGTGGCACAATTACATAATTTGTGCGTATTTGTACGATAATCTGATGCAAATACTGGTGAAGTTCCAACAAATCATAGGTGCGTACAGATATTGACGGTAAAGTAATCAAATGGTTTTGTGCCTTCAAAAAAGCACATAAATTGAAAACTCCTAAATAGCCAACCAGAAATAACTCAAAAGAGGGCCAAAATGCTTGTATATTGAAACACAACAGAATATGCTTATTATATTAAAAAAAAAAACGTGTTAGTGATATAAAACCCGCAAAGTTCCGTCAGTCGATAATAATAATTATCGGACAAATGTTCACACACACACGTTCCCAATTAATTATTGCATCACGGCGATAGTGCGACAGAACACGGACGACATTGTGTAACAGTTTATTATTATTGTTTATTATATTAGGATTTTTAGAACAGTCCGCGTTTTCATACTATTAGGTATACCAGTATGTATACAGGTATATATAAAACGGTCTATAAAATAATATGTTGTCGACCTAAAAAATGCGAAGTGATAGTGATGCAGGTATTGTGCGTGCGCACAAACGTTGCAGCAGCGCGTTTTTGTACACCGTCGTTTTTAATTCTTTTGACGGCGACGAGTCGTGTAAATGTATATAGGTATAATACCTCCGTCCAGGCGTAATAAGATTTCAGATATCATATAGGTATTCGCGCGGTTACTCCTCGAAACGTGTGTATAGCCAAACGTGATACACATAAAATATTATCGTGAGTAAGTACAGGTCTGATTATTGGTGTATATTTTGTAGTAAAAAATACTATTATTGTTATACGGTGTGCGTGTGTGTGTGTGTGCTGCGGTTCGGTGCGCGGGCGTGCGGCTTCGGATGTGACTATGGCGGAATTTCAACGCATCGCGGCCGGTTCTGTATAAATAATAACACCGATGACGTCGAGCTACAGTGTCAAGGTTTTAACAAGTTTTTAAGCGGCACACACTGTATATTTTATTGTCGTGGACACTCAGTGTCCTATTCATATATATAAATGTCTATATATTATGTACACATAGCGTACCCGGTATCACTAGGCGGACCACTTTTTAACCTCCTGTATCGCGATATTTCGACGATTGTTCAGGAATACGAAAAAAAAAAAAACGTTTTAAATATTCGATGTTACGATGAGGACGTATTACCTTCCGTATTTTAATGAGTTGCTTTATCCATTAGCGGAAAAATGGTCCGAGTCATTATCACAAGTATTTATTGTGTAATTTTAAAATTAACAAAAATGTTTATGTTTCACACGGCCAAAAACTTCTCGGGCTTTAGGGCTATCAGTAAAAAAACAAATTTTCACCAAAAAATAAACAGAATTTGCAAACATTGGTTTCAGTTCATCAATATCACTATTACAAAATAAACTATTAGAATTTGAAAAACTTAAAATGATCGTAGATGAGAAGTTGGGAAGGTAGCTGGGAAATTTAATGTGTATCTGCACGCAACGATTAGCCATTGCTAATTAAAAAACAATTCTAAGCGGAGTTCAGTTGATAATATTGCTTTGTCAACAATATATATTATATATATGATATTATAGTAAAATAATTACATATTATGCATTATATTTTTTCTTTAATAATATTTGTTTAATTTTGTACCTATTTTCCCCTTTTTTATGTTTTTTCCTGGTTTCCCAAATGTATTGGGAAAACTCTTGGGAAAATCAAAACAACGACTTTTTTAAGTACCACTCCAGTCAGATTTTCTTTTAGAAAAAGTGCTATCATTGGATATCGGATCAATATCTATGGTAGAAAATTTGTTCACAGATAAAAATTAATAATAAAAAAAATTATTGCGTTTTCGCTCCATTCAGAATCTAAAATTTAACAATGTCGCTAAAAATTGTAATACATTTTATTATTTTGGATATCTGACAATCGGAGACTACATCATACAGAAGCTTTGAGTTCAGTGTATAGTATATACATTATATCACAGTATTCTCGTTGGTAAAATTTGACAACTGTATAGATACCATTGCTGGACTCCTACGGTTTCAACACTGATATTATTGCTATTCACACCACTCAAACATCATCACTAAAAACTTTACGCTGTCAACAATTTCAATACCTATCGTTCACGAAAACGGCATTTATGGAAAAATAACCGTAAATTTCTGATGAATTGTAGATCGCTACAGTGGTCGCTTACACATTATTATCGTTGATAAAGCCGATTTTTCTTCATTTTTTTTTTTTGCCATAAAAAAGTTATTTTTGGCAAAAATTTTGCTTTACCCTATTAATAGATCCAAATTATTATAGGTGATATTTACACGAAACGGTTGGGTTTTATATACGTACGAAGCCCTTATATTAAGTCAAAAGGCGAAATTATGATCGTATAAATGGCAATTGATGTAGGTGTTTGTAGAATTTATAAAATCGAAAAAACTACTCGGCCATTTAAGCTTAGTATTTCGCGGTTTGACCTTATTAGTTCCCGGAATGTTGGTTCGAACGGGATATTCAATCGTTAACAAAGGGCTTACACGAGAAGTTCGTCCTTAGAACACGAAAATTATACTTCTTTGTTTGTTTATTTCTAGTAGGCCTTTCATAGGCCGCACGCCGAGTTAGTGCCAACCGCGTGGGAACGGGGTTAATATCAAAAGAAAAAAAAATAAACCCGACTATACTATTTTACCGCGTTTCGAACGATTATAACGTCACCTTGAAACGCGTCTCCCGCGTAAAAATGCGTCTCTGTTTCCGCGGAGAAACGCGTTGAAATTATTTTCAAACGTTTTTCCCGTGTGGTTCTTCGTTGTGCAGTGTGCACGGGGTTAAAGTCGGGTGTAATACAACTATATAGTATACACCTATATATTTTTGTGTACTATATAGGCACCGATTAAGTAATACCGAGGCGGCGGCGGCGGCGCGTGTCTGCGGTTTTCGACATGAGGCCGGCCCGTTTAATAACAATAATAAAAAAAAAAAAAAAAAAATAAAAAAAAATAATGTGTATATAATACAGCAGGTTATTTAACGCGCGCAGAGAGGCTGTGTGTCGTTCGCGTATATACACGCGCCAAGCCTGCACCGGACTGTTTCGACACGGCCGACGCCCGCCGCCGCGACGACAATCTCTACTATTTTTTTTTTTTTTTTTTTATTATTATTCATTTTTTTTTTCTTCAAGTATTCGCAAATACACACACACACACACACTATAGAGAGATGAAAAAAGTTGCTCAACGACGACGACCGGCCGACCCGACACACATCATCCACGCGCACGCACATACGCGGACCGGGCGCGCGCACGTTATTATTATATCACTGCCGATAGGTAGGTGGTTCACACCGATTAGCATTTGCGAAAGATATTCGCGCGAGAGATTCATTACACCCGGTCTCGAATATTGCGGTATGTGCGTATATACGACCGCTTTTTTCGTAAATAAAAATAATAATAATAATAATCCGTCTCTCCGTGACGTCCGCGCTGCGGCGACGGCGAAATAAATAGCCGGGTGTACCGAATCGTCTTCGAATATCGATTTATACATGAAAAAAAAAAAAAAAAAAATTACTCAATCCGTCGCCGAAAGATGGCCACGGTCGATTTTGGTTTGACCGTAATAATATACATGTACGTATATTATTATTATGCCGAATGCTCTGAGCCAAAATATTATGCTTTTGTACGGCCTTCGCGTATTTGGATTCCTGCGCGTGAAGTATAACAATCACAATATTATATTATTATCATCTGTAGCTATATATATATAATATGTATTTCAAATCGAATCGATATTATAATATTATACTAGTTGAATCGCCCGATATTTTCCCGGCTCGATCCTCTCGAAAACAATAATCAATAAGGAAATGAACGATTTAACGAGTCTCCCAGTTTCCATCTCTTAATAACAAATGGTAAATATTCCTCTTTGTTTGTGGCAGCCAAATTAAATAATAATAAATCTCAGATATTTTCATCCGTATCGCCAAAATAACTTATAAATAACAAAAAAAAAAAGAATACAATTTTCGTTCCGCAAATAACCAATTACTCTGGGATAGGTTAACCACCTTTTAGGGGTTGAATTTAGAGATGAACATTAGACAGCGACTTTGTTTCGTTTTAAATACCAAGTGTGTAAAATTTTATCAAGGTCGGAAAAAAATTTAGATTCGTATAGCGGACAAACGGGCAGACATATACGGATTTTCAATTTTATATGAGAATTTAAATATGCACGACTTGAACTATGTAAATAGGTAGTATTTAAAAATTAATCTTTTCTATATAGGTTAGAAGTTGATTATAAGATAACGATTTCAATAAATTACCAAACTTTTTTAAATGTCTTTAAATCAACATGTGTTTATATGTATTTTAAAATACCATTTGCAACGGTGTATTTCGAAATTCAATCAAAACAATAATATTATACAGTACAAAACTCAATGGTTTTGAAAATATCATACTGTTGGATTTCGTTCCGAAAATCAGTGATGTCAACTAAATTTCCATCTATTTGATCTGGCGGCATTCAATTTTCCTATCGATATTTCGTATCAATTTCATTTTAAATTTATACCAGATAAGGTAACAAAATCGTAATTTAAAATAATTGTAAATATTCATATTTCGTTGTTCAATGCAATCTAAACGTGTTGGTATTCAACAATCTTTCATACAGAGCCGTAGTTTTAGTTGAATTTCGGAACGCAAGTTCAGTTAGTATTTAAAATATACTTATGAAGACAATTCGATTTTTTTTTCAGGCGTGTATTTTCCGTTGAATTTATGTAATATTATTGAATTACTTTCTTGTTTTACGAAAATATTAATTTGTATTACAGTTATAGTCTAAGGGATTAAAAAGACTAAAATGCGCATTTTTTTTTTTTACTCGTTCTGACCAACGTTACTACACAGATAGTTTTATACGTAAAATCAACCTAAATATGATATTATAATACCGATATAAAAAGAAAAAAAATGAATAAACAAGTTGCCTCGCGCTATGCGATACCTTATTATATATATGTAAATAAAAAAAAAAATTAACCGGTTTCAGGGAAATAATATTATCACATATATTTACACCTAGGTATATTGCATGGGTTCACGAATATTACCTATGTAATAATATCTATACATATATAGATACTGAAGCAGGCGAACAGTGGTTTTAAAAATAAAAATATTTTGCCACGACCGTTATTATAGGTTAGTTTAGGTGCCTACACTATACAAAATTTGCCAACAAAATTGTATTACACACGCAAACCGAAAACTCTAAACAATAATTACTATTATCGGCATCTTCTCATAATTACCGCTATAATTATAGTTTACGGTTTAACACGATACAAAAAAAAAAAAAAAAATTATTATTATTATAATAAACCAAAAGGTTGCGGGTTATAGACACAATAAACCGTCAATATAAGTATAGGACGGTTTATACTCGTATGTAGGTATACCTAGTCACTATATCTGCCTGCAGACGAACAACTTAAGTTTATCGTAATATGCAATATACCCAGTGTCGTGCCCGAGAATATTCAATTGGAGGGGATGTATATAGTCAATAATAAAATCACGTATAAATCGTAAAATCTTCTATAACAACTTATAACTTCTATATCGACAAAGGAAATTTAAAAATCGAATCCAATAAAGCCAATAATTCTTATCCAACGAACCGAGCTTATAGCTCGATTGCAATGTATATAGTTTTAAGATTAAATTATCAAATATTGTTGTTGTATTTTTAAGCCAATTAGGAGAGGGGAAACCCTGAACGCCGTCCTCTTGCGCACGCCTCTCTGAACACATCTACATTAATTTTTGAACTGTATTTAAATAGTGTGCAAATATTATACACATACGAGTATTTTGTTGCTGATTTCTGTGCGTGCATAATATATACAGGGCGATCAATCTTTGATAAGACCTTATTATTTCAGAGAATATTTTTATGAAACAAGTAACTCTAAAAATATGTTATATACATTTATTTGTCGTCATCCTTAGTATTGGAGATGAAACTACTACCCACTTTTGGTTTTCGAACAACAACCTATATTAAAAATTTCAAAAATGGATGAAGTTTTAGTTTAAAGACATCTTTGTGTTTAAGTTTTCAATTTCCAAGGTACCTATTCTTTTTTTAATTTTGGGTAAGGAGACAGTTTAGTGAAGCACTATTAAAACGTCGCGCGCCGCGCCGTCACACAAATGTGAGATGATACTCCACTACTCTCCTTCTAACTATACTTAAAAGTGAGGAATTGATGGAAATTCTAATTTTCAACATCAAAGTTAATTTAAATTAAATCTTCATCTTAATTTTATTATGGAATTTTTAATACATGTTGCCATTTGTAAATCATAAATTAATAGTCGTTTCATCCCTAAAAATTAGGGTAACAACAAATAAAAGTAATGTAACATTTTAGAGCTGCTTGTTTAATACTTTATTGAGATAATGCGAATAAGAATGAGTGTCTAGTCGAAGATTGGTCACTCTGTATACTGAAATATTATTGTTATTAAACCGTAAATTACTTTGATAATAATACAACGTTTATATTTAATTTTTTTTTTTTTTTTGTGTTAAGAACAACCGGACATTATAAATCAAAATCATCGTTAATCTTGTCTATAGCTAATCCGTGTATTCGTATAAAATATTAAATTATTATGACAGTTTCTTGAATAAACTAACTTCAGTTTTACCGACTGAATAATACATTGAAATCTTTAAAAAGTTATTGACCCTACATTATTTTTAATGGCTATGATGGCGTGTTTATGCAAATAAAAAATTAAATGGACACTCATATCACATCGAATGACGATGAAGATTACTATGGTTATAAATATTATATTAATATGCACTTATATTAAAAAAAAAAAAATAAATAAAAAAACGAAAAAAAGTTCCAGTGATTAAATATTTATTTGTGTAATACAATTCAGTATGATGTACAAGTTATAATTATTATTAAACAATTTATATTTTTTGGGGGGTTTCGGCGAAATGTATTTAACTAAAATTAATATTATTATTAGTTTGGTTTATGAATTCAAATCTGTCAATAAGTTATTTTACAGTTTTTGATAATATTATCTGCCTCGGATTAACAAAAATATACGTATATACTGTATAGTTTATAAATAGTATTTATTAAATACTTTAGTTTTTTACATTACTACTTTATCGGTAACAAGTGATTTAACGGTAGAATTCGATAATTTTCAAGAAAAAAAAAACTAGCTAAAATAAATAATCAATCTCATGTAACTAAGGAGGGGTTAATTCTTTAGAAAAAACCGTTGATTTCACACAATTATTATACGGACATTAATACACTGTTAACCATTCGTTAATATTTACGGACAAAAATAAAATTAAAACTACATTTTTGTTATACTCGGAGAATAGTTGGAAGAAATCAACAATAGACTTAGATAATAACAGAATCTTTAAACATTTATTTACCTATACTGTCAATACGATTTTATGAAATGAAAAATTTGAACCGGAAATTTCCACATAAAAAATAACACAAAATATATGACAACAATTTTATTATTTACGCATTGGCCACTAGATTAGGGTAATGTTAGTATAAATCAACTTAATGGACCTATAAAAAAAATTAAAAACCGCAGGATATGCGACTGATAGGAATCCAAAAAAAATGATATAAGACTTGAGAGCCTTGGACGTTTAATTTAAGTATAATTGAAGTCACGAACATTCAATTTTTACTGCAGATTACACACGATACGTATACATAAACAGTAAATACATACACACCTATACGCACGTTGATCACGAATAATTGTCTGTCAACAAACATACATAAATGCAAAATTAAATTATATACCGGTAAATATATTCATAAAATAATAATAAAAAAAAGTCTTTTACTTAAAATAAATGGACGTGTTTAGGTTTTTAATAATGTAATGATAAAAATAAAAATTATGATTTATTTAGCACAGGTCATAATTCAATTTAACCAAGGTGTTTTTTCTATTCAATTTTACGGTTAAAAAATATTACGAAAAACGTAACAAATAATGACAATATATATATTTTTTGATTTTTTGTATAGCAAACAAGATATTATTTTTTCTAATATGTGTGTGTATGTGTTTTGTGTTTTTTTCTTTTTTCGGTTATTGAAAATGCTCCGATTTTTCAATGGCATACTTGCGAAATAAAAACATATTTTTCGCCTGATGTCATCTGCTCTATTTGAAACTTTATTTTAGTTTATTTATCAACATCTTTAGCAGTTTACATCCAGGTGGTTTTATATATATATCTGGATTCTTTTGGCAACAAGAGAAAAACACTACTATAGTAGTACTATACTATTCTGATCAAAATCGTTCATTATTTTTAATGATTAATCGTTCGTTGCGTACTAAAACTATATAACAATGTATATTATACCTTTTTTACTACCCACCTACAACAGTGGTCTACCTGTGAGCAGTATCAACATTTTTTTACCTACATTTCAATTTATCTGAAATAATATATATTTTTTTTTAATTGTAACGATATTATTTTTAAAGCGATCTTTTGCCATTAAAATATTTAAATCAACTGAAACAATATAGGCTATTTAACAATTATGTATTCAGTTTTTTTTTTGTTTTCCTCAATAAAATGATTTTTCAAATTTAATTTTAATTCAATATAATTGATAGGTAGATAAAAATAATTAATGTATATTTGAGGAAGTATAGATACTTAAATAAATCTACTATTTTTGAAGGGTTTTGTTTTATTTTTATAATACATAATTATAGTAATATTTTCCTATTAGCGTGTTCATAAAACTGCACCTACTATTTAAGGAGTTTAGGAATACTTTTTTGTTATTGCAATAGAACTTCCTGATTCTTACACGTAACTACCATTAACCGCTAAAATATTATCATAAAATCAGTTAATATAAGCTTATGGTTTTATAAAGATTTGTTTTTTTCTGTGGACAACTTTTCTACTATAGAACTTGCTCCGATTTCATTTCTACTCATTTCGTACTCATTCTTTATATATTTCTTCTCGTCGCTTCTTCACTCATCCATTTGTTAAATGAAAACTACCAACTAAGTCCGTGATGAAAACTATGACGAATTGACCCAAAAAATAACTTGTTTTCTTATAAAACAATCCCTTCCAGGGAATTGATCAGCAGTTGAATTTAGGAACGATAAAATCCAGCGACTGACCAATCTGTTAAATTGAGAAACACACATATTACATAATATACATGATTTATAATCTCGGATAAAATACGATTTTATTTGTTAGTCTATGGAGAGATAGTTAGGTTTTATAGATAATATTCAATCGTAGAAGATTATAGCTTTGAAATGTAAGCTAGGCGTATAAAAAAAAAAAAACTCTGAATATTAGAACTTGGTGAACTTTGGTCAAAATTTTAAATTCCTTTTACTTTTGTCACCTAGTGCACAGACGAATCTTCACCTATATAAACATTAAATATTAATAATACTCGTAGATACGTGAACAATTAAATAAATTATGTTACTTTGATTATTACTTATGATAATACGCAATTAAATAAATATAATTGTATTGATTGTAATCATAGGTAACATCATTTTATCGAATTATTTTAACTCATTTATCAAAACATTATAATATCGGGTATTATAGTATTTATTATAATCGTTATTCGCGAGTTATTTAGTTTTTCGCATAGGTATAGTGTTGAAATAATAAGGTTAACGTTTGACCTCAAACTTCCACTACTCAATCGTCCGGTTTAGTCGCAGCACAGTGGAACAGTAATGACCTCATTTTTCTTTTTTCTTTTTTCCATCTCCGTTATATTATACGAATAATCATATGCATTGTTTCGCGTGCAAATATATTTATAAGCAAATACTAAATCTCCCAAAATTGCATCACTGCCGCGTTTAATCGTCAAAGAATATTTTTCTGATTATTGTACTGGCCGTACGATTATCACATATAATAATAATATAAATTATAATGATCCTTTCTCCATAGTGTAATTTCCAATAGATGTAAGTAATTAATACGTATATAGGTATTACTCTCTTGCATCACGCGTTTATTTACGTATCTATATATATTATACTGTCTCCGACCGCGTATTTATAGATATTATCCCAGTTCGACTCAAACGATCTGTAAATACGTAATCTGTGGTGGTGGTTTTTCATCGAGCACTTTAGGTATTATTTTGGTTTGCGCTCAGGAAACTAACTTCCTTGGAGCAATATCAGGTTCGGAACAACAAGTATGGTGTTTTGTATAACTCCTAAAACCAATTTCAATTTTCAAAAGTTACAAAATATCAAAAAAGTTAACAAACTACTAGTGTGGTGTAAAATAGATGTACATAGTCGAACATCATCCGGACCCCCCTCCATGGCTATGGCGTTTCACTGCGCCTATTACATTATGCCGTTGGCACCATGGGAAAAGGGCATACGTCATTTTTCGAAAGTGAACGAGGTCGAGACTTCAATTGGGAATTTAAAATATCCACCGAGTCATTTTTGATCATCTTGTATAGATGATTCTTTGATCAGTCTTATTGTATGATTTATATACCAGTAATACAGAAAAATAAAAACAATTTTTCAAAAACATTTGATTGGAATTTTTTTTCCCAGATGCCAATGATTGATTAATAATATGTTTTTTTACTTAGGGTCATTGCTAGATTGGAAAATATCGAGGCCCTGTGCAGTTATTTTTGCGGGGCTTATTTTTTTCAAATATCAAACGCTGATATAGATCTTTACAATACAACTGTTTCCAGTTCATTTGTTTTAAATGGTATTTTTCTAAATAATCATGTGCGAATTATTATCTAGCTATGATAGCGACTAGACGCGGTGCCTCTAATAGCGCGAGGCCCTGTGCGCGTGCACAGCTTACACCTGCTTCAAGCCGGCCCCGCATGTCGTTACATTAGTCTTAAACGAATAACTTATGTATTATTACACCGGGAGTTTTCCATGTTCAACGATTATTATAAACTATATTAGGTGCGGGGCAATATCTGACAAATTATTATAATTAATAATATATTATATTATAGGTAGACGGTATCTACTGTAGAGTTTTTTTTTTGTTACATAATAAATGAGTAGGTAGATGCAAATCAAGAAATCTCGGAATCTGTTATAATTATTACGAATTTTCTTCGGACAACCTTCGTTATTTTTATAATTTATGTACACATACTGTTGAATGGGTAATAATATATTAGGTAGGTACCTACTATACATATAAACATGATAATAATATTGATACATGTAATTCAGTATACGTTTAAACGACTATAATAACAAATTAGATGTATCAAATTATAAAATACGACGAATAAAATATCGGTACCTATATAATGTTTCTAAAATTGTCTTATTGCAACGAGGGTCACAACACATAAAGGAACGTATACCTAACCTAACCTAGGAACCAAACCTTTCGTTATAACAGAATCCACTAGGTAGGTGGTTGGAAATATTTCAGATTACCTAACAGTATTGATTGTTACACACTTACACACCATCCTTGTAAAATGTTGATTGGGAGTGATAAAATTAAAATATGGTTTGCTTATTATGATTAGCGCCACTAAGTAGGTGCAAATATCAATAAAGAGTACCTCGACTTAGATATCTAAATAATTTGTCGACGACTTTGCGTGTCGATTCTGTATTTAAGACACCAGTCTATGAACTTTCATTGAAATTGATAGCAAAATGACTAAGTTATAGACCAAATAGTTAATGATAAAATTCGTTTTTTTTTTGTGGGGGGGGGGGGGGGGTATGTAAAGCTCCAATGATTTATAGTAACTAAAGCAAAACAGACTTTTCCGTGTAAATTTTACGGAACAAGTTTTTTAGGATAATATTAAAAAATATTATTGATAAATATTTTCAGTATATCTATACATTATTTAGTAGATAGGTTTCTATTTTGTAAATATCGTTTTACACCTATAGTCTTACATTAACACTGTTATAATAAGTTCGAATTCTATTATTGTTATTCGAGTTGTTTGTATTAAATTTCTCGACGGCTAGTTACTTCGAAATTTTAAGAATGAAAATGTAAATTAGTATATTAGTGACCACGATTATTAGAGTATGTGATACCCGTATGTGTTGTCTCCGTCTTACAAACGAATAAGGCATAGCAAATTTGCGTTCAACAGGGATACAATTGTGTTGTTGATTTTTATACATAGTGAACTGACAAAGTTATTATCAAACTTTAAGATAAGAACATTATTTGTGCAACGTTGACGATATTTTTTTTCTCGATAGTATATATTTCACTTAGATAGGTAATATGTTACATATTATAATTTAATAACGTTTATATCTCGCTTGAAAATTGAAATATCGAAAAAATAGGACTAAAGTTGTACACTTGCACAGATAATGTACTGAAATTTAATTATGATAATTGGTCAATTCACTCTTATATTAATAATAACAGCATAATGTTGTCACTGAAGTTGTTGACTTGTGAACGTAAATTTGCTATGACGTACGGTTATAACGATGGAAGATATAAGTGCCAAAACGAGATGAAAAAAAAATTTAAATGTATCGTATAAAAGCGCCAAAATCCTAGGTAGTGTAGGTACCTGCTACCCGTGTGCTTCATTCAAGATATTAAATTCAGAACTATATTGTTCAAGCTTGGCTTTTCGGAATGAACGCACGAAGAACTCTGAAAAAGAGATTTGGTAGAAGTCTTTGTTTGGTCTAACTTTTATTACGCGCATTGAAGTTTCTGATGCTTTTTGTAGATTTAATGTCAATCGCGCCGGAAGATCAAACGACTTCCAAATTGGCCGATTACATTTTAGAGACATTTAATATTGATTCAGGTTGATTTTAGTAAATTTCTTTCAGAAATTTGGGTTGCATTTCTGGATAAGGATGTAATATAAACTAAAAATGTAGCTGAATCATATTATCGGCATTTAAATGAACAATTTCAATTATTTTGAAAAATTGAAAAGAATTGGGTTAAAAATCAATTATTATTATTTATTTATTTGTATACATATTATTAATTTAATATTACAATTAACGATTATTGATTATTGGCGATTTTAAATACATAAAATATTATTATTGGCGAAACTAAATTTTTATATATATATATATATATATATATATACACATCTTTGGCGCTTATGTCTTACTAATTATGACAAAAATGACATGTAATTTTTATACATTTGGCGCTTATATCATGTAGCCGTTTGTAAAATGGACACAGTACGAGCGGATATCAAATATTCTTACAATATCGACAGGAATACATTTTAATTTAAACCGTATTTTACCTTTCCGATTTTTAGATTTTAACTTATTTTAGTAGTTATATTCAGAGTTAGGTATATTCATATAATATGTTTATATTACTTTTTTTTTTTTTTAAAAAAAAATAGAATATCTGCTATTAACCTATCTTATCTATAGGTCATAGGTAGGTATCAATTATTGAACTAGGTACAGGCAATCTAATTGTTTAATATTTTTAAAACCATAATAACAAATGTTACATATTGTTATTATTTTGATTTGCAAAATAGTTATAAAATATTCTTTTATTTATTATTTTTTTTTTTTATTATCTATAATTTAAACTGAAAAGACGAACAGAGTTTTTTTTTTTGTAATTGCAGGCTAAATATTTGATAACAGGCAAAGACTTTTAGCTTTTCATATTTGAGAGGAAAAATCCAGAAAATCCAAAATACGGTAATATTGAGAAGTACGCGCCGTATTTAATAAAAGTAGAAAACAAAAAGCTGTATTGACTATAAGTGATTTATAGGTTCGCGGGTCGGGTATACAATGCTTTTTCAGTTTACGCTTACAATAAATTATCGAAAGTGTTTCTGCGTTAATGGTAATACCCTTTTTTTCTTTCTATGATACTTATACTACTTAATTATTAGATTAGGTTAGGCTGATTAAAAAATTCGCGGAGGATTCGGGCACTTGATCGTAAATCGTGTATGTTTTTCATATTACATAGATTAACTACTAATATTATTTGGTTAGATTTTCTTGTTTTATGGTTTTATTTAAAAAGGAAATTAATTAATTCTAACAGAAAATACCTTCTGATTGTAAACAAAGGATTTTTGCATAATTTTCAAAAAGACTGTTGTAATTTTATTCGTTGGAGGTGTTCAAAAAACAGCTCTATGAAGGCTCCGTGTTTTTAAAAACCGATTTCAACATAATTAATTCAATTTTTATTTATGTGAATAACGAACACCGACGAAGACGTGCAAAGTACATTATTTCTGCGAAAAAAATAGAAAAATCTAATTGCGGAAAAAGTTCAAATAACAAACGATTGGCCTGCTCTAATTTTTGGGAAAGAGATATCTAACATTCCCTGAAATGTACTCATTGAATTGCCAAGAGAAGAATATCTAAAAAGAAGGGGATTTAATTATTCGCTAAAACCTACTTGTGCAAACGAAATATATTTATCACTTATGTGTTAATCAACACATAGAAAAGATCAGAAACTTGATTGTCAGCAATATACAAAAAACGTCGGAAAAAAAAAGATAGTAACGGATAGTAATTTACGAAAATATTGCGGCACGGTTGATAAGTTAGCACTTTTACCACTGGATAAAGTACCAGACGGAACGGAGTGTCTAAAATAAATAATGCAACAAGATGCAAAAGATCTTTTAACGTGTTTTCAATTCTTATTATGGTACCTTGCATTCTACCCTGGGAACATCGTCTGACATACAATATTGTTATAAAAATAGCCTATCCATTTTTTTGTTTGGCACTACCTATATTATAGTTTGTTAATTTCATCGCGCGATCGAGAAAACCGAGTAATTTAAAAGGACGTCGAGCAAACACATATTAGTTTGTCGTCTATTTAACGGGCGATAAGGCGAAAATTTGTTTTTGTAGATTCGTCCAATAATATAGGGAAGTACTCGTTCAGGTCTCGTTAGTCGTATAAATTTTATTTCGACGCCTGTATAGTTTATATTATTAATCTAATAATATAACTCTGAATGTAACCGTTATAAATGTCCACGGAACAGGTAGTTTTTTCAAATCGATTTTATTTGGTTTTTTTAAATTTTTGCGACAGATTTAACGAAAATTTTTCTAAAAACATATTTCCAGACATATATCAGTGTACTTGTTTTGTCATCATAATCACGTTTTTATTGTGTTTTTATGATCAACGAGGCCTAAGTAAGTATTAATAGGGAGTACGTAAAAAAACCAAAATCTATCGGATAGGTAGTGGGAGGTGGGACGTTTGTACGAATGTATCGATTGCAATTTCTCCCCTGATTTGTCTTTACCCGTCACCGGAACCACCGTCAAATCGCCAACGGCCAACTTCTCCGATCGGGCTCTACAGGAACGGTATTCCGGCGACGTCGTGTCCACCTAAGTATATAATGCTGATAACACACGAAAAAAAAAAAAAACTAAACAAAACAAAATCAACCGACTACCTATAACGCTGTGACCCCAACGAGAAAATGAGATGAAAAATCAACTCGACTCTGGCCATTTCCCGGCAAGTCTGGGTTACCAATCGAACGTTATACCTATACCCCCAGATTACAACGGCTATTCGGAATACGAGAAAACACAAAAAAAAAAAAAAAACAAACAACTCGCGACGTCGTTGGAATACCGTCTTGATAGTATAGCCGGTAATAAGGTTAGGTAACCGACCGACACCCGTTCAAAGGTATGGGTATATCGGTGGTATTCAACGTATAGGTATGATAATAATATTATACTAGGTCGACGGATTGCACATTTGAGAGCAGTATGCATAAATATAGGTACCTATATTAAACCGAAAGAGAAAGTAAACGCATCGCGCACATACTCGTATAATATTATCTGCCGATAATAATAATAATAGTGACTACTACAACTTCAGCTACTACGATTATTATATGGTCGCAAAGAGAAACGGACGAATGAAAATGTGTTATAGGTACCGGCGTACCTAGATAGATCGCGTTTGTGTCACAACGGGAACTCGCGTATTATGCAACCGGAAACGCGCGCCGATAATAATACCCAACCGATATTCGAAAATAACCGTCACACGCACGCGTGCTTAAAATACCTATTTATAAATCCACCACCGTACGTTGACAAAAAAAAAAAAAAATAAATATATAAATCGCATTACCTATGTCCTTAGCCGGCGTGTAATGTTAATACGGACGAGCGGTTATCCTCGGGCAGGACGTGCGGCGGCGGATCGGTCCTCGGCTCGGGGAACGGTATCTACGGTCGGTAGGTATCGGAGGGGAAAAAAATGCAACAACTGTAAAAATCGCACTGCCGATAACGTGGGCACGGAATAAAGCGAAAAACGTAAAAACCGTGTCGAGTGTCGAGGGATAGCGTGGACAACCAACTGTAACGCCGACGAAAATATTATAATAAGCGCGAAAAGGGTGAAACAAAAAAAAAAAAAAATAATAATAATAATATTATTACTGTTGTTATACGATAAACTTTGAAACGTTCGTTTACACCGGTGAAATGTCCGATAATGTCACACCCGCGCACCGGAACGTAGATCAACAAAATGCGATTCTATTTCGCGTGTGTGTTTATTAAATGAATGCGATTATTTTACGTTGCGCTAGTTGCGAACGACGGACCAAAGTCGATACGTCGGCGAACGCGACTGGCCCCCGAAACGACCGATTTGTTTACCTTCGACAATATAATAGTACAATAATAATGTAATCACTTATCGTACGGGTACGGTATATTATTACGGGAGTGTGTACCTACGACTACTACACTGCCGCACGAACCGCGCGCGGTATATTATGGCGAAAGAAACGACTTACAGCTGATCGGTTGCCGCTGTCGTCGTCGCCGCCGCCGCCACGGAGTATCGCCTCGACCGAACGCCATCTGTGGTCGAGCGTGCGCGTTAAAGTGGCGCGCGCGTGGTCGAACTGGTCATCGAGGACAACATATTTTTTTATTCTTTCTTTCTTTCTTTCTTTCTTTCATTCCGTTTTTCGTAACACAGTCGGCACCAATAATAATAATCAAATAGTCGCGGCGGTCGAATGTAGCATTATGGCCGTCGCGACGTTACGCTATAAATAATTTCGCATGGCTAAATTTTAGCCATGTATAATTTCGTTTGTCAAAATACCACATAAAAACGGTCGCGTGTACGAATCGTGCAGGTATAAACGACAAAAAAAGGCGAACGTACTTCGCGCAATGGCGGCCACTGTAAGTTGTATGCGTGAAGTTTGTATCTACGGTATAATCGATTATGTCGAGCAATTTAGTTTAAAATCAACGGAAGTAATCGAGAAACGATTCTGAGCGGACCTTGGTAAATTGATAATATTTGTATTAGCATTGATTTATAATCAATGGTATTAGTCACGGCTTTTACTTTGTAGTATTACCCAGAATCCAGCGTAAACGAAACCAAAATGTTTCGACATTTGTTGTAGGTTTATTTTTTATTTTTCAAAAAAACTGTTGGGAATCTAGGCGTTTTTTTGTTTGGATAAAGTACTACCGAACGGTAAGTACGGCGTGAACAAATCGAAGATTTTGACTTAACGAAAAAATGTTTTCCGATAAAAACACATCATATTAGGAAAGCTATAATATGTTTTTGCGCTACTTAGCGGAGAAGAATATATGAGGGGACCGACATTTTTTTTAACCAGTGAAAATCTAATACCAACTTTTAAAGAATTTGTAAATTATCCTACATTCAGGTAAATATGAGTTAATAAATATAAATCTATATAAAAAAAGACGGACATATTTCGCACGGGGGTGCAGCCACTGTGGTAGTTGGGAAGTTGAGGAGGTAGGTAGGGAATTTAATGTATATCTGTAAGCAATGATAAACCATTGCTAATGAAAAGACGAGTTCAATTGATATTGATGCTTAATTATAGATTAATGAAACATAATATAAAGGTTGAAATAATGTATTATAAAAAAATAGTTAAAAGAATGTATCGCAATCGAAATTTGTTTAATTTTAATATAGCTCGGTCTATAGTATTGCCTTTCAACAATGTGCGTTTCCATGAAAATATTAGTTGTTTAAAAAAAGTAATAAAAACTTAATAATAACAAAAAATGTATAAAAGCGGTTGCCAATGACAGCCTTATTTTAAATTCTGAGTAGAGCGAGGAATGTATAGGTTTTACAATGATGTTTATTTATTATTATTATTTTTTTTTATATGAACACTTTTTCAACTAGAAAATTTAATCCGATTATCAAGTATAACATCTTTTTTGAAAGGATATGTTCTTTAAGTGATATTTTAAAAATGCCATTTTTTGAAATACTCATTTATATTCGAGATAACGAGGGAAACCTAGTTTTTCAGGTTAAAAAAGATTGACAGATTAAAAATAGGGTTGCCATTGGCAACCGTTTTTATTTATTTTTTGTTATTATTAAGTTTGTATTATTTTAATCTTTTTTAAACAATCATTGTTCTCTTGGAAACGTACATTATTGTAATCGTTTTACTATAATATGACATATATATCGTTCAAAAAGCACCACTATCAACTGAACTCCGCTCAGAATCGTTTTTTCGTTAGCAATGGTTTATCGTTACTTACAGATATACATTAAATTCCTGTCTGTATTCAACATTTTTAACTTCCCATTTACAAAAATGGCTGCACCCACGCGCGAAGTATATCTGTCCTTTTTTAATCTTTCAATCTTTTTTAACTTAAATAATCAGGTTTTTCTTGTTGTCCCGAATATAAATGTGAATTTCAAAAAATTGACCTTTTTAAATTATCATCCAGAGAACGTTTCCTTTCAAAAAACGTGTTATAATTGATAGTTTGAGTCAACTTTCTGATAGAAAAACTGTCCATATAAAAAAAAAAAAAATAAAAAAAAAAACATCATTGTAAAACCAATACATTCCTCGCTCCACTCAGAATCTAAAAAAGTAGATAATTTAGTTAGAAAAGCACCTAACATCTTACCTTAATTTTAAAATAGTTAAGCTTTCTTTTATTTCTGTCATTTCCAGTATTAAGTAACTAAGCAGCTCGTCTAATAGGGAACTTTTTAGCTCAGCCTTTAATAGGGTTTTTAACCTTAAAATTCTTGATTTTAAATTTCTTCATTTTACTATTAGAATAGTTTATTAATTATTTTTGAAAATATATTATGTAACACAAAAGACAAAATGAAAATAAATTACAGAATGCTACATATATTGTGAATTACCTATTAATAGTTGGTATTATTATTATAGCGTGCAGAAAGTTTAGTCTCAGAAAATATTAAATTTATTAAACCAGCTCAAATTATTAATAATCCTACCGATCCAGTCCGCACCTGTAGGTACAACTATCTGCGGGAATTTCGGTTGGCATAAAGATATACGAGTAAGTTTAGTATACGAGAAAAAATTAACGGTGTATAAAATATTAGTCTGTAATAGTAGTCTGTAGGTATTTAATTTATATTACCGATAGTAAAAATACGGATGATTTGGCACTAACTATAAAATATTATATTATTAGGTATGCTAAAAACCGACAAATAATACTGCAGGTTTTCCGAGCCGGTATACATGCGTGCACCAGCGTACGCGTAACCAATTATAACTGTAAGTACCGCGTAGTTTAATTGCAATAAATTATATTATTTTAATTTTATTTAGTGTTTCAAAACTTCAGGTCGATGCGCTGTAGTACACAATAATCATAATAATATTAAACCTTTAAAAATCAGCGTTTGGGTAGTATCTATCCACAGTATTTATAATGTCGTTGACTCGTCGCGCAGTATATTCAGCACTAGAATAATATTTAACTCGCAAAAACATTACACTTGAAAGTAAGAGAAGGAGGTTGATTTGAAAACAAAACTAGTCGGCTCCCGGGAAATCTAAACCGCTTCCGGATAAATATTGATTGCAAGGTACTAAACGGCGAGTTCCTGTGGTTTCTAGTTAGTTAATCTAACCCTTTTTTCGGAAAAACAAAAAAAAAAAAAAAAATAGAATATTTTAAGTAAAGTACGTAAAGGGCTATTTTTTTTAGACTTTCCGTAGTGTGTATACATATATTCAAGTCTTATACATACAGTTGATAAAAATAAAAAAAAAAAATGTTAATATCCAAATTTATTTTAACTAACGTCATCTTTTTATGGAACTTTGAATAAACATTGTTATTATGTTAATAAAAATGGAAAAGTTGGGATTGCATTATTGCAATCATAAACTGTGGTAATTTAATAGTAACTGACAAAGTGATACTAACACTAAATAATTTCTAGACATTATTATCATTAAAATAACGAGCGTTTTATAACAATTACTATTTTTTTTAATAGAAGGTAAGGAAATTTTTGTTATCGTTTCTTATAAATAGGAACCAACTCTTTTCCGGTTCTCATTCCTATATTTGAAACGGACTGCATTCCTTTCGTAGGAATGCGTTCTAGGAACTCGCTCCTTCCCTAAAATTTCACCCACACAAATAATAACGTAACATTTTAAGTTGGTAAATAAGAAAAAAAAATCCGAAAAAGTAAATACATACCGAGATAATGAGTGTCCTATTGAGGATTGATTACACTGCAAATATAATACATGAGAACAAAATTATCCTTACATCTGCGAAAAATTGGAGTTTGTCTATAATAAAAATACAGGTGATAGGTAGATATTTTAATTTACTGTACACACAAATAGCCACCGGCGTACTTAATACAGGTATGTAAAGATAGAGAATTGTAATGGTAAACAGCGTATGTATACAATGTTTTGCAATTTATAACCACGCATTTTAATTGATAATCTGAAATAACATTATAATATAATTATAAGGTATATCTTCGTGTTCATGACGATAAACGAAACATTACATTTTTCTCTCTGATATTATACTGCAATATCTATTTTAAATTTCTTAACGCAGACCAAAAGAATGATATCTTCAGCAAAAACCTAACCACGAAAAAAGGGCCAAGTCCCAGAAACCCTCCCAAAATAATCAGTCTATCAAAGTAGTGATAACTAAATTGTGGTCAAGTCTGTTTTATGACTCATTCATAATTTTTTCTAGTAAATATTATAGATTAAATAAATTAGGTATAGTATTTTCAAAACAATTTTTATAACGCTTTATGACTTTTAGGTCTGGGAAATAATGTTAAAACACTATTGAAAAACGCTTCATAATATGAAATTTCGTACTCATTTTCCGACAAATTTCTACGTGGATTATTATATCTAGTGGTATTCTCAAAGGTTATATTAAACATAAACGCTGTATAATCTCTGCATTTTGTTAATCACGGGTATGAATCAAATTAATTACATAAAATACCCCATGTAAGGCCCATAATGTGATAGTGTAATCATAAAAAAACTGTATGGGAACATACATAACTAATACTCGTATTTTAATAAATTGGTTGGAATAAAATGGAAAAATACAATAATCTTATTATTTTAATTAAATCCATACTATACAATACCTATACTAGCAAGAGTCCTACGAAATATTTTATTTTGACATTTTTTTTTTCCCCAGATCCAAAACGCTAGATTAATCAACTATTAGTATTTTTCGTAGCTAGACATTATTATATTATTACACTAAATATTATACCGAACAGCATAATACAATATAATTACAGCTATTTTAAAAGTAAATATTTAAAATTAAGTTCAACGTACATATTATAATGTGATGACACAGTAAATAATATATGCGAGGGTGGCCTTCTATTAATACGATTATTAAGTGAGTTTGGTTGAGCAACATATTATAGTTTCGATTGACGTCAATCGACGTCATCGTTATAATATAATTTAGCGTTTAGCTTATTCGAGGACTCGAGGTTGAATCGAAAATATTATTGATACAATGAAAAACAACACAATAATGTTATTGAAGTAGATTTTTCAAAGAGGAAAATATTTAACTCACGAACAAACAAATCGTTATGTGACACTTTTGGATTATTTATATATTGAGTATAGTCTTAATAAAATATAAATAAAATAATAAATATATTATTATTGTCTTGAATGAGTTATACGAGTACGTATCTGTCATATTCTTTTTGTCGAGTTTTTGACTTGTTGTAATCTTCAGTATCAGTCGTGGTTACAGAAATGTTGTTTAGATGGTGCATTGAGAAATTATTATTTTTACTGAACTTTTTTTAATTAATCGGTTGGCAGAGATGTAGGTACACATGGTTCGTCAATAGGAGGGAAGCGTATCATTCTATACGATTCATTAAAGAAAATTCTATGTAATTAAACAATTTAAAGCCTTTTCTTTAGGTTATTTTGTAAAATACATCGTTGTGTAATTGTGTAGTTATCTGCACTTGTAACTGAGTAAGTAGTGTACAATTTGTGCAACCATTATTATTTTAGTAGTGATAAGCTTTAAACGGTTTTTGTTTTAACACGGCCAATGGTGGGAGGCTAATGCCCATTAGCTACCCCTAGGATATGTCATTTCAAATGTGAGAAACCGGAAAAACCCGAAATGGTTCTGTAAAAACAGATTCTGCTGGTGTATCGAGTTTTTTTTTTGTAACTTAGTGACAAATAAACATAGAGAACTTATATTTTTCTAATTTTTATTTTTATTTTTTAGATGCTTTTAATAAAATTATTTCTTACTTTCAACCAGATATCATCCAAAGAAGTACTTTTTTATGATTCCAAATGGAAAACGAAAATCACCTGTGTCTGTCTAATTGCAATAGCTCGTTGCAATTTACCGATAGTGTGTGAGCTGCACGTCAACGGACGAGGGAAAACCGAAGATGTTGTGTCGGCGAACTTATTCGGCACCCGGTTCTTACATAAAAATGTGAAATCTACGATTAGAGTCGGAATCGGTTTGGCGTACGTGTCGCTATCGGAAAAATATTGACGAGTCACTGAACCTTAAAATGACATAATGCCATTAAATTTGTCTTTATTTACGGTTTCAAACAAAACTTCTATTTTTAAACAAATATTATATTATTTTGTAATCGAAGTACAGCTTTGTATTTGTTGTAGGGAGGTACATAAAATACTAATCAGAACGATGTGAATATACTGTTTATATACTATTGCCTCGAAATAACCTGTACCTCCACAATACTTGATAATTATTATATACAACTGCACTGCTTAATTATTTGCATATAATTCCATTGTTAACCTGATTATAGAAAAACCAAATTTAACGCGAGAATTGCATAATATTATTATGGTTTTTTTTGTTGTTATTAAATTAACGTTAAATAAACAAACCGAAGTTCGTGTGAATAACACGTTTGAATTTCCTACAATTTCAACGCGTAGCTAAATTATGTAAAATTTAACGTATTCTTTCCAAACATTGAATATATTATTCGAACAGCAATGATGCGTAGAACTTGTTGGAAAATAATTAGTTAGAATATTCAGAAAATACAGTCACAAGTTTTTAAGAGCCAGCGAATTTTTCTCATTGTAATCGATAGCTTGTCAGTTGTTATACCAGTTGATCCATTTAAGGCGATACATTCATTATCTCAGAAAGTATTGAATTTTTAATTATATAGGTATTATAACATTATTAAATAAAAATATATTTTTTTTATACCTGTAGTGGGTATTGGTTATTTACTATGGCGAGTGTTTGTTTTTCCTGTCTTTTAAAAACTTTTATACCAAATATCTTGCTTTGATTATCGACTTCAGAGGTGGTTTCTGGTAAACAATTTTGTCTTTTAAATGTACTATTAAAACGATCGTTTCATTTTTTTATTGATTTGCCATGTAGTTTTCTTTATAGTTGAACAAAAACAGAGAAAAACCGAAATATTTAGGCGATAACGTTTCTAGTCTGGTGTTTTTTTCCATTTTGTTTATTTATTGTAATTCAGATAGAAATATTCTCGAGACCTGCAATTTTTATCAAATATTTATATTAAAACTTTCTAGACGTGGTACAATTTGACAATATACGAATGAGTTATTTAAAAACAATTGAAATTCAAATTTGGAGGAAAATCGTAAAAATTACGGAATGTTGAGTACGAAGAAGCGAATTATATTAATACGATTTGTTTGACCAAGCAAAATATTCAAAAATTTCAGACGAAAAAACACGGAGAAACATTTTGTAGTTATAAATCAATACAATTTTCAATTAAAGTTTATTAAGGCATATTTAATTAAATTTCGCAGATGCTGCAGTCGAAATTTCCTAGTAGTTGTAAATAAAAGTAAGGTGCCTTTGATCAGTATTTATGAAAGAAAATTGCCAGCACCCTTGGAAAAAATATCTGTATATGTTCCTGAGTCTTGAATAAACTATAACAGATTTTAAATTATAAGTTTAATATATAGTTGGTAAATTTTTTAAAATATTACGAAAATTCTATATCGGTCAAAACAATATTTAATCAACATAACGTAAATATACAAATATGCATTTTAAAATAATATACACCTATGAGTTATGGTTTGGATTGAAGCAAAATAACATTGTTGAAGTGATTGTATTATGATTTTAGTATCTATACGACCGCCATAATAAACTTTCACTCCATTGGAAACATCTAGTTTACTGTCAACCTTCCTCTTTTGTAAATCTTCTTCATTTGCTTTTTTGAACCTGGATAGACACGTTTTTTTTTTACTCTAGAACTGATAATTAAATTTTAATCCGAATTGCAGTTCAGACTTGGTTCTCAAGTTAAAATCATGAATTCAATTTTACAGATTTATCTATGTAATCATTTGTGACGTATTTGTTTTGGATTTCAGTATTAAGTGTTTTTCCTATTATCATCAAACTTGTAAAATATACTTTCAAACACTTCTTTACACATATTTATTACTAACGCTGGTAATTTTGTCCATGTGAATATTGAACAACAGTTCTTATATAATATTATAATTCATATACTTATTTAATTTATGACACAATGTTTTTCGTATTAAAAATAATTTTTTAAAAAGTATTAGATTTCAAATATCTTTGAAAAATATTTATATAAAATACTAAGTCATTTATGTAGAAGTATATGGAATACGAAATAAATGTTTAAATACTATGTTTATAAAATTAGTTTAAAATTAAATAACAATTAAAAAAAAAAAAAAGGTTGTTTTTCGATTTTACCAAGAGTTTTCTCAGAAAATACAAAATACCGGGAAAAAACACAAGAAAACGTAGGAAAAACGGGAATTCAGATTAATATTAAACAATTTGTATTAAAGCAAATACATAATGCAAATGTAATTATTTTATCATAATGTGACATACATATTGTTGAAAAAGCAACACTATTAACCGAACTCCGCTCAAAATCGTTTTTCGTTAGCAACGGTTTATTGTTGCTTACAGATATACATTAAATTTCCCTTCTACTACCTTCTCAACTACTTACCTACAACAGGGGTTGTACCCACGTGTGAATTCGCGGGCTTTTTTTTTATACTTATTACATATTATTTCGCCGAGAACGCTCGATGCTTATATGTATCCGATGTATGTTATTATTTAATATTATTTTATTCAATTTTCGACGGCGATATCGTGATATATACGTGAGAAAATATTTGTATAAACATTTTCCATTTTTATTTACTTTTTAGTTCATTTTATATGCATGGAATTTAAAAATGCCCATTGGCACACACACGGGACGCGATATCAGTATGTCATGCCAGCATCCGAAATTTAAAAATGAATGCATCGAGTTTGAAGTGTTGTATAGATTTTTTAGTTAATAATCTGTACAAATGATATAATAATCGCTAACATGGGTTTTAGGTGGAATTTCTAATAGGTATACGGGTGCTACCGTATACGGATCTGTTCATTCATCCTTAAAAAATTGTTATTAACTATAAATGTGTAAAGCTACCGACTTCAAAGCGAATCTGCTAGGTACGTTTAACAAATCTGTAAATATCATAGAAAGTGCCATATTGTCTTTTAAAAATTAATGTCCCGATGATGTATTCTGTATTCTGGACTGAGTAAAAGATTTTTGTGATGATCATGATGTACTATTCACAATGCTATCTGCAGAAGGAGGTTAGTTACACTTTCAACCAGTGGCGTAGCCAGCGGGTAAGCCCGGAAGGCTCGGGCCTATCCACGTTTCTCCGAAAATTAGCACAATTTTAATATCAAAAATTTTTATTAGTGGTCTTTCCTATTCAAATATTGATATTATTTTACCTGGCTTACCCAGGAAAATATTTTTAGCTACGCCTCTGCTTTCAGCATATTATTCAATGAATATCACTTTTTTTTAAAAATCTTATCTATAATAGGTATTCAATTTATTATTTTTAAATTTTGAGTGGAGCGAGGAATGTATTGGTTTAACAGTGATGTTTATTTATTTTTTTTTTGTGAACAACTTTTCTACCAAAAATTTTGCTTCAATTTACAATGATAGCACTTTTTTTTGAAAGGGAAATCTGACATCCCAGTCAGATTTCCCTTACTTGTTAATGTCATTTTTTGATTTTCCCAGGAGGAATCATCCCAATGACGTGTAGCAACTGATATACTCGAAGTATAGTTTGGGTGCCATTGCTTCTCGCCTTAGCAATGAACTTTTGTGCACTGCACTACGAATCTAAACAAAAAGTTTGTGAATTGATATCAATATTATTAAAAAATCAATTTCAGCTACAAAAATCGCATTACTTTGGAATTTTACATTTAAAATTTATTTTCTTAAAAACAATTTTTTTTTTTAAATCTGTATATTAAAACTCATTATGTATAATCATATTTACATATACTATAGCGCTGATATAAATTGATAATATAGTTTAAGTAGTAAAAATGAAATTTGATGTTTTATAAATGTGACCTTGAGAAATAAGAAGAAAAAAAATACAACCCGCATAATTAATAAGATTGCCGAGCCGGTCTATGTATTTTAAATATTTTTTTTTTTCCGAAATTTTAAGACGGGAAATATTTAAAATGACCTGACGACGTGCAGTCTTTGAAAACTTGTTTCAGATTCAGCAATCATTTCCCATTGAAAATAGGGAGGGGTTAATAACATTCTAGAGGCATAATTTCCGGGTGTTTAATCGACAATTTTTACTATACAGTATTTATACCGGGAGAATTATAAATTAGAAGTTCATATACACGTGCGGTATTCAGGGCTACCCCGATGGGGGTTATAGGGGGTAGGCCACCCCATGACTTAACTAGTTGGGCTCAGTCGGTACATAGATTCATCGATCTATTGAGCCGGCAATTTATATCATTCAATAATAATTTAACAATGTTTCAAGTAATTAATTATTTAATCATAAATAGTTTATATTAAGTATACAATAAATATAAGAGTTAAAATATTTTCCTATGTCATCATAGAAGATTATGTCCTAAATGAATCGGCTTAACACCATCAACAGAGGTTGAATTAACAATACATTTATTTTGCCAAAGAGAATTTAAGTTAGTTCTCGATACACCGATCACATTATTAAATAGCAACTTAAAAAAGTGCATTTCTTCTGTTCAGCTATTGTTAAAATTATTTTCACAGCTTTTAGATAAATTAAATATTACTTTTGAAAACATTAAAAATAGGTCCTAAGATAATGCCGTAGAATACAAATTTAAATATTCATTTTTTTTAAGTAATTGTTATTTTAATATAATTATTTATTACTATGAATTTTTTTTTACAAGTTAAATTTTTAATAAAAAAAAACAATTTATATTTATGTTTTATATTATGTATTAAAATATTTGTATTTAAATACCAGCCCATTTTTTGTACTTATCTTGTCTTATAATACAAATTTTGTTTAAATGTAGACTTATTATATTATATAATATTATATAATAATTATAATATCAATATAATTAAAAATAATTAACTAAAAATTAGTGCGTGATTTGTGTGAATTTGTGTGACCCAAATGGAAATTTGTGCGCCATCCCTTTACCCTTAATTATCCGTTCAACAATGTTTGCCATTTCCTAAGCTTTCTCCTCTTTTCGAGGTTGAAAAACTGACATTTCCGTATTTTTCTTTTGCCAAAAAATGAGTGTGCGATTAGTTTGAATTTATGTGACCTATATGAACATGTGTGCGCAATCGTGCAGTATTATACATAAATTAATTATATATTAAAATTGGTTGAACAAATAAAAAGTGCGATTTTATTTTGAAATAGAACTTAAAAATATCCCTTATAATAATTTTTAACGCAAAACCAACACTATACATATATTCTATCAAGTTCATAAAAATTTTGTTCGTCAAGTCGTCGGAAAAATTAAAATAAAATCACTTCAATGTTTTCACCAATTGTTGTGAAGGTTTTCATAAGGTTGAAAATCAGAAAAATCAGTTTTCGCCCTCGAGGGGAACTGAGAAAACAGCAAAAAGCGTTTAACGAAAAATTGTAAATAAAAGGGTTGCACATACATATCAATTTGGTTACATAAATTCATACAAATCGCGTAATAATTTTTGTAAAAAAAGATAACTGAAATGTCCTGTTTTTACTCTTAGGGGGGAGGGAGCAGAAAATATATATATTTTAATACTATTTATCATTGAACGCGCTATTCAATTTTTATTTTTTATCAGCGGAATAATAATATATATAAGTTAAACGGGTAGGTTATAATAATAATAAATTATATTAATAAACAATACAAAAATTACACAGTATAAATTATAAAGAAACTATTTATGTTTTATGATTTATGATAAGTGATCGCAGATTTGATTTAAATCTATTGCGTTGAAAATACCCTCAGAGTTTACAACTATGATAGAGCCTTTGAGCCCCTTTGAGCCTCGGGGCCTCGATGTTAGGCATCGTCATCTACTTCGGTTATTGCGCCACTGAAAATAAGTAGTTTAATGTTTTATATGGAAGTCGACTTCTTTCCTTTGATTTAATATGCTTCATATTAGAAAATGTACATTCACAAAAAATGTGCGTCGTTCCAATCATAGATACCATTTTCATTGCAAAATCTAGTAAAAATGGATACTTTCAACTGGCAATATTTTCCAAAAAGACCAATCAATTGCTTTTGTAGAAAAAATGGATTTATTTGCAAATCACATATTTTTAATTGAAGAAAAACATCTTGCTTTTCAATTTAAATTGCTACAGAATTATTAAATAAATTTATTTGAGGACGAGGATTTATTTACAATTAACGTAATAACATAAAATACAGATAAACGCTAACAATTGTATAAAGCAATTTACAACTGCAGCACGGGCCAGATATAAAAGGTCGGATGAGTCCTGTGGGCCGCCAGTTGTACATCCCTGGTATGGGTAACAATACGAGTATATTATTCTGAAAAAAAAACTGTTATTATTACTATACGTTTATCACAAAAAAATAGTTGGAAGTAAAAAAAAAATAAATAAAACTATATTAGTTTATTGTTGTCAGCGCACGTTTACCTATATGTATATTGTAATTATTCACTTGCCTTTAATTGGCTCCATGACATTATGTTTTCGGTGGTACATGGATGATTTTTCAGATTTTGTTGCAGTTTACAATTTATGTGAGTACATATTATACGCAATAATAAATTCAGAAGTCTGTACGCCATATATAGAGTTGATTGTTGAACAGCTGACACAGAGAGACATGCAGAGACCTTCGTGCAGAATTTCGGTCGGAAATCCTTGAACAACGAGTTCCCGGCCGATTGTTTATTTTATTAGAATAATCAAATACGACCTAGGAGTTTTTTTTTTCTTTCTTTAATTATGTTCGTGACTTATCGAGTGAGAAACGCAGAGTATAAATTAATAAAATATAGGTTCCTAAAAGAAAAATCGAATAATTACAAAATGTTTAACCGTAAAGGTCTTAGTCGCTGACTCCGTGTGTACTATACAATACTCGTCGTAAATGTTGTCGGTTTTTTAAAATTGCGTAACATAATTCAGGTTATTTTTCACCCGGATTGTTTTTGTCGACGCTTCAATAAGCCGTCATTATAAATTCATAATAACACGCGCGCATTCGACCCGTGGAAATAATAATCGTATCATATCAAATTATAGAACTATATGTATATGTAATACAAATGAAGGCGATTTTCCAGTTGGTCGACACGCAATTCGCCGATAGTCAGTATTCACCAAGTTTTAATAAAATTAATGAAATAATTGTATTTATATTATACATATACATAATACAATAAATACATATATCTGATATTATAAAAAAAAGTAAAAATAAATACAATTCCATCAATCAATATGAATTATACTTCGTTTCATTTTAATCTGAAACATAATTTAAAAAAAAAAACGGCGAAAAAATGAAATAAAAAAATGTGTGTATAATAACACGCATAATGTTGTAGGTATGTTTTACCGTGTTATACTATACTACTAAACAAATTAAAATTATTTTTATCTAAAAACCGCAGTGGTCAATGAACTTTTCGATTATTTATATTCTGTATATGGAATATAGATAACTATAAAATATAATAATATTGTACTGATCGATGTGAATAATCGTGTGTTTGGTATAACGATAGATAGATAGTAGTCTAGATAGTAGATAGTACGAGTATATACCTTAAAGTTGTGTTAATTACTTTTAGGAAATTACCATCGTTGGAGGCGAATTAGGTTTTTTTTAAAAACTATTAAAAACTGGTTTTTTGCTTGAAAAACCGGATTTCGGCAAATCGAGAATAAACCTAAATAAATAGCATGTTTTTATTGTATAAGATAAGTTAAGATAAACCATAGGTTTATTATAGTTTTTAATTAGTAAATGGAGAAAATATCACGTTCGATAATATGAAATGTAAAAATATTATAAAAAATACATAAGATTATTGAAGATATAAAATATTGTATTTTTGGAGATTTGTCACTTTTTAATCGGGGATGTGATGTTTTATTATTAATTCACGAGCCACAATTATTATAAATACGTATGTTACAACATTTATTAGGCCCAGTAAGATACAATTTCACTCTATTGTACGGATAGTAATCTCCAAGACGACCAGTGTAACATTATATTTTTACCCCTTTCAGTAAAAATATCCAAGGATATATTTACTACTATTACAGTTATATAAGGAAGTAAAAATACAGTAGTAAATTAAATTACTCCGGTAAAAATAAATATACTAGGATATATTTACCTCCACAACACAAATTTGATTCCAGGGAGTAAATATATATTATCAATGACCTGGAGTAGCCTCATCATAGTGGTCCTATTTCCGCATTTAATTATTTAATTACATATAGTAGTAATGGATTTTATCTAGATAAATTATTTAGATAGGCAGATATATTATGATATTTTAACTTATCTAGATAAATGTGGACTAAGTTATCTGAGATAAATAATGGAATTATTTATATAGATGTATCTATAGTTACATATTTTTAAACCATAATCTATATATTTGTTAGAAGTATTAATAGGTAATATAATTAATTTTAATTAATTTACATTAATATGGTTTAATAAATAAATAATTAATTTACATCAATAACACATATAAATTAACCTTCATGAAATCAAGTCTGGTATACGTATTTTAACTATTTTACTTTTTAGCACTTAGTTTTATGATAGATAATGCACAAAATAATAATAAATAATAATAATTTTTTTATCTATATAATTAAATAATTTTTATGTAGATATCTTTTGTTTTCATCTAGATAATTATTTCAGAAATTATATTATATCTTTATATAGATATTTTAAAATGTAATTTTCACGATGCTAACAAATACCTGCAATATGATGCACTTTTCAAATACTTGAAAAGTAATTTTCGCAGACATTTTGGTGGTGGTAGGAAACGGGTTATTAGTAACTTAACACCCTCTCCCGGCTTTGACGTCGCTGGTTAATACAACAAAAGTCCACAGTATATATGTTGTTAGATTCTAATTTTCTCGAAATTATTACTTTAAATCTAAAACTGTTATTATTTAGTTATTATCAGGCATTTTGTTTTTAAAAGGTGTTACAATTGTGTATACTTAATATAATATATAATATTAGGTAGTTAATAAGAATAACATGCATCAGGTTTCATAGCGAATTAAGGCTTATAAAACTACAAATCATAATATTCGTTACACGTTAAGTACGATATCATACAAGTTTATATAGTTATCTTCATTATCAACAATTATTAATCTAATAATAGATGTTATAACAACGTCACTAATAACTGATTTTGTAAAGCGTAGAACCACCATTATTATTTGGACATTTTTAACGTAGTTATAGCTAAATTAGGTCAATCACCCTTTTCTTTTATGTAATGACTGAGGAGTTACTTTAGAGAGGTGTTTTTTTTGATTTTCCTAGGAGTTTTCCCAATAAATGGGAAAAACCGGTGGAAAAAAACGCAGAAAAAACGGAAAAATAGATTTTGTATAAACTCGTTAAAAAAAATATTTAACTCAAATGTATTTATTTCACCATAATGTGACATAATATATATTGTTGACAAAGCAACACTATTAACCGAACTCCGCTCAGAACAAAATAAATAATAATAATAATTAATAATAAATAATAATTATAATATAAAGAGAAAAAAAAATAATGATAATGATTTAAACTTATTAACTAATAATTTGGTAACTCATGATTTCAGTGTTTTGTTTTAGTGTATTGATTAATTTGGTCACAAGTTCGGTTACTTATTTCTATAAAATTGGAAAAATTCAAAACTGAGTGTTTACAACTGTTTCCATGCGATTTTTTATTAGTTCAGCATCCGAAAATGGTTTCATGCTTTTGGCTAACAAATGTCTTACTTCATACGATACTTTTGTTGCAATTTCATTTTTATTAGTGAACCGTAACATGGTTGTTTTCAGAAAAAATTCCTTTTTTTTCATTCAACTAGTTTTTCTTCTCTTATTTTATCTAAAATAAGATCTCCCCCTATCTGGGAGGGGATAATTTTTAGAAAATTCAATATTATGAGTTGTATAGTGACGATTAATATTATAACGTTTTAGAATACTAAATACTTATGGTTTTACGACAAATTAAACATAAAGCATCGTGTTTCTTACCAAAAATACAGAAAAATTCAATTTCCCAACTATTTTGAAATATTCTGTGTTCATTATCGATTTTACGTTTTGAACAGCTTACTCACAGAATTAACTATTACAACTACAATACGTAGTATAAATATCAAACGATAAAATACAAACGGACAATAAACGATGACAGATAAATTTTTCATATAAGACTACACGATGGAAATTAACAAACTCATAACCGTATCATTTATCTGTTCAACTGGTAATTCAATATAAGTTTAAAATAGAAAGATAAAATAAATAAAAATAATAAGATAAGTAAAAAAGCGTTGTTTATTTTATTCACTGTTTATAGAATTTTGGATTTTAGAATAGATAATTTAATTTTAGTACGGGTCGCACTAAATTTGTTAAAGGGCCGCGTGGTGGGGACCGCTGAATTTTAGTTGAACGTATATTTTGTTACAGTGAGCACTCCTTGTCCGTACGGGAGCTCAATATTCAGCTACACTGTATATTAAGGATAGTATTGAGGTCCTCGGGGGGCTTGCGATACAACCCCAGCTAGTCCCAGCTAGTTTCGATATGATGTTGTTTCACGATTTTATTTTGTTTTTAGTTGTTTCTAGGTATATTCTAAAAGTTAGGGTCCCGTTGAGTTTAATACCAAGGTACCTAAAGCATACTTCAATTGCAATATTGACTTTACCAATTTTTAGTCATAGCTCTCTATTTGCCTCACGGTTGTTCAGATGCAAGGCCACTGCTGTTGTTTTATTAGCTTTGTTCAACGTTTACACCGCTGAAATCGTAGAAACCGAATCGAGGAAATTCACTTATGGCAAACGACATAGGCCTAGTAGTCCAAAGAAAGTTTTTTGAACAACTAGAAGACATCTTGAACAATGATCTAGTCGTTTTACAAAATTATTTCACAAATTGGTATCTCAACCTATATAGGTTATTTTCGCGTACAGTTATTTTCTTCATTATTCAAGGGTGCGTGAAAAATTGACTACCTAATCAATATAAAATTATTATTTAGCGAAATATAATATAACAATATATTGTAGGTACGAACAATAAATAGTGTATTATGACTTTGCCCAAAAACTTGGTAATATCTATAGTACCTACCTACTAATGATAAACGATATCACTTTGGCCGAAGATGGGCAAGTTTTGGTAAAAATCTGAGATTTTAGGTTGATTTAATGTTTTAGATTCCTAATGGAGAGAGAGATGTATTGGTTTTACTATGATAATATGTGCTTATTTTTTTTTCAATTAATAACTTTTCCACCAGACATCTCGGCTCTATAAAAAAAATAAAATGAGAGTTTTTGCGTAGAATATTTGACCTAGTTGGTGATCTAGAACAGTGGTTCCCAACCTTATTGCTATGGTGACCCACATATTTACTATTTTTTGAAATGCAACTCACAACAAAAAAAGCTGCCTTATAATTTTGGAGTACTGCCACTGTTGTTGGTGGGAAGTTGGGAGTGTAGGATACAGAAAAGAATTTAATGTATATCTGTAAGCAATGATGAACCATTGCTAGCAAAAAAATGATTCTGAGAGGAGTTCAGTTGATAGTGATGCTTTTTTAACGATATATATATATGTCATATTATGGTAAAATAATTAAATTGGTATTGTATATTTTTTTAGTAATATTTGTTTAGTATTGTACCGATTTTCCCATTTTTCCCAGTTTATCACATTTCCTTGGAAAAATCGAAAAATGACCTTAAAGCACCTTCCCAGTCGGATTTCCTTTCAGAAAAAATGCTATCATTATAAATCGGAGCAAAAATTCTGATAAAAAAGTTGTCCATAAGAAAAATGAAGGCCGTAATATTTTTTAAATAGTATTTATATTTCGTACATTTTCAGTTTTTCTTTCATTTTTTTCGGTTTTTCACATTTTTTTATTTTCTTATTATTTTTACTAATAAATTTTTTATTTTTTCTATTTTATTATATTATAATCATAATATTTTTCTTTCATCACAACTCATCAAAAATATTTCGTGACCCAATGACCTTCTGGACCTATTAGGTCCAGAAGGTCATTTCCTAATTTTCTAATTAGTTTTCATAAAATGAAAAACCAAAAACTTTACGGTAATAATGCAGTTTCAGTTTCATAATCATAGAGATCTGAAATTTTTACAGAATACTTTTATTTATTCATAGTATTCGGGTTTAAAATCCCCTTTACTAATGTAATATAATAATTATAATAAGTAATATAATAATCAATGCCGTCTAATACACTATAGATGAAAAATACACAGGCCATGCAAATAAATCAATGCGATATTGAGCCGGAAGTCGATGTCATTAGTCGATAATATTTCTAAGAGTAATAATGAATTCACACCGACACGCATGAATATATGTACAATATACATGATATATTGACAAAAGTGATTTTTAGTGACATTTCCGTTTTCAGTAATGTATGTGCAAATTTACTCGTTCACGCGATAATTAATAAAACATTTTATTTTACTATATTACTGCAATGCGCAATAGTCAGCCAAAGTCTAAACAATACTGTATACCTACATATGTTTAAAATCTGCACAAAAGTCATTCAGTAGTTAAATGACGATATTTTATAAATCTTGGGTCCTGAGGGGCCCCCTGCAGACACAACAAGGACCACTCGCAGCTGGCGGCCGAGGCCGGATCGATACTGACAAATGGAAATAATAATTATGAACGCATATTGCCTTTTCTAAACGTGGTCAATTTTCAAAATCATTCTTGCGACCTATACTTTTATAGGAATTTTAAATTGTCTAGGTTTTATGCGGATAAAATTGTTTGTCTGAGCAAGATTACGTAACAATTTTGCACGAGTTTCATTATAAGGTGTACTTAGAGTTGGTTATAGCAAAGTTGAGAAAATTGTAGTAGCTTTTATTTATAAGCTCCGTTTAAGTATACATTTTTACAAAAATCATTAAAAACATGATATTTTAAAACGCCGCCAGAATTGTATTTCATTAATAATGTTTATCGTTATTTGGTGAAATAAATATATTTCACAAAGGTGAACTAAATAACGATCTATATAATATCCTTACCCCTGGTTCACACAATTAAAAAAAATGTTAACAATACAAAAATATTTTAATGGTGTAGTAATTTGAAACACAATTTAGATCCATTTAAAGATTTAAACAAAGAAATATACCTATTGGTAATTTAAAATAATAAACACTTTTTTTTTAATTTATGTTTTTATGCGGGTAACTAACCAGTATAATTAACTGGGAATTTTCATAATTTTTATGTAACCTTATTAAGTGTGTACACACAATACATCTGTATAGTTATATCGAAGATAATAAGAATTTAATTTAAGCATCTTTTTTTTTTTTTTTATTTTCAATTTCAAATTCAATGATAAGTAATTTTATTTAAACGAAGGCCGTCTTCGAGATTACTGATTGTTTTTCAAAACAAATTGTTTAAAACGTTAAGCCATTTTAAGAGTATTATTAGATACGTGCTTGGCTCTATTTTAAATTGTATAAAGAAAAAACTAAAAGTGAAAATATTATTTGGCGTCAAAGAAAATGGTCATGTTTTAAAAAATAAAAGGTAATCTATTAACTTACCGGTTATTGTATGATTTTATATAAATAATTCAGATTAAAAAAATTATACATAAACTAAATATTATTACATACAGAGCAATGGACATAATTATCTCGGAAAGTATTAACTTTTTTCGACATTTGTTTTTTTTAGAGCATTTAAGAAATTGTCCTAAGATATTATATTTCGGTTATTGTTTGTCACTTTTATTTTATTGGTTAAAACCACTACTTACTTTTGATAGGATAATAAACAGATGGAGCATTAGTTCAAATAAATTTTGGTGTTGACATTATTGATTTCCGTTCAAGTTTAGGTATCGGGGGAGAATGGCAGAACACTATTACAACGCCGCGTGCCATGTGGCTACACAAATGATGCACCACTATACATTAGAGTAATTAGAGTAACTCTCCCCCCGCCGAATCTTAAAAGCGAAATATCTCGTCAACGGAAGTTAAAAATAGTTTAAAAATTTTGTTAGAAATCTGTATTATAATGTAGGCAGTTTATAATTAATGAATTAAATGCGAATTTAGATGTAACCGACCTTGAATTATACGAATAATAATGTTTCTTTGCAAATTAGTATTATTTTTACCTAACGTCTACAATGTTGTTAATGCTTGTTTTCGTGTAAAATATTTATATATTATTGTTTCTACGGGCGATGATGACGCGAGTTATTCAAATTTAAAATATTAACAATATGTTATTATTATAATACGCATTACAACACATCTAACGAATCTTAATAATTAATTACTAACGAATGAATAGGCTTAAAAAATAGAATAATATTAATGCCTCGGGGTACTGATTATGTTATTATGGGATCATTATTATGAACGAGTAAAAAAAAAAATTGTTAATCTAATAATAATGTATACGTAATTTTATGTATCATTATAATACCTATAGGTGTATAATATATAAAATAACATGTCCTGACTGACTTACTGATTTACCAGTATGGCGTAGGCATCCACTAAGAGAGAAATTTTGAAAATTCAACCTATAAAGGGGTGAATAGGGGTTTTCAGGTATTTTCGGTACGAATATTAAATCGTTTATTAATTTCTTTTTGTTTATTCAAGGGTTACCTTTGAAATACGAATGATAATCTGGTCGTCATGGACTATAAAACTATCACTATTATTATTATTCCTATTATTTATACAATTATTCAGCTATAGTAAAGCATAGCCGTGTAAGCTATAGTATGTTTAATATATTGGTAGTCATCAAATATTGGGTGTATAAAATATATAAACGAAAATTCGTAAATAGTGTGGAATTTCTCATTTTGCAGCGATTTTTTGTATTTTTTTTTTTTTGAAAATAAATATTTTCATTAATAATAGTACATTTACAGGTATATATGAATACGCGTGATTGGCGTAATCGTCGAATGTTTTTTAATAATTTCATACAAAACTATAATAATATTATAGTGTTCTATATTCATATATTTTCATTCTATGAGGAAAGTCTAGAGTATAATCAAATAATTGCCACGATTCGTAAAGAGGCCCGGTGTCGTTTTTCCGATTTGGTAAAATTTCAAAACGATTTTTAACATTTAAATGACCACTATAGGCGTAACTTTTAAATTGGAAGGCTTCAGCATTTACAATTTTATAACAATAAGTAAATTAAGTGGAAGGTTTATCACTCCACACTCCATCGTCGGTCGTCACACCACCTGCACATTACATTAATTGTTAAAAGCACTAAAACTATGGTTATTTATTTCATGGTCGTCATAATGTGTTGTGTGTGACATTTTGGTTAGGTTAGGTCAGGTAAGGATTACAATTTTCTTTTTATTTAGGACATTTGATAGATTTCTTTCAATAGCTAAAACAGACATCTTAAAAAATCGTTTAGGTAACACAATTTAGGATTTTACAAATCATTATATGATAAAAAACGAAAATGTTACCACGGGCCAATGAACTTATTATAGGTATATCTATAATATTTTAATGAAGACTTTTAATCATTTTTATAAGTAAAAAAATATGTAATAAATTATAAATACAATGTTGTGATCATAATGAAATATTATTATTCATACTTTTAATAATCCTCGCTGTTCTATAATATTATTCAACATTCTGTTAATTGTTATTATACCTGTTCGGGACGTAGGTATGTATGACGTAAATACTTATTATGATAGCTTTAATAATATAGATACAAATATTTAAAAAATATTTCAATTACCAAATATTTATGTTATTATATATTTATTTTAACAAATAATAACGTGAGTCAGATGCCCCCATTCCGACATTTTTGTTGTTCGGCGTTTTAAAACGTGTATAGACGAACTCTGTTCAGAATTGGTTTTCGTTAACAATGATTTTAATGCGTACAAATAAACATTAAATTCTCATTTATATCAAATATGCTATAAACAAAAAAAAAAAAAAAAAAAAATGCTTTTTATTAAAATTGTACACTAAAATCCTGATTTATAACTAATTCAATTCAATGAATTTGTTTTAAAATTAATATTAATGGTATTTGCCCACCAGTGTTACAAACGGTATCTCATGAGGAATCTGCATGTGCTGTCTCCATCATATTATAAGTTATAACCCCGTAACATAACAAATTTTCATTTAGCAAGGACAACTCTGTGTTAGTTTTATTGTTAAAGTGAATTGGCATAATATACAATTGATAATATTATTATTAAACTTAAAGATAAAAACATTATCTTTGTTGTGTAGACATTTTTTTTTTTTTTCCGTAATTTTAATTTTTAAGGAAGACATTGCAGGGTTCTATCATTGGATAGCCTCCCTCATCAAGCTACCATGTTATTGTTATTATTTTATGTACTAAGTCATTATATTTACTTATTGTATTTTTTTTTTTGTGAATACAGATTGTAAGTTTTAAATAAAAAAAAAGGCATAAGTGGGTGAAATATCACGATTTAAAAATGCTTAAATCTCCCTTAACAATTTAAATAACGAAAAAAAACCAATGATACAATTTGTCAATTTGCTCTAATATTTAAACTAACAGCATAGTTTTCCCTGTTGAACGAAAAATTTGCTGTGTCACGAGGTTGTCACGAGATTCATTTAAGTGGGTACACTCGATATCTCGGAAATTATTTACTTTTTAAAATATTTTCTCTCTTTGAAAATTTAAGAAATAAACTGCTCTAAAATTTAACATTTATATTATTTTTTATCACCCAAATTTTTAGGGGTGAAACGACTACCTACTTTTGATTTTCAAAAGGCAACCTATATTAAAAATTCCATAAATAGATGGAGTTTTAATTAATATAAATTTTGATGTTTAAATTTTTAATTTCCGTCAATCCGCTGGCGAATTATAACTTCTTAAAGTCTCAATACCTATTGGATTTAATTTTGAAATACATTTTTTTGTAAACACCAGTAGCTATAAGTGATAAATTCGCTATCATTTAAACTAAGGTAGGTAACAATATTGATGATTATTATTTTACTTTGTATCCCAATGATTTATTTTATCTGTGAAATTATTATAGCATTTATTATTAAACAGTTTTTCGTTAATGATAAGATCTCGGTATCGTGATTTGCGATCCGGTAACATATTAATATCATACTAACTGCATACAATTCTACCCAACGTCGTGTCTTGGCAGTTATTTCGAATATAATAGCTTTTTATCACGACTATAGATAGTATTTAGTCCTAACCTCGTCCGACAACGGCAAAACGTCGCGGTGAAGATGGGAATAGCCATAGAAAAGGTACATGCAAGCGTGCGCGCGGTAAACGTCACATTACCTCCCCCTTGGGAAAAATAAATTCACTCGTCTCTGATAATATGACCGAGAAAGATCAGCTGATTCGCGTTTGCTTAGGTTAATCGCTATGCCAGAATACTGCAACCGACCGAGAACAGCACACAAGTGTGCTCCAGGCTCGGGCACGGTTCGTAACGCGATAAGTACGTCGTCGATATAAGCGAACGCGAAATCGAAACCACGGAGAAAGTTATTAACGAAACGTTGAAAAATCTGTGCGGCGTTTTTTAGACCGAAACGCATCACGGGGAACTCAAATAAACCGAAAGGTGTCGTCACAGCGGTTTTCGGCACGTCACATAGTGCGACAGGAATCTGGAGGTATGCGCATACCGAATTAAGTTTTGAAAATAAAGTTTTACCGTAGAGATTACCTGTGAAATCATGCGGAAGATGCTACACGTCCGGCCTGGTAACGGTATTCAATCATCAGTAGTCGCCACACGGGCGAAATGAACCGTCCTTCCTTTCTACCAGCAAAATGGGACTAGCCTACGGATTCCTTCCGAGCGGCGGCGAGGCGATCCAGATCGAGGTGACGAGGACGAGCGAATAACGGAGGGCCGGTCGTTGGCAAAACGCGCTCGACACTATGTGCTATTTACGTGCAATTCCCGGAAAACCGGCGACTGAATCAGTCCACATACGTTGCTGTGACTACACACACACAGGCGTCGCGACGACGATTTTCGACGTGATCTCGGAATTCGAATCGATAAGGCGATTACGACGAATGCCGATTAAAAGGCCAAAACAGTGGAGAAAATCCGCGCCGATAATACTTCTAGAAACGCCGGCGATCTCAAAGGTCTCCAGCTAAACGGCCTCAAAAGTCCCAATTCGAGTTGGAGGAGCCTTCGACCGTAAGTGCGGATATGGGTGCCATTAGCGACGGTAAGGGCCACATTCGAAAAAGATAGCCGTCCGGCGGATGGCGGGATAATCGAAATATCGGCCCCAGAGTCGATCAGGAACCGCCGGCTGGAGCGCGTGTGCGACACGAAAACGCGAGGACGTCCGGGCCGATTAGGTCGGACACGGACCTGACTCCTTCTTCGTCAAGTGCGGCGACTACGTGGTTCGCTTTGAAAACGTTTGACCGTAAGCGTAGGTTCGAGAAAACAGCCTCGGTATGGATAAACCATACTCGCGACGAGTGTTGCCATAGAACGCTTTTCAGAACGCTACTGAAATACCTTCATTTGACATTGGACCTTCGGGAAGTAGCACCTTAAACGAGGAATAAACGTTAATCAAAGAAGGTGGCGATTCGTTATCGGGCGTGAAAAGATCGCGACACGGAGTCCCACTGGCCATGGCGATACGTATCGGCTAGTCGAGAAATCGAGAGTTTGAGCGAGAATAAGAAAGAAAAATCATCACGTCGAGATCACTGACTTTGGTGGTCGGGTGTACGTGGGTCGGTTTACCCAAAGCCACCAGCTAACCCGGTTCAAGGAACTCGGGTGATATAAACCAATATGCTTAATTAATTTTTGTTTCTTTAAAACGATAAATATTATTTATTGCTCCATAAATACAAATGAAAATAGTAAAAATAAATTTTAAGACTAATTATAAAATACAAAATATAAAAGATTTTCACGTAGAAAAACTGTGGTTAGTATCGGAGGCGATGGGTCAGCGAACTGTGCCGAATGACGGCAGCGATGAGAGTGTGAAATGAAAAAGGCAGGTGCTTCGGCCGCGTCCGATGACGGCAAAAGGTCGTGGTGAAGGTCGCAGCGTTGAATATGGCAATTGTCATAGAAATGATTGTACACGTGAGCGTGCGTGGGGAAACGCGACAATATTATTGTTTAAGTTTTTAATTTATGATAATGTTAATAATAGGTATCTATGCTTGTTAACAAAACTACCACTATTATTACGTCTTTATGACCACGTGTAATTTGACCTGGGAAAATACCTACGTATTTACTTCTTATTTAAAATCGTTCCCTATTAGTACCTATGTAAGTATAATCATTTGTATTAAGTAAAAATCTATTTTCAAATTTTCAGTCTATAGTTTTCTGTTAATGACAACATGATTTTTCTTTCATCATTATTAATTTGGGATAGACTTAACATATTATTGTATTATTGCTTTTATTAATCGTGTTTTTTGTTTTAGCACACGTTCCATTCAAGAACAGTGATAGTAAATACTTGATTTGAAGAAAATGATGTATACATTGTACATAAATAATACATTTCCATATATTTGAAAGTCATCCAAAAGTTAGTAGAAATACACCAAAACACTGTTTATAATTGGAATACAACCAAGACGATAAATCGATTTTTAAAAGAAAACATTTTAAAAAGACAAGGGTACATTTTAAGTTTTTATTTTTTAATATATTTTCAAATTAATGTCCATTTTGTGACGAATAAAATGTCATACGTTTTAAAATATTTTCATTTGAAAATTGTTCAAAATGTTAGACGGAATATTTGAATAGACTTCTTTTATTTTATTTTTTAGCTCATTTTTACTGGATGGCATTTTTTTCATAAACTGCATTTTTAATATATCCCCAGAGAAAAAAGATCTTACGGTATCATATCTGGACTTCGTGCTGGCCATTGGATTTTTGGACTTCGAGTACCCATCCAATTATCTTTAAAATACAATTTATATTAGATTTTCAATATATTTAGTTGTTTGAGAAAAAATATGATGATAATTACTTCCAAATGTGTACTTTAAATAGTTCTGAACCTGCTGGTAATTATGGGCTGTAGCACCTTCTGTTGCCAGAATATTTTTTTCTTTTAGAAAGAAGCAAATTTTCTAATAAAATTGGTAATTCATTTTTTGAAAAATGTAAGTACATAAAGACCTACTAAATATTCATCAATAATGCCACATCAAACATTAACTAACCAGCGAGATTGAATATGAATTTTAGAAGTCCAGTAAAGATTAGTTTCACTCCAAAAATGTTGATTGTGGTGATTAACTTGGCCATTATTATAAAATTTAGCTTTGTCGGTCCATAACATATTTGAAAGTATTGCTGAATCATCATCCAACTTAATGATCATTTGAGCAACTAAATTTAATCGTCATTCAGAATAATTGGCCAGTAATTGTTGAACCTTTATATTTTTTTAAGGATGATACTTGTATCGTTTCTGCTACACATTGTATAGATGTATACAATATATTCAAATTTTTTAAACTATTTATTTTACATTTTAGTTCTGAATTTGATATTTTTTTTATTTTATTATTTAAAATTTTGTAAAGGTCTCTAATGAAGAATAATTAGAAACGCATTTTCAAGTTAAACTATAGACTCATGTATTATATTAATGTATGTAAATATTATGTGTATGTAAAATGTTAAAATGTATAAATTTATGATTATTGAAAAAAATTGTTATTGTAAGTTTCTATACAAAACATGTTGTTTATATTCTGTAATTTTAAATCTAAACGTCAATCTAAATCAGATGATACAGAATATTTTTTTTAAGTATTCATACATTTTATAAATAATTGTTTAGACCAATTGAACGAAATTTTTATATAAAACATGATTGTTTTGAATAATTTTGTATTTACTTAAGATCGGAATGAAAATATCTGAAGATATTAAAGATAAATTCAAACAATTAGAAACATATTAATATATAATTGATTAATGTAACGATTCAAATTTAAATGATTATATATGAAACGGAGAATCAGATTTGTGGTATACTAAATATTAAAATTTAACATCTTTCAAACTCAAGAACAAAAATACTATTGAATTATACTTCCAAACTAGTCCAGATGTTTATCCAGTAATATCTAAACTTCTTCAAATATTTATAACACTTTCAGTGTCTACTGCCACGGGAGAACAATCGTTTTCAACACTCCGTCGTTTGAAAACATATGTGAGAAATTCTTCGGGACAAATACGTTTAAATGGTTTATTCTTACTAAAATATATTTATCTCGGTATCAACGTGGATATCTCTGATGTCATATATGAACTTGCTAAAACATCAATACGAAAAATGAATACATATTTATTATTTTTAAAAAATATAAATATTTCAATTTTTATATAATTAGCAATGTAAAATAGCAATAAAATGTTTTATGTATCATTATAATACACACAAAATTCAAAACAATTTCATTTGTTATATTTTTTTAACCCCCCCCCCCCCGCCACAAAAAAAAAAAATTCTAAATACGCCACTGTGTATAATATTAATATGATTATACGAATTGGGTATACGTATTTATTATTATAATACAAATAGTACAAATTGTTTCAAAATGAATGGTTTAGGTTTTCGGTTTCTCACAAATTATACACTTACCTATACTTAACGGATAAATAAGTATATTAGTAAATTCACATAGTTATTAGTTTATTACCCTCGTATTACCGTTGTCACAGTCAATATCCTTTAGTACAGTCAATGACCGTGGTCCGTAATTATTTTTACAAGATAATATTATTATTATAATAATTATTCTATTCGTTTGATTTTTGTTCGTTTGACGAACGTTAAAACAGGTAAATAGGCACCTGGATTGAAAACAAAGAATTATTATAAATACCTATATTATATAGTCTATTTTATAGCATCTACTTATGAAAATAAACCGTAAATTATGTATATTATATAAGATATGTAAGCGAGAACAGTTGCTCAACCCATTGTTACGGTTTAATTTTGCATGAATTGAAATTCGAATTTTCGGAATTTTTAAGTGTAGTTAAAATTGTTCACAACATTTAAGGACTATCCTGTGTTGATACCAATTTTGGTTTTTCAAATTAGAACCTGTACGGTATTAAAAATTCAATAGATGGAGTATTATTTCAAATACATTTTGGTATCAACGTTTTTGATTCCCGTCAACCCGTTAACGAGATATTTCACTTTTAAGATTATGTAGGAGAGTATTGAAGTATTATTTGTTTGTATCCAAAATAGTGATTAAAATAACTTTTTGTCGAAGCGGGGCGCGCAGCTCTTTTTGTAATATTAACAACCGTCCATGTACCTATACGTTATTTTAGTTTTGGTATCGGAAATTATCTTGCAGCGAGACGCTTTGTAATTTTTTCAGAGTTATTCAACTGATAGAATGAATATTAGATTTGTATTGGAATAAAATAAAATCCAATTGAAATTGATTTAATTTATCATTGTTATTATTAATTTTCTTATTCTATTGTTACGGAAGGCATAATGGGGTTATGATAACTGAAATAGCCGTGACACTTTTATTTACGCTGAGTGTGTGCAGTACTGTTAGTCGTAAAAAAAGCAGAGGGTATACTATAATCTAGTAATCTACAATACATTATCGTCCGGATAGGTGTGTGTGTGTGTGTGTGTGCATGTAAGTGTTAGTGGTGGGAAAAATCCGGATTTCGGATATTTCGAAAATCCGAATTCTTGGATTTTAATCTAATTGCATTCACTTACAATGTCACTAATGTGTGTGAGTGTGTAACAACTTATGACATAATTTTAATCCTGACAGAATTAATTTGCTCAGGATACGTAATTATTTGTATTCACATAAGTAATGTATTTATTTTCGTAATCAAGGGAGTGACATTGATAACATATTAAAAGTCAACATTTTGAATGACTAGAATAGATCGAGGATTGCATTCAGAAATATAAATATAAAAAAATACAAAAAAAAATCACACATGGTAAAACCAATAAACCACTCACTACGCATCGAATCGAAAATCACCGGGTAAAACATTTTACATGTTCTGCATTCGCCGGTCGGGAACGGATCACTAAATCTACTTTAGGCTGAGACCAAATTTAAGGTATAAATTCTTAAGTAGCCGAGCATAGGTTCACTAAGAAACTACGATGCAATAAATATGATGTGACCACTTTTCTCAAAACTTCTTATCAAATGCAAAAAACTGAAAAAATAACGGGATGTACGAAATATATTACTACAATATTACGATTTTTTTTTCCTGTACACAACTTTTCTACCAGCAATTTCGCTCCAACTTAAATTGATAGCGATGTCCCTAAAAGGAAATTTTACTGGGAAGGTACTTTAGAGAGGTAATTTTTCAATTTTCTTAGGGATTTTCTCATCAAATTTGAAAAACCGAAAAAAACAGAGAAAGAACAGGAAAACGTAGGAAAACTGAGAAAATCAGTAAAACATTAAACAAATTTTATTAAAGAAAATATATAAAACCTATATTTTAATTATTTTACTATAAAAAGACATATTTTGTTGACAAAGCATCATTATCAACTGAACTCCGCTCAGAATCGTTTTTTTTATGTAAGCAATGGTTTATCGTTTTTAATAAACCGGATTTGAGAGTTCATTAAAATTAGTAAAATAATGTTGTTGACAAAAAGCCTGTAGTGTAAGCAGATCTAATCGAGGGGTCCAGAGTATATATTATACTGGCCGCATTTAGGCGCAGTCGGTAGTTTCCTTAACAAACGGAATTCTGCATATAAATAAATACATAGGCAAATTTTTAATACTTTTTTTGAAAATTTTCCTAATTCGTTTGTTGTAGGAATCCACGTCAACGGAGGCAATCCATCGAGGTCCATCGTCGAGTTATCCAACCAAGTGCAGCACACCGAATTAAAAAATTTCAGTTAGCAGAGCAGCATTATGTCTGCACAGTATTTAACATGGGAGACATTATAATATTTTACAGAACTGCGCTTACGACTTTCAAATGGAAATACTATTGCGAATTATTTATTGAAGATTATTTTTGCGCGCATAAATTCTGAATTAAATGAATTATTATAATTGAAAGTAATATTGAGTATTATTTTTGTGCTTATTGTTTTGTTGAGAATTATATTGATGATTAAATTAATTATTATTGAAGATAATTATATTTTTTATGTACATCTCAATTTTGTGTTAATTTAATGTTAATATAATTATAATAACTGTTTAGCAAACACGGTATTATAGATTTGACTTGTGTGTCAATGCGATTCCAAATCAACTTTTATATATACACGTGACATATTCGTATACGTATCAGTCATTATTATTCATCAGATTCAAAACAATGCATACGCCAATAATTCATTATTGAATGAAGACCATCAAAATACAAATCGAATTCATTACGTATATATATACTCGTATATTATATTTATTGTGAAACTATAAGTAACACAGTTTTAAATTAGAATTTCAAATATTAAATGCTAATAGGTACGAATAATTATTATTACTGGATACCTATTTACATTTCAGCGAAACGTTTTGTCGTTTTGGTCGGTCATTTTTTATATTTTTTTTTTTATACGGCATATCTTCAGTTACATACTGTTTAACACAACTATTCTGATCGACAATATTTTGCGTTTCCAAAAATAAAACGAAACTATACTATTTTATGTAGTTAACGGTATTTACCAACTTATATTTATTCGTCTTATTTTTAACCTATAATTTAAATTTAAAAAAAAAAAAACTTATACGTATATATATTGTGCTTACGAATCAGAAAGCTAATAAAATGATTGGAGATTTTATACTAAACGACCACGGAAATAAGTGAGTATTTATTGGTTTTTTTTAGATTCCGAGCGTAGCGAGAGAGCTTTTGGTTTTACAATGATGTCTATAATTTTTTTCTTCTTTCTTCTTTGATCTAACCTGTGGACACGTTTTTTCCTAGTAAACTTGCTCCGATGTATAAGTGTATCAATTTTTCTGAAAGCTCAAGTTGTCTAGATAGTACTTTAAAGAGGTCATTTTTTGATTTTCGATTCCATTTTTTAAATAGAAGCACCTAAGTGGGAAAAAAACGCAAGAAAACTTTCAATTTCACGATTTCAATAGTTTATAAAAACATGGACGACGTTTTCTATCAGAAAAAATGATTTGATCGAAAAATCACCAGATACCTTTTTAGCTGCCTTTTCGATTTACTTTCTTACGATATCATTGCCAAAACTTTTGAGCTTTTAAGGAATCTTAATCTTTGGTAGATTTTTGCTGTCATTCGGTTATAAATACACGTAGAGATTTGAAACTTGGTAATAATACTTATAATGGACGTATCTAGACGTGGTAATATTTCCAAAATCATCAGACGACTTTTTTTTCCTTTTATATATTTTTTTACATTGGTACTTTATTTTTTTTTTATATATACTGTACACCACTTTTATCCTAGAAAACTTGCTCCAAAGTATAAGAGTAGCACCTTTTTTTAAAGTCAATTTTATCTACTTGGGAAATTAATAAATAATTTTTTTGATTTCCGAAACGATATTTAAAACAAACATGATTAACTGGGCTAAAAAAATACGATTTTTTTACGATTCCATTATTTTAAATAAGTACCTACCACGTTTTGTAGTACAAATATGGCTCAAATTAAAAAACAACAAGAGACCTTTTTTATCGATTTTTTTTATTAATGATCGTTTTGAAATCAAATTTAAACGAAAATCGCAAATTAAAATTATGTATTGACGAACTGCGCTCGGAATCGTCTTTCGTCAAGCAATGGTTTATCGTTGCTTACAAATATAAATTAAATAACCTATTCTATATTCTGTATTCTGTATTCTACCTTCCCAAATTTCCACTTACAACAGTGGTTGCACCCGTCCCCAGTATCAACTCATTTTTTTTTGCTGGTTGGAATAGGAAATTTTTTCATTGGTCACTTTTTAAATTATTAATACGATAAGTTAACTGATAAATCGTGACCTTCAATATTATATTATTTATTATAAATCACGTGGATAATAACTATTAATAATATTATAGCAGGTATATATTTTTAGTTAATGGTTATATAGCGTATAAATTAATATATATTTAATATTATATTATAGTGTGTAATTATTGAATACAAGAGTTGGGTCTTAGCTTCGGGTGTTCCGAGTCGAACTGTGTGGGTTTTAATAAGATATAACCAGTTATTATATCATATAAAAAAACCCACCGGACAAATATATATATTAGCATAATTTCAAACGAAATTTAGCAATACAATCAAATATAATAGATCACGGAAAATACATTTTGTTTGACTTTTGTCTCTATGTTCATATTTTAAAAAAAAATGTCAAGTGAAAATATAATTGACTTGACTGACCCTAAATAGTTGGGATGAAGGCGTAAGAAAAGAAAACGAAATAGAATGGATTTACAATAAATACAAATTATTATTACACCTTGTTATAGACATACAAGTACATTATTATAATACTATTCAGTGTTACTTTATCAGTTTTGTCAAATAACGTATATATTTGAATATTAGGTATATAATTCTGCCTGTTTAAAATGAACACCAATGTTAATAAATATTTAAAATAATAATTCTATGTTACAATTTTGTTTGAACCCTTTTATTAAAATATGGGTATTCAAAAATATGATCAGATAGTACAATATCAAATATTATTACGTAGGTACCTACAAATTTTGCAGTTTTAATAGTTTTTGACATTTGATATATGATAGAACCGTAAAGAGGACCTATACAATTAGTCTTTTTGATTGGACAAATAAAAAATATTTTTGGAAAAGTATACAAATTATCGAAATACTTTTAACACAAATCATAAACTTCCAAGGTTAATAAAGAACAAATTATTAATTTTAATATCTATACTATGCTCATCCTTTTTGCTAACTTTCAGATAAAAACAAGTAATAAATAAATAGTCTGTATAATTATATATTCAATACATTCATCTATACAAATTTTACAATTAAAAATATTTAATCTTTCACTTCGTTTAACTCACAAAGATCTGCAGTTACTTCATTCATGCATTTATTGAATATTCTTGTATTACTCACGGTCACGTATTTATGCGTATCATTTTCTTTGGAATTTCTTTTTAGGGATATAATTACAATCATTTCAGCGTTATAATCATTTACAATTTTAAGAAATCATATTCTCTGTAAAAATAGGTTATAGGTAGGTGCATACAATTTTATTTGTCGTATAAGTCTATTATAAAATGTTTTAAAAGTTGATTAAATATTTCACTGTTCGGTAGGGAACAGAGAGACAGAACGAGGAAGTTAAAATATATGAAGCTTTAATTCAATACAAAATTATGATACACTATAGGATTTGATTATTAATATGTTAATATGTTTTAGATATTCAGTGAAGTCGCATAAAGTTCAAGGTTAAAATATGTTTGAGTATAATTTTCCCCATACTTGGAGCAAAATAGAGAGTGCCATAAATACGACTTAAATAATAGGAATAATAATATATTTTAATTGAGTGCGATTAAATGAATTACTGTGCATACTAATAAAAAAAAGTAAATGCTTGGAATCACTAGGAAAATTATTACTTCCAAAGACCTAACCTAATATTAAAATACATGTGCTCTGTAATTAATAATGAAAATATGAAAATGTTGGTTGAATGTAATAGTACCATTGGTAATGTAATAAATTCGCTGTTATTTAATGTCCCCGTAGCTACAGAGCTAGTAGAATGTTAATCATTATTTGTAGTTCTACATCTAAGAGATTTGATAAGTATTCGACTCTCCTAATAAACAAAAAAAGAACAAATAACAGAACTTCAGTAATTTTTAAACGAAAGAACTCAAATTGAATTAATTAATTGTAGTCAAAATTGTAATGGTGTTATTGATCATACAATTCTTTCCGAAATACATCTATTTAATATTTATTGATATTTTATACTGTCAACTTAAATCATTATTTTAACATAAATTATAACTAAAAATTTGAAATGCATATAGTTTCTCTACGCCAACTCTAATATTTCATTTTAAGACAAAAACTAGGAAATTAAAGCAGTGGTGATGTTGCTACTATAGCGAATATTAATGTTATGTATGGGACATCCCTGAGATCCTAGTATACAAATCCAAAACTTATGAACTTCAGGGTGTTTATACTACTACAAAACGAGAATCAAATTTGAGAAATTCGATTGGCCATTACAATGCATACTAAAGAAAAGTTAAAAAAAAATGAGCCCATGTGAATTTTTTTACAATGTGAATTTAATTTTTTTAAACCTATATTTTTATAACATAAAATAAGAGTTTTAAAATGACTTTGGCACATTTAAGCTCAATCTTTTCGTTTTCTACACAAGTGCAATTAAATGTACACATATCATACGTACAATTTAAAAAATGTTTGATATAGGTGGTATTTTTATGCACCACCTAGGTACATGTGTAAAATACATATGTGTATTGTGTAGGTGCATCATAAGTAAGAATATACATCGCACGGCGCAATAATAACCGAGTTTCTAAATAATAAGACATAAACATTAAATTGTTTCTATTTCGCCCCACGACTCCCACATTCCGCCGAAATTAGTTATAAAAAATATTTTTTCCCACGGTTTTTTTTTCATTTTATTTTTAAGTATCAGTGAATATATTTATATTATGTCACATATTATAATAAATATTAAATATTAATTGAATCAATAGATCGTGAATTCTAAATTTGTATTAATCGTTTGAATCTATATAATAGGGGTTAGATTTCGAAAATATTTCTTTCGAATATATTTTAGCTATACGGTTACAATGGTTGAAGTTTATTGGTAAAAAAATTGTATTATTTGACGTTACATATTTGGTAATATAATTTTTATAAAATATCTTATACTCAGTACTGGATTCAGGGTGGAGAAAAATGTCATAGAGGAGCACAAATTATACCAAAGTATCTAGTTGGGGATAAAAAGGTTTATTAATTGTTTTTTACACATAAGAATGTACATATTGTTTTTTTCCCCTCGATGCCATAATTTTTAGATGCGGTACTGGTTATACCTGGCCTATATATTTGTGCTTAAATTTTGCAACATGTGAAAATGAAATGGCCTCTAAAAATGTTCTGCTTGGTAATAAGATATTTCTGGTTAGTCTATTATTCACATTATAATAATCATAATGATTTATAATTTTATTTTATTTAATATTTTGATGGTTTAGTGTCACGTACGTACTTAGGTGCATACTATTGTTTTTGACTACCTAATATACTGCATGCGATGATGACATTTTATTACAGCAATTATAGCAATTATTTATCAAAATAACGAACAAAATTCATTACACAATCTACATGATATTTGTTGACAAATCCATTAAAATATTACCTATGTAATATAATGCGTGTCACTTGACTCCTTGAAATAGACGATAATATTATTATAATATACCGTATGTCATCAATCAAGGCCGTAGCTGGACCAAATTTTCAAGAGGGGGTTTCAATTGAATCATCTATTATCTTTATTACAAAAACATAATGAGCATTTAATATTGAAAAAAATATGTAATACATTTAGAAACCATTTTGGGTTGAGTTTGACTCCCTAAAACACCACCCCCTCAAATACGACCACGTCATTAATTATATTATTTGAATACAATATAATGCTTAATTTTATTATACATTTTTCTCCAACGCTATTATCACGATTGTGTTTTGTAACGTTATATTATTTTAACAATAAAGATACATAACGAAGTGATAATCCATTAAAATCGAATACATATATTATATTTTATGTATTATTTTGTAATTCTTTTATTTTACAGGTTTTTAATAAAGTTTTTTTTTACTTTTATGTCGTTTTTAAAACCGAACGCCAACATTCTATAATACATTAAACTCTGCAGAGTGCAGTGGTCCTTGTATTTGTTGAAGGCCGATTAAACTTAAAAATCCATTTAGTTTTAAATGCAGACTTAATTTAAATCATTATCATTTTATTATAACAGTAAAAAAATTTAGCTGATATTAATATTGCCATTAGTATGTGAAATAATAAAATACTTCCCTATGCCTGTGTTTATTTATGAAATTATATAGTATAATATTTTAATAGTAGTTTGAAGTTACTGATTGCGATTAACGCGCTTTAAAAAAAAAAAAAAAAAACGAATGATTTTCAGACCACCAGCTTCAATTATACCCAAAGCTAGTTACTATAAAGGTCCTGAAAATGAATCGTTGATATATATGACCGTTGGAAATCTAATCGATCAAATAGCGGAAAAATACCCGAACAGAGAAGCTATAGTGTCTGTACATCAACATAAAACAGTTACATTCTCGGATCTTAAACATCAAGTATGTTTGATGTAAACATAATATGATCGATGAGCTCTAGGTTTAACTAAAAATGCGTTCTACATTTAAACAAAGAAAATACATAAATTTAGGTTGACGAGTTGGCGTCCGGTCTTTTAGAGTTGGGAATAAAACCGGGCGATCGATTATGTCTAATGGGTTCCAATTCAGTTGAATGGGAAATCACATTATTGGCCGCGATGAAAGCCGGCCTGATCGTGGTGAGAATATTACAATTTCTTTAATATTATTTGTCAAAACAAAAAATTAAATTTGTATTCAAATTCTCACAGGTGAACATAAATCCATTGTATAAGAAACAAGAACTGCACCATTGTCTCAGTAAAGTCGACGCGAAAATGCTCATCGCTCTTGAATTTCCCCCTCATACAGACTACTACGAAATACTTAAAAGTATAATTCCGGAAATCGTTCAGCAACCGTATGGTAAACCGGTCACCACCAGGCATTTGCCCAATTTAGAATTCATAGTGATGAACACGGACGAAGATCTTCCGTAAGTCTGTTGGAAATATACAGTTAGATTTATTTCCAACGTACTTACGCATGATATATTTTTGTTTTTTTGTTATTTTTTTGTATATTCCAGCGGAATCATTAAGTATTGGGATGTTTGCCAATCGGGAACGATAAAATCAACAGCGTACCTGAAAAAAGTGAACCTTGAACTGAGTCCGCATGCGATTTGTAACATACAATTTACTTCAGTAAGAAAACCAGTTATAGTCTTGTTTTGTTCTCTCTCTGTCTCTCTCTCAAATTTGTATTATTATCATTATTGTTGTTATTTAAATTATATCCTAAATCACAACAAACGTAGCCGGTATCATAATATCATTCGAGTAAACGCAATGTTTAGAAATAGCAATAATATATTTGTATTATACTGTACAGGGTACGACTGATGTACCGAAGGGAGCATGTTTGACTCATTATAATATTGTCAATAATTCGTATTTCTACTGCAAAAGGACGTTGCTATTGGAAAAGGTAAGCCCAATTTTTGAACAATTATATTATAATTATTTAAAGGGTGTTTATATATTTGCTGTTTCCCAGCCTTTTTGTTGTTGATGACCCAACGTAAAAAAAAAAAAAAATATAACAATAAAAGTTAAGTACTTATGTCATAATAAAGCATTTTCCGAAAATAAAAAAGTAAATTTCTTATTCTCGATTTAAAATTATTATTAAAACCAAATAGTTACTATAGAATAATTATAGTTAATGTTAGTATTACACTTATAAGTATGTACATTTTACAGTGGCGCAACCTGCGAGGGTGGGGTTATGGGTTTTTCCCCTCCTTTGAAATTGTACGAATTCTAAGTAATATGTATATATAGCCGCATAATTTGTATTTCGATTTCAGATATATCTTTGTAATTTTAAATACGTATATAAAAAATACCAATTTAAAAAAATATCTTTGTCTATTACCGTTAATTTCCATAAATATATTTAAATTTCTAAAAATACAGTGTGTCTCCCTCGCGGTTACTCCACTGCCTAGCTACTTTATTAGAAAATCTATGTAACACCAAATTTCTATACCTATTATTTCATTAATAAGTAAGAAATTAATAATTATTTTTACCTAATATAATTATATACGAAACAGGAACATCGAATACTATTGCAAGTTCCGTTCTTTCACACTTTCGGGACTGTAATCGGTATAATGGCAAGTCTGAACAGTGGCAGTACTCTGGTACTGCCGACATTAGGTTATAAGCCGATCGAATCGGTCAAAGCGATTATAAACGAAAAGCGAGTACCTATTTTGTTTTTGTTTTTTTCTTTCGTAATTATGATTACGAATATAACTATTTTTACAGCTGCACGGTTTTATACGGGACGCCGACAATGTACATCGATCTGATAATGACTGCTAAAGAACATTTTGATCAAGGGCACACTATCACTACAGTGGAGTTCATTTTATGTGCCGGTGCGCTGTGCTCGCCGAATTTATTCAAACAAATCAAAACGACGTTCAACCCCAAACGACTAGTGGTAATAATAATGTATATATTGGTACAAAAATATATTTTCTGTAATAACGCCGTATAGTGGGAAAACGATATCTGAACTCAGATATTACCTATACATTTGAATAGTATATCCCTGTGGCGTACCAAACTAATGCACCCGGTTTTGGATTCCAATCGTTCGTTATGATTCTCAAGATAAACAAATACGTTATCATTAAATTCGTAATATCGTAATCGGCCGTTTTGGCTTTCGGCCACCTGCATTCGCTAGTTCATATCGGAATTTCAATCGAAAAATAATTCGAAAACAAATCCTGATTTGTTATGCGAATCCACGTTGGATAGGTCACCGGAGAAAAAACTAGAAAAATGTGTGTCTCAATCGCCGGAATCGAACTCAGTATCGTAGAACAAACAGCCGCCGCATTACCCACTGAGGCACCGTCAACACATTTGTAGTATAAGTATAGGTACCTATTTGAAATACAATTACATATAGGGTGAAGCATAACAAGCGACCGGGTCTGAAACCGGGTGCAGTATGTTAATACACATCCCGGTGTGTTGCTACGTAACGTAAAATAATGCAGGTTTTTCGTCGTTAATGTCGAATAACCGTCGTGTAATCGGCTGCAAGACGCTTATTATATTATCGCTCGTTTGCGGTATATCAAACTCCTCGTGTTAAGACGTAAAATTATAAAATTACGTACAGGTCGCATTTCACGTGCATGTAAAAAGTTCAATACGCGGTTTCGTAACGCGTATTATAATATACGTATACAAAAACACAATAATAGGATTATTATTAACTAGACGAACTAGATGAAATATTTTACGTCACATTCGTATAGTTACACGTATTTCTACTTGATCCTGCACGCCTATAATTATAAACTATTCGTAAACAATTTCAGAGCGTGCCGTTGAGGAATGTTTTATTATGATGTGTGTTTTGTCTATTACCAATTTTTCTTCCAGTTTTTCTTTTATTTAGATCATTAAGTGCTTAGTATCCTTTGAGAACCCATTTTTATTTAGTTGGTGTAGTTTTTTTTTTTTTTTAATTTTCCTTGTAGTTTTCTGAACAATTTGGAAATACTGGGAAAAACGCAAAAATGATCGCGTAATATTCGATTTTATTGTTATTTTTTTCTTGAAATTCGGTTAAATGTAAAATATAATTCTTAAATTGTATTCCGTGAAAATTATATTATATTAATTTTACTATTTGGCATTTGCTGATAGTAAACAACTTTTCTACCAGAAATCTTGCGTAAATCGATGAACATTGGATCTATTTGGACGAAATAGGGGGAACTTGTAGAAAGAAAAAATAAAAGAAAGAACAGGAAATAACATTTTATACTTTTGTTTTTAGTTTTTTATTTGGTTAAAGCTTTTTTAGATGTGATCAAATTTTCAAAACGTAGGCAATTTACATTTTCAAATTTTTATTAAGTAGTTACGATTTGGTTGATTGTACGGATAAATATTATTACGAGATATGTTATAAATTGTATTTATTTTTTTTATTGCCGTTTTAAGATTAAAATTTTAACCAAAATCGTACAAATTACGGTATTTATTTAGTTTTTATTTTGTAGCTGCAAGGTGGATCAAAATTGTTTGACTAAACAGAAATGTTTAAAAATTCAAAATGAGATTCATTTCAAGTTATACTAAAGTAGTATGAAAAAAATAGTTGAATGTAATGTAAAAGTTTTTTTTATAAGTGCTTTAGGTCAAATTTCGATCAAATCGTAAAAACTATTTCATTTAAAAAATGTGTGAAACTAAATGTTGCAAAGAATCGTGTTTTTCACAATAGATAATCATTTCATATAAAAATTAATATAAATGTTTTTAAATTAAGTTGATGCATCCCATGTTATTAGAAAATCCAAATCAGAGTAAGGGATATATTAGTTTAACTGTGATAATTTTATTATTTTTTGTTTGTGAACAACTTTTTGACAATTAAATTTGCTCCTATCGAAAAATAAATGGAGACCCTTTTTTTTTAGATTTATTGTTTAGTTGGTCAAAAATAAGTTTGTTTTTTAATTTTTAATGTAGTTTTTATAATAACTGAGCAAATACAATAAAAAAAAGTTGAAAAAACGGGAAAGTTCACGGAAATAATGGTTTTGTTATAATTATGTTAAAAATATTTGTAAGAGACTTAATATTTTGACGAAAAACTTATATTTGTGTTTTCTAGACGTGGTGAAATTGTCAAAACAATTTAATAATTAATATTTGCTAAGCACTCTGTGGATAAAATTGTTTGACAAACAGAAATGTCTGAATATTTAACAGAACCTCGATTATAAGTTGTACTTAGTGGTATAACAAAAGTATACGTGTGTTTTATAATGGTTTAAAAATTAAATTTTCACAAAAATCGTAAATATTAAAGCCTTTTAAAATATGAACTTCGGTCCAAAATCGTTTTTCGTTAGCAATAGTTTATCGTTGCTTACAAATGTTAGTAAAATAACATTATGTATTCTACCTGCCAAACTTCCCACTTACTACAGACTACAGTGGCACACCCGTCCTCAGTATTAGTACATTTTTTTTCTTTAAATCTCATTGGAAATATTATACTTATAATATTATCACTAATATCTGGGTTTCGGTAAATTATAATATAGGTACTATAATAGGTAGGTATGCCTACCTATTTACTATTCTATAGTCTCGCATAGTCCATGTATTATTATTTCGTTTTTAGTGTACATGGTATGTAATTAGCTATTATAGCTATTAGTTTTATCTAAAATAGACCGTGCTCATTATGTGGTCAGAAATGTACATTCCTGAAGAAATTATAGACATAAGGACAACTACTTGGTAATTTCTCTAAACAATGTCATATTTTTATCCTCATGAACCCCGTGATTGCATGGTTTTGGTTCGAACGAAATAAAATATAGGTACTAAAAACTAGAGATGGACATAATCAAATAGTCACTATTCGGTAATTGATTGCATTTGAACTAGTCGATAGATTATAACTTAATAAACTATTCGAAAGTTACTTATAATTTTTATTCGGTTATGAGATTAACTATTCGCAGTTTTTCGAAATACTCGATTGTTTTTTGGTCATGCTTTTTGGTTTAGCTTATGCACGTTATTTAAAACTATCGATAGTAGATATCAGCTATTTGGAAGTGTCCAACACTTAATAAAAACAAAAACTTTAAACTCAAACATTTCCTAGTCAGCACGTCCCTATATTGTTAGGTAAGTAATATTTAACAATGTGACTAGGATGTGTAATAAATTACGCTATCATAAATGTTAAAATAAAATGATTGAACGAGGGGAGGGTTCAGGAGAATATATAGTTTTACATCAAGTTTTTCATAATAGTATTTGGAAAACTATGATGTTTAAAATACGTTCCTTGCGGGAGGGAAATATTTTTCCTAATAATTGAGAAAAAACCAAAAAAAAAACGATTTTTTTCAAAAGGCGCAATTAATTTAAATGTTTACGGCTTAAGCTTTTTACTATAAATATTACTCTAATAAAAAAACAACAAGACACCGTTTTTGTTGCATGTTTAATTTAATCCATGAGTAAGTAATTCCTATTTTGATTTCAACTCAAAAATGTGTACATTTTATCATTGTAATATTCGATAATGAAGCATAAATTAATATTATAATTATCTCATTAATATTGAAACACTAGAAAAAACCATAACAAAATATAACATACCTAATTAATAAAAAGGTATGTGCACGAAATAAATTTTAAAAAATACACCCAAGGACAAGAGTTAATTCAGCTGTAAAAAAACAAAAAATGATGTTTTATTTCGTTATTAAAGGAATTGTTAACATTAGTGCGCTACACGCGAGGAACATAAAATATTATTATAATGCAAAATGTTTAGCCATACAGATAATAAACGATATCCATTACACATTGTAATTATGTTTATGAGCAGCTATTTGGAAGATTTAGGTAGTAATATTCCTAGGTTTAAAAATGACTTCAATAATTAAAATACCTAACCGTAATGGTAAGGTTTCAACAATCAATTATGTGCTGTTTGATTCTGATGTTATTCCTGCGGCGACTTTTGCTTTTCTGCCAAATAAAACTCAAATTACTTACCTACGGTAGACTTTTTCACTTATAATTATAAAATATCATATTCCGAAATTTAGATTCCGAGCGTAGTGAGGGAGCTACTGGTTTTATTAAGATGTTTATTTCTAGTCTGTGGACACGTTTTTTCCTAGTATACGTGCTCTGATATTTACGTGTAGCAACTGTTCTGAAAGTTCACGTTATCTAGATGATAAATTAAACAAGTTAATTTTTTAAATAAAAGCACTTAAATGGGAAAAAAACGTAGAAAAACTCTTTTTTTATAAAAATTTTATAAAACCACGGACGACATTTTCTACTAGAAAAAATGATGTAATCCGAAATTCACAAAATACCTTTTTGTTGTCTTTTTGATTTACTTTCTTTCGGTTTCTTTCTTCATTTCCAAAACGTTTAAGCCACTTTTGAGCTAATAAGGAATTTTAATATTGAGGAATTTTATTGCTGTATTCGGTTACAAATACACGTAGAGACCTGAAACTTGGTAATAATACTTATATTGGACTTACCTAGACGTGGTAAAATTACCACTAATTCGACAATCATATTTCCCGCCATTCAACCATATTTCTTGTCAATGTTTGCCATTCTGTATCTGGTTCCGTAAGCTTCACGTCTAACTTCATTTTGTCTTCCCATCTCGGCCTAGGGCGTCCAAGTGGTCTTTTCCTTGTTGGATTATTGATGTATAAACGAATCTTCTTTTATGCCAGCTATGGCTGGCCCATCTTAAACTTCTTTCATTTTGTTCATTACATTAGGACATCTAAAGAGTTCTTTGATTTCATCATTTTTTCGGATTCTCTAATCTCTAATGCTAATAATCAGATATGGGCCAAATATATTTCTTAAGACCTTTCTTTGAAATACTTGTAGGTTATTTATTTTAGTTTTATGTATCGTCCAGGTTTCACTTATATACATCACTACAGGTCTTATTAGTGTTTGGTAAAATTGAAACTTTGGGTCTTTGGATAGCATTTTTTACTTATGTATGTTGATTTAGTACTAAAAGCAATAAAATACTTAAAAAAAAAAAAACAAAACAAAATTAAAAATATTACCAAAAAAGAGCTGATATTAGGAACGGATAGGATACTGCAATAGTTGGAAAGTTGAAAAGTACATAAAGTTATTTAATTTATAATCGTAATTATATAACAATAAATCATTATGAAAAAAAAACGATTCGGAGCGAAGCTCAGTTATAATTTTTTTTTAAAAGGCTATAATATTTAATATTTTCATCAAAGTTGTATATTAAAACTCTTATAAAAAAAAAAAAAATATATGGTTAAACATGGCTCTGAGTTTACCTACGTAACAAGATTGTAATATAATTATTTGTATATTACCTGTTAGTATAATATTATGATACATGGATTCCAAACATGGCCTCTCAGTAAAACGAAAGAAATAAGGCTGGGTGTTTTTGAAAGGAAAATTCTAAGAAGGATTATCTGGCAAAGATAGACAAACTGGTGATTGGAGGAAAAGACATAATGAAGAACTTCAAGCCCTTTTTCAACACCCTAACTTTATGAAAGAAATTTCAGTTAGAATACTGAATAATAAATAGGGCATGCTTTGAGAAAATAGGGTTTAATAATAAGGGTCGTAACAAAAAACAACCCTGTAGGGAATCGACCGCTGGTTAGTCCCGTCTGAGATGGAATGACTGTGTCACTAGATGTAAGAGCAATGGAACCTGAAGAACAATGGAGGAAAGCAGTAGAGGGCACGAACAGTCGGAGGAATATATGCTTAGAGGGCTGATCTGATAGGTCGTAACTCTTCAAAAAATAAAAAGAATAATGATATTAACTATTCTGTTAATATAAATTGAATAATCTGAAACCTAAATTAAAATACTTACATTCTTAGGCGGGTCGCACTCCAGAGAAATATGTAACATGAAACTTTTGTATGCAATCGGTTTCAGAAACTAGTTTCCCGTTGATCTGTATATTGAAGAAACTTGAAACCTATGAAACTATAGAATATGATCAACATAAATGAACAACATAATTATATATAATATTAAATATGTAAATAAGTATATGAGTAAAGTATATATAAATATGTTAAGTATAATTTTGTTTTATTGATTAACTAAAAAAAAAATGTACCTACCTACTCACTATAAATACTTCAATACGTTGAAAAATACGAAAAAAAATATTATAAGTAAAACTAGTACTAATAATAATGTATTTTAATTGAATAATAATAAATAGGTTAATAAATTATAAATCGAATTATACGATAGACTATACTCAGTAAAAACTAAAAACCTGCATGCCTGTGTGAAAATATTAATGAAACTGAAACAATGAAACCAGAATGACAAATTTCGTGTAATCAATTTCGTAAACTATAAATAAAAATGGTTGCATGAAACTCGGTGTGTGTTATCCTGTACAAATATATCGGCCGGTTTTATGCAATTATAGTTTCGCGTTTCGTGTTACAAGTTTCGTGTTTATAATTTCTTTGGTACGCGGCCCGTCTTATGTATACCAATTTAAAATGTTGTATTTATAATGCAGTATTAACATTATGTGTATTAAAAACTGCAGCTATGATGATGAATGTAATATGTATTGTACATTTTTTTTTTTTTTTGATTTTAGTCTATTTACGGAATGACAGAAGCGAGTCCAATTGTGTTCCTTTCCAATCCGGACGAACCCGAGCACAAATCGTTAACCACCGTCGGTCAAGTACTCGATCATTCTGAAGTAAGCGGTGTACCTAATTAGTGCAGATAATAATAAATATCGGTCGTTTAGTTGCGATCAAGAATTTCGCTGTCGCTGACACCGGAATCGATTATTCCATAAAGGAAATCATACACACGAACATAAAGAATACGTGTATTAATAATTTTTTTTATCACGCTAACGACTTTTTTTGTTTTCGTCAATGTATAATTCCACATGTAGTCCTGTTACGGTTTATGCGATTGATAACACTTTCACCAATAAACAGCTAAAAAGTTGTCTTAATTCATCTACACGATATCTTCAATATACTATTGTAATATGACCGAGTTGTAGAATCGAGAACAAGACCGTAGCTAGAGGTTTTACTTCCCGGTCCTTCCAAACTTTGTTCGAAAATTTTTTTTATTATTTTCAAGGTCAATTTGTTGTAATAGGTAACAGTGTAACGTAGAATATACGATTTAATTTAACCCCCACCCGACCCCCGAAAATGTAGTGTAACTACGGTATCGGTCTAGATCATTTTAAAATTCCAAAACTTTGTTTATATTTCAACAATAGGTTTTTATTTTAATTTGGAAATAAATTTACGAATCGCGACAAACCCTATAGAATAATCTAGACCGTTCGACACCATGCGAAGCACAACCGACATTCCGGAAGCTATATAGATATAATATCGTACGGCTATAATACCCACAAAACTAGTATTCATGCGATAAATTAATAATTCAATTTTCAAAAATCTTTTTTCTTTTTTTTTTCTTCAGTAACGTCGTTACCTAACCTATGACCTATTTTATATAAATTTCGTGCGGCGTTCTAAAATGATTGGTTATTAAATAACCGCAAACAACCGGGTAATATTTCGAACAGTACGTACACCGCGGATAGTACATATAGCGAGTAATAACGAATTTTTTAATAATTGTTATTATGAATGTACCTAAATATAGGTAATAGATACACGTGCAATGTGCATGCATTAACAAACAGCAATATAATATCAGAGTTATATAATATTGTTTATGAAATACAATTATAAATAAACACCTACATCTGTAAAATATAATAATTTGCATTCTAAAAAAAAAAAAGAAGACAAAATTAAAAATCACCCATTGATTACAATGTGCTTTAGATTCTGAGTGTAGTGAGAGGAATGTATTGATTTATGAGAACGTTACATATGAATTTGTTGTATTTATCTTACAAACAAAATATATAGCAAAAACATGCTTACGTAGACTACACAGAACTCGCTTAGTTTCGGTTTCAGTGTAAAAGCATCTATTATGAAATTAACAGAGAACAATATTTCGGATGAATAGGCGTCGGGAATTTTGAAAAAGTTATTTTTTTAAAAGTTTAAGCTAATTAAAAAAAGGTTGACAAAGTCGTTATTTATAAACGGTAAATTGACTGTTATATTCGGATAAAATGGAATATGGTTTATTGAGGATGGAATTGTTTGATTTTCAAAAGATTATCATAATAATTGGAAAAAACCATTAATAAAAAAGCTATCCTAAGATAATGGAGACGGGTGCAGCCACTGTTATACTTAATTTAGCGTGCACCTGTAAGCAACGATAAATCATTGCTTAAAAAATTAAAAAACATAAAAAGAACGGAAAAGTTTACAAAAATCGTAAAACTACGGCATTTCAAAACATGTATAAAAGAACTTCGCTCAGAATAGTACCTTGTTATCAATGGTTTATCTTGTATTTTTAGTTTTATAATTTTATGTATTCTACTTTCCCAACTTCACACCTACAAACAACCGCGATACACCCGTCTCGAGTGTAAGATATATTTTTCTAATGTATCGTGAAAATTTGTATAAGTTTTCTTATACATAAAAAATACTCCTTAAAAAATTGAGTTACGGCTATTTGTATGCATTCGTGTAATACGATGTATTACTTGTCACGCCGTTTAACATTTGGTTTTTTGAAACGTTATTTTTATGTTATAATTACTTAACCTAAATGTCTAATTGAAACATTTGAAACGAACGGATATTTACCTGCTTATATTTTACAGGTTAAAGTCGTGGACAGAAACGGAGTCACCGTGCCGTTCGGCACGCCCGGAGAAGTGTGGTTTAAAGGTTACAACATCATGCCCGGGTATTGGAACGACGAGGAAATAACAAAAAAGGCAATTGTAGATAACGAATGGCTTAAATCGGGGTAGGTGCATATAATGGGGCATTTTTAGTGCTCCGGTAACTCTCCTTTTCTCTACAAAAAATTTCCACGAGCAGATAGATCAAACTGTTCCCTTAATTTTTGGATTTTTTTCAGTTAACCTCCCCCCCCTGCCAGTGAGAGTATTACCTAAAATTCTACTGGATAATGTCCATTTGGATATAGGGACTACTTTAAAAACTACCCCGGCATGTACCATAAATATTGAACTCTGACAAAACAAAAAAAAAAAAAAAAAGGTGTTTGGAATACCCGATAACCGACTCGGTGAAGTGGTCTGCGCCGCTATAAAAACGACGAAATCATCCGTACTCGACCAAGAGGCTGTTCAAAATTATTGCAACGGCAACGTAAGTAATGTCCTACCTCGATTGTATATTATGACGCGCCAATTTAATGTATCAAAAAAAAAAAAAAAAATTGATTTATCGTGTAAACAGATCGCGAGATTTAAAGTACCGAAACATGTGCTGGTCGTGGACGATTTCCCGAAAACAGTTTCTGGGAAAATACAAAAATTTAAACTCCGCGAAATCATGCAAGACTTTTTGAAAAACTCGAAAACTAGTCATCAGTGCTAAAGAAATGTATTAATAATAATATTGAATGTCTATATTTTTACAAAATATTATGTTAGAGAAAAAAAAAATACACAGTATGTTTTACTGTATACAGATATGAAGATGATAAATCGGAATACCTACAATAATATTTACACGTATGCGGGGCGATCAATCTATCGTAAGACACTCATTATCGCGGAGAGTGTTAACTTTTTTCGACATTTGTTTTATAGAACATTTTAGATACAAGCAGCTCTGTAATTTAAACATCACGATTTATTTTAACTAATACTCCATTTATTTATGGAATTTGTAATATAGGTTGCCATTTAAAAATCAAAAGTAGATAGTTGTTTTACCCTCAAAAATGAGAGTGACAAAAAATAACATAAATTTAAAATTATAGAGCTGCTTGTTTCTAAAATTTTAAGTAAAACAAATGCCGAAAAAAGTTAGTACTTTCCGAGATAATAAGTGTCTTATAGTGGATTGATCACTCTGTAGTTACATGTATATAAATATAGTTAAATATATAGTTGCGAGTCATGCATAGTTTTTTCTAGTTTTTGTTTTATTTTTTTAATTATAATTTAATTGACCAACATTTCATTACGAACACATGCAACTTAATGATACCAAATTGCACAATATTAATTTATTATTATGTTCCAGCCATGTATGCATAAATCAATGTGCAAATCAGTACACTAATTAGTATAAATGTTTAATGTTTAATTATATTTTTGTTACATATTATACAGTAATAATTCTTAATGATATTATATTTTATACAGTGTAAATTGTACATTATTATTATCTCGTCTACTCGACCTAGTGGATAAAAATGTATCTACTAATTTAACCTACTATATAGATACTTATTCCATTAATACCTACTAAAATCATAATTACTAATGTTTGTTTGTATTGCAGATACTGGCAAATAAATTAAAAAATAATTTTGGGTTATTCGAAAATGTTCATAATATAATGTTATCCATAACGTTCATAGCAGAGACTGGTACCTTTTGGTTTTTACGGTTCCGGTACTTAATTATTTTATTAAGAGGTTCCGGTTCTGGAAAATTAATTTATGAGTTTAAGTCAGGGTTCTAGTTAATACCAGTATTAAAAGATTCAAAAAATGTATATATTTTTATTTATTCGTGCACAGCCTCTTGGTGGTTAAATGTCGTTGCTCTTTATTCCCTATGTCGGGGAAAAAAGCCTGCGGATGGTGATTCCGTGCTTACTGTGGGCAACTTTCCCTCATAGAGTCTACTGTCTATGACCCCACAACTTGAAAACCTGATACAACTTATGTTGGTGTATGTTGATACATGTTGATGTATTACAGAACCCTAATTCGCTGACGAAACAGTCTGCGTTTGTTATTTATTGACAAAAGCCGATAAAATAATAATATACCATTGTAACTTATTAGTACCTATAGATTATTTTAATTTTAATTTTATTATACAAAAATAGAGTTTATAAGTCACAGCATTACTTATCATAGTTTTACATGAAATAAACAGCTCTAAACAAAAATAAAAATAGAGTATCAAAGCAGTCGTATTTTAATCTGTGGTTTAAGCATTATAGCCGATAAATTGAGCATAAGCCACTAAAGGAAAAAAAAAATAATTTATCAATGTAAAACCCGTTGTTTTAATTTGAAAATATGGGTTCCGATTCCGGTTTCGGTTATTTGAAAATATTTAAATTCGGTTCCGGTTGCTAATATTTTAAGGTTTCTGGGTTCCAGAACCGGCTTTTTTCGGTTTGGTTCCAGTCCCTGGTTCAGAGTTTGCGTACAAAACTCTGTCTCGGAGAACTACTTCATAATTATAGATTTGTCTCTAAATAATTATCTACATAATATGAATCTTACAGAACGTATACTCGTATGTTGATTTATTTATGTGTAATTTCAAAAACCAATTGAGAATAACGAAGAAGACGACTATTTGAAGTAATTGTATAGTCTAATTTGCAGTTATTTGACATTTAAAAATAACGATCCTACTCTATTAAATTCATAAATAAAAAAGAATTATATTACGAGTTAGTGGACAATTTTAAATATTTAGGAACTAATGTCAACAATTATAATAATAACAGAGATATTAATAAAGGGCATACACTTTGCCATTAATAAAATGATGAATTTTTCGTCCGAAAACATCGAATGAAAAACTCTACATCTGATATACCTCGATTAAAGAAAAAAATTCGTCAATGCCATTAAAGATTGTTGTACTGTACCAATATATTGCTTAGTATTACTACCAAGAAGTATCTTGTAAAGCGAATATGAGCATGATTAAGGATCACACACTATAATTTTTTTAAAACATGAAAACAATAAATTCCGGTTAGAATAGAAGAAACAATGAACCATTCCGTGTTATCCTATGAAACAACCACGTTCCAAGCTATGATTTTCAGTTGAATTCAGTTGGATCAATATTAATTTATATCATTGTATTATTATTTATTTATTTATCTATATATTACCAAATTTACTAAAATTGATCAATAAATTACCTGGGTATGTTCTTCAGATATAATATTATTAACACTCAAAAACAAATTATATTGTTATATTAAAAAAAAACAAAAAGATAAAAAATTCGAGATACCTATCGATATTTCTTAGATAACTTTTCTCCTTGAATCGATAAGTTTTATTTAAAAGCATCATTCGTTTTTGCACTTAAATAATCGATGTCCTGCCTATATGGCAAGAAATTATGGTGAAGATGGATATATGCGTGAAAAGACCTTAAAGCGCCGTTAAACACATAAAAAAAAATGATTCCCATACTGTCTAAGAACTCATAAGTTATAACAGAATGTTGTTAAAAGCAAAACGAAGGAGTTACGATGTTTGACTGGATAACGGAAGTCTCATATGAAAAAATAAAATTGGCCGAGGAAAAGACCCCGTCAGTTGTCATTGGACAGAGTAAGAGACGATAAGCGGTAAAAAAACCGATTAAATGTAATGCAATATTTTTTTTTACAAGCGTTTAAAGTTTAAAATTTAATAAAAATGCAATAATATCTAGTGAGGTACGGGATATAACAGTTGAGGTACGAAGTTCACCTACTCCATCCTAACCTCCATATAAGTACTAAACTTTAGAAAATGCAGTGTGACATTTACTCGCATGATTCCAAAAATGATGAAAATTCTATCGTAATGTGTAATTTACAAAAAATTCAAGTTCATAATATTCTCGATAATCAATTTTAAAGTATGGAGGCCGCTGCTGACGTAGTGATAATTAGTACAAATATTACAAATTTCATTAGCATAATAATTGTATTGTAAGCTTGAAACAGCCTTGGAAATATGCATAAAAAAAATAAAATACTATTTATAAAACTATTTTCATACTTATAAACTTATCGTAGGCGGATCTACGAAGTGTGCAGTGTGTGCCGTGGCATGTCCTAATGTAAAAATAAAACTAATATATAACAAATAATAATAAAAATTATGTATTTACATTAAATGAATTTGCTTAGTGTTCAAAATAAGTTTCCGAAATAATTATTACATATATTTTAGATTCTGAGTGTAGCGAAGAATGTATTGGTTTTATTAAGATTTTAATTTTTTTTTTTCCTGTATACAAAAATTCGATCATAAATCTTGCTCAGATAAATACTCGCGGCACCATTTCTGAAAGAAAATGTCGTCTAGACGGTACTTTTGAAGGGTCGTTTTTTGATTTTCCAAGCGGTTTTCATAATATCTGGGAAAAACCAGGAGATAAAACGTAAGAAAAACGAGACATTTACGAAAATAGTGCTCTTATTATTTTTCAATTATTTTATTTATTGTAATTCAGTGAAAAATATTCGTAGAAACTTGAAATTTGGGCAGAAAACTTATTTTTGACTTTTTAACTTTGGTAAAATTTTCAGAACATTTGAGCCATTTTTGAGCTATTTATAGACATTTTAATTTTGCGAGTTTTGTGCGTAATTTTTATTCGCTAGGTACTCTGTGGTAAAATTGTTAGACTTTACAGTAATGCTTGGACATTTAATAGGAGGTTCATTAAGAGTCTTATTTTGTGATCAAAATTAGAAAAAATTAGTTGAATGTAGTATTTTTTTTTAAGGTATTTTAATATCAAATACCGACGAAAATCGTTTTGAGTAAAAAATTCTAATTATTAATTTCAATTTTTTTTAACACATATATTTCCGATTTCAAAACGACGGTGAAATCAGAATTGAGCGGACTGACTAAGTTTCAAAATTATAGATTTTTGAAGTTCTGATATTAGCGGATATTGTAGTATGTTATGTTAAATGATTATATATTATACATGTTTGTTATAGCCGAATGGTTAAACATATCTGTTATCATCCTTGGGATTTCGCGTTTAAACCCGTGTCTCGAAAAAATAACTGTTTTCACTTATTTTTCCCTTTTACCTGAACAGTGGAAAAAAAGACATTTTTTGTGTATCTAGAGACTCAGCTATTCCTCGCTCGGACTATTTTAATCGCAAAATACCCCTTGATTTGTTGTGCAATTTATTCTGAGAATCTGAAATCTGAGTGATAAGGTACTTTAGGATGGTCGATTTTCCTAAGAGTTTTCCCAAAAAAGTGAAAAACTGGAAAAAAAAACATGAAAAAACCAAGAAAATCGGTACAATATAAAACAAATGTTATAGAAAATATATAATGCCTGTTTAATTATTTTACTTTAATATGACTTATATATGATATAATGTTGACAAAGCACCACTAACCAATGAACAACGCTCAGAATCGTTTTTTCGTTAGTAATGGTTTATCGTTGCTTACAGTTAGACATTAAATTACTTATAACAGTGGCGGCACCCGTGTTTATTATCCTAGGACGTCTTTTTTACCAATCGTTAATTTATATTATTTACGAAGTATGGATTTTTAGATTTTAAATCACTACATCGTACTTTTTTAGGCCTGTTTCATGTGGACGCGTATCTTATACGCGCACATCATACACTACATTTTGAATTGACATGACTGGAGTCATACAAGATATTGTAGGCTACAACACGATTGAGCAAAATTTCCGGAACCGTGTATATTTTATTAGCCATCGAAATACATACACGATCGCACGAATTTCGCATGTATATCTATATATATATATATACACGATTGCACAAGATTTTAAATGTCATGTTGCCATAACGTATTGGTTATACGTTACCAGTGTACGACATAACAACAGTTAATGAAACAAATGATTGTTTTTACACATTTTAAGATGACCATGGTTATGATCTATAATTGTATAACTGCGTAAATCGACTAATGCTAATTCCTCGTCTCGTTCTGAATTAATTATTTCTATACGCGACCTGATAATATTGATTACGTTTACGAATCGCGTTTACGGAACGCGGTTTGTGATATATGATGTTATGGTAATATATTTATTTATTACATGGCATCGTTGCATTTAAAATCTTGCGCAATCGTATATATATACGAGAAATTTGCACGATCGTGTGTGTGTGTGTATTACGGTGGCTATTAAAATGTACGCGATCGCGCGAATTTCGCTCAATCGTTCTACACCGGTATTGGAATTATTCAATCGGAGTCTCTTCCGTCGCGAAATTCGAAAATATCGGATTATAGTAAAAAGTTTGAAATTACGTCGGGCCTAAATTGTATATTCTGTGACACGTGTACCGCAGACTGTGCCGCGGACACTGGCACAATACTGTTCTGCCCCGGCCTTGTCTCCCAATGTGCGCTAGTACGCTCTGACTAATAGATTACAGAAAACCACGTTGCGTTGCCCTGCGTCGCTGCGTCTCGATGTGCGCCCGGCCTGAAACACGATCGATTGGAATCGCTCGTGTTATTACACGTCGAACAGGAATTAACGGTCAATGTCGAACTCTTCTGAAGCTATAGAAGAATTTGAAAATATCGTGTCATTTCAAAAACGTAAATAGTGAATGGTATACAATAATAGGTATGGTGTTGGTTACCAGACAAGTGTTGAACACGCAAGGTATTTTAACTTTTGTGTATTCTATATACCGGCTAATGGAAAAAAAAAAAAAAAAATGTATAAAGCGAGTGAATTTGCTTATAGTCTCTCCTCTATATGATAGAAAAATAACTACTTATTAGGCTGGACACACTCAAATGTAAAACTCTGTGTCCGCCTATGATAACTGTAATTGATTTTATCAACTATGTTTACTCTCTACCTTTTTTTTTTTTATTCTGAGCCAGTAGGTATTACGGACTTACTAATGACGCGCTAGTGACTGTTATTATTCAAAGTATATTCTTAATCGCAGGATAAAACTCACATTATTAACGATATAAATGGCTAAAAATTAAATGACGTACACCGGTAAGAATGCGTTTACCTATTAATTGTTGTAGAAGATGGGCGAGTGACCTAACAAGGTTCAAACCGGAGTTAAAGACACGAACTATAAAACACGTAGTCCACATTACCATCAAAAAAAAAAAAACTATTTATTATTTTCCATGTGGATTTTGATAAAATAACATTTTCCTAAGTAACTGTTAATTTTATGGTGCGATGAGATTTGATAGTGTTCAGGTTAAAAACAGTGGTTACTCAATATTTAAAATAGAGCTTATGATGCAGGACCTAAAATAAATGAAATTTCGTACTGCAATATTTTATAAATGCATGTCCATTTCAACATCCTAGGATAATATAGGGACGAGTGCAGCCACTAGTATATATAATTTAATGTATATCTGTAAGCAACGATTAACCATTGCTTACGAAAAAACGATTTTGAGTAGAATTCAGTTAATAATGATGTTTTTTCAATAAATTATGTCATTTTATAGTAAAATAATTAAATAGGATTTATATATATTTTTTTAATAATATTTGTTTAACGTTGTACCGATTTTTACAGTTTTTTTTACGCTTTTCCTGTTTCTTTCGGTTTTTCGCATTTGATGAGAAAATTCTTGAGAAAATCGAAAAATGCCCTCCATAAAGTACTTCCCCACGTCGATTTCCTTTCAGAAAAGGTAGTACATTGAGAAATCCAAGCAAGCCTTCTGCTATACTCGTAATTTTAAATGTAAATTCAAATTTTGAAAATATTTATAGCTTATTTATTTTATCACAAGCTTGCTTAAAAAGATAAATCAATTGTGTTGCATTGTATTTTAGATTCTGAGTAGAGCGAAAAATGTATAGGTTTACAGTAATTTTTATTTTTTTTTCTGTGAACAACTTTTATACCAGAAACTTTTATCCAATTTTCAAGTGTAGCACTTTTTTTGATTAGGGTGGTATTTAAGGGAGTTAAATTTTTAATTTTCCCTAATAAACGGCAAAAACCGGAAAAAAACGTAGGATATATTAGTTGGCGTCTAAGATTTTTTATTTTTTTTGGTTTTCTTTGATGAACAAAAGACACAGAAGATGGTTATGCGACCTAAACTTTTAACCCAAATCTAAATTAAAAAATAATATGTTACTACTAACTTGAATAACTAATTTCATAGTTATAATATTGAAAAACTAAAGCCATCGATGCAAAGTGCAGATTCTTTTTTTTTATGGAGAACATTTAGTTTTTTTATAAAGCTCGAGTAACTTTTGTCGACGCTAAACGGTTTCTCTGTAACTATTTTTGTTTATTTCAACGTAATCGTTTTTTGCGTGATTACGCAAAAAATACTTATAATAATGACAAGTGAATTTGAATAAATGTAATATATTATATTGAATTATTTTTTAATACAGTTTTTATTGTTTTTTATGTATGTCAAAAAATTACCTATACGTAAGTTATGTAAAGGTTAGCACGTCCTTGTGTATATTTTATATTTTGAATTAATATACGTAACAAAAAATGCCTATACAATATCCCTTAAGAAATTAAGTATTTTTCTGTATCCATACAATTTTTCTAATTTTCCCTTACTTAAATATAATACAATATTTTCCTGAATAATTCAGGATTGTTAAGGTTTTATATACAAGTTCGGCAACTCACCTTTATCATAATGTAAAAATACCACCAGCGCCATCTATTATAATAATTTCATAGTACGTTTGTTGGAGCAGAGTGCGTATGAACTCGACTATGGAGTGTTACATGTTTTGTATGTATATTACCACGTAGACCCTTAACAAATAACACGGTTTTAACAAAAAGGTGTCTATAAATTCGATAGAATTGTTCAAATGTTACACACTAGTTTTAGATGCGGAGCATAGCCGAAGAAAACAGAATAATACGTAGACAAAATTGGAAAATTTACGAAAATAATATTTTACATTTTTTAAATCTAATAGAGTTAAAAATATTCAATAGACTTGACAATTTGACAGAAAACTTAAATTTTATTTTTCTAGACATGGTAAAATTTCAAAATTTTCATTAATTTTTTAATTAAGTATTTATAGACATTTTAATTTTGCGATTTTTTTTACATAATTTTTATTTGGTTAGCACTCTATGGATAAAACTGTTAGACTAAACAGAAATGCTTGAACATTAAAAGGGAAATTAATTATAATTCGTACTGTCTTTTTTAACCAGTACATCTGATATTTTACCTTAAATATTTTTTAACTGAAAACTTAACTTTAACTGTAACCCATTATTTTTATTTTTTATAAGAGTTTTAAAATATTATAAACACGTCTTTTTAAACATGTATAATCAAACTTGTTTTTCGTTAAGATTATAAACAAAATAACAGACTTTTCACAGTCTTTTACAATACACTTTTTTTTTTTCGGCATAATAGAGAATTATATCTTGAAAACAACGGACCATACTATTATAGTTGAGTTAAATGTAAAAAGTACTGTATACCATTGAAACGTACACAAAAAAATAAAGTAATAATATTAATAACGAGCACGCGTGTACTGTGAAATATAGTATTCTATCATAGACCTAATAGTTATTTACAATCTGTGCATTCTATACATTGCAAGTTAAACTAGATGGCGCACTAAGTCTTTCCGACTGTTATTAAATATGCTTCTGATCAATGGATCAATGATAATGGTTGTGGCGTATAATTAGTTATTTTTTTAATTTCTCAATACAAATTGGGAAAATCTAAATTAGAAAAATAGCTAATACAGGGAACGCGTGTGCCACTGTTTGAAAGTCGGAAGTCGAGAAGGTATAGGATACATAAAGTAATTTGATTTATATCTGCAAGCAACGATAAACCATTGCTTGACGAAAAATCATTCGGAGCGAAGTTCGGTTATATGTGTTTTGAAAGGATATAATATTTACAAATTTAACAAAATGATTTAAATACCAACTCGAAAAGTATTTTAATCAAATACTTTTACTCGAGTACTGTTTTACCGATTGTGACGAAACTTATGAAACAGGTATATTATTATAGTACTATATTATTTTCGGTATGTTTATTTTATTTATTAAAAATAATAATATTGACGATGAATATATAAATTTGAAGTCTCATTAAATCATACAATATATATATATATATATATATATATATATATATATATTAATGTCGAGTTATAATAAAATACGTCTAATAATTGTACGCACTATAGTATAATATTTTGGTAATATTGCATTTAGTATAATATATTTTATACAATATAAAATCATATTAAATATTATATATTGTACATATAGTAATAATAGTAAAAATGAAAAAATAATTCTTAACTCGTACAGTTTAATGAGCATATTATTATTATTATATAAAAACGTAATGTAAAAAATTACATCTAGTATTTGATTATAGTAATAATTAATATTAAATAATATTATGATAATATTATCGATGCGCTGATAAATATTATAACGATCGTGCGGGGCCGATCGACAAATATAAATTCGTTTGTTTGACTTATATTTTACTTTTTGGGAACAACTTAAATAGGTCACGGTGACAATATTTTACGAGTATAAAAAATAATAATATATATATGATGATATTATAATATAATATACGCATTGTGATTATAGCTGCTGTTTGGACGTACTCACCATATTTGATATATATATATATATATATATATATATTGTATAGGTGGCGCACAAACGACGTAATAACTACTGCAGCACAATATAATGCGACAGAAACGGTTAACTTATGGTTTATAAACTATTCGATTTTCTAAAAACACATTGTCATTTGTCCGTAATAATTATCGTTGTAGTGCCACTCGTATATTATCGGATTTTTAGTCGGTTGAACTAACGTAATGCCCCCCGAGCGACGCGCGTTTTATTGCGATTTGGCCTGCATGAGCTTGTTCTTCTTGTACGCCTGTTGGTAGAAATCGAAAAACAGGGCGAAGAAAATGGTCGAGTGCACCAACAGTAGAGCGGCGACAATTTTCGGGTATCCGCAGTCGAAAAACAGTACTTGAGCGGAATGGAAGAACACCAGCGTGAACTGGACCTGCGCGCATAACAGTACAATACGTTTCAATAAAACCGACGTAATACATTGTCATAATTTTCCGTTTATAAAGAATTAGTGTATTTTGATTACATAATACAAATTTAATATCATCATAATACTATACGGACCAGTTGCAGAGTGGTCAGATGCTTTTTCCACCAGAGGTACTTTTGATATTGAGGTCCCATCGCGGACATCATGTAATAAAAGTACATGATCACGTGCACCAAGTTGTTCACCAAGTTTGAAAACGTTCCGTGACCGCCTGAAATAAACAAAAAAAATAATATTGTCATATTTTAATCTATTATTATTATAGTACTGACGAATCATTTTTGTTCCGGAGCGGTTTTTATATTTTTACAAACGGTTTTAAACGGGGAATAAAGCTGGACATATTTCGCACCGTATGTGTAGGCCACTGTTGTAAGAATATTCTATACAGAGCAAAAGATAGACGGAAGATCGACAGAGTGATTATTAGTTTATATAACGTACCGTATGCAACGATAAATAATGGGAAACGAAAATCGATTCTGAGTGGAGTAAGATGAGTCGTGGTTTTTCTCTTGTTGGTAAGGAACCCGGAAATCAACGAAAATCAAATTGGACCTTGAGATGAAATGTTAAACGTTTCGATAAATTGTTTCAAATTACTACTACCGCTAGGAAATTCAACGTCTTTTAGGTATCTACTGCGTGGACAAATCTGAAAATGTTTAGTTGCAAGTAGAAGTCAGACAATTTGTTTACGAAAACGGATTGACGCGAGTCCGTGTGCACCTCAATGTCGGTTTTCTAAAAATCAACCACTAAATTATGGTTCGCACAGAATTACGTAACGAATACTGATTTTTGTTTTTTTGTTGATTTCTGGATCGTCTTGGTGACGCGAATGAAATTAAAAGACAGACAGGAGAGACACTCAGAGACAGCGGGGGAGACTAAATATATTGAATTTATGTTATTGATTTCGATTATTTTACGGGTTTTCGAAAATTCCGCTTTAAAATGGTCAAAAAAAAAAAAAGAAGGGGAATTAAATGGAAACTGCCGAGATAGCTATAGCAATAGTTGATATAAGTTAAATTCAAAATAATATTATCGCGGTTTTTTAATACACTCTTTGCGATTAAAATTAAAATTCAAAATTAAATAAGCGTGCACATATCATGTACACAGTAACACACCGCAACGTACATACATATTATAATAAAGTCAAGTATAATGGTGAAATTATATTTTGACTCCACGACAAGAATTTTGTAAGTGATGATCGAACGCAACGTAATCATGTATGGGTGCACCTACAACAACGGGTATGGTTAGTCGGTATTTGTAGGTAGGTAAACGCGTTAAAAACGCTATAAACCCAATTCCTTAGGGTATTTAAAAATGATTAAATTTCGAGATTTCCTCGCAGGCCGCGGTGTTTACACTCCAACTGGGTCAGCGACTTCGCGGTCCTATAATAATATGACTTTCGCGTATATAGTAGTCGTATAATAATAATAATAATAATAATGTGACTTTCAAATGTTCAAAATATAACATAATACATATTATAGCAATAATTTTGGCGTTTAATAACGTTATAATATTGCGGATAACAACAATTGTTATCGTTGTTACGGATGGCATAATAAAGGTATCATCATAACTGCAGCAATGCTATTAATTTACCTGCGATGAATTTAACGCAAATCCATGTCTCGAGGGGTGTGAGCGAATGATGGTACAAGTGCAACAGACTGATTTGATTGTCTTTTTTCCTCAACACGAAGAACACCTGAAAAACGAACGCGGCGTGTAAAGTGTGGGTAAGTTTAATATGAGTAATGTAATTTGAATTTTTTTATTATCATTATTATTACCGTGTCGACGAATTCGGTCAGTTTGGATATATAGTACCACCAACACAAATTGGCCATCTGTAAAATAAAACGAACGAACAATAACCGGATTTTCAATATTATATCAGATAATAATACACACGCAATGATAGAAACAACAAAAAAAAAAAATAAAAATAAGCTCACCCTCAACGCGGTAGGATTGTGCGAATAATCGACCGGTTGACATTTATAGCTGTAGTCCAGTAACCAACCGCTCATCAAGTGCTGAAAAATTAGTAAAAGAAACAACAAAATTTAATACTGTATAAGTAATATTATGCAATACTATATACGCGAATATCGATATATTATATTATGTTCAAATGTATTATCTGGTCCCAGAGAAGAGAATGTCAATTTCCGTACAGTTTTCAACACGAGCGAGTCAAATGTTGAGAATCGGAATTATAGCATGGCGTTGTTAATTACGGCTAAATTTGTAGGCAATGAATGCGGCATTACAGAGTGACGTATAATATTTTAATTTTCGGTGTAAAATCCGTTAAAATAATAGACATACACTCATGCCATTTAGATTTCTAAATAAAAAGGAACAAATTACATTATTGGTTGGTCGAACTTAAGTACAAAAAAAAAAAACAAAAATTGCCCGAAATCGACTTAGTCCTTGTTTCCCCGGGGACCAAAAAGATACACGTTATAGATACCGAAGACCCCGATTTTTCGGTGAGAAATTCCACGACACTTTGTCACATAACTCTACTAACAATATAATATAATACACCTATGTAGCTCTATAGTTTTGCACCATAGCTCGAGGCGTTCCAGTGGTCGACCGGGTGACATAATAATTATTATTTTATTCATTTTTATTATTATTATTATTATAATTAACGGGTTCTCGGTAATTTTTTTTTTTCTTTTTAATGTTTCGCAATACGTCAAACATTGGCAAAGAACAGCAGTCACTATGTACGTATGTACGTATTTTGCTGCGGTTTGTCAGCGGTAAATTAATGAAACGTACCTATATAATATTCTGCGTGTACTGCCGGTACGCCTAAGTAAACCCATCGCAAAAAAGGGAACGGTTGTGTTATTATTACTATTATTATTATTATATCCTTACACCACGGTGCATGGGCCGAAAAAGTTACAAAATTTCGCAAAAAAACGAAACGTACCGTTACGAAAATTGCTCAAGTCTTATACTGTGTACCTACAATTGTATTATATTTTTAACGATCGATTTAGGTATATAATTTGGCAAACGATTGATTTCACGTAGGCACACGAAAAAAAACTTTTAGCATTTTGAGATGTGTGCGACGAAGCCATAAGTATAGTTTTAATTAAGATATGTTTTTTTTTTTTTTTAATCTCGGAAAACAACTTTTTGGTTATTAAAAAAATTCTCCAAATTTTTCGGTCGGTGTTGGTACTCTAATTGAAAACAATTTTTAGACTCTCGACAGTTTTTCTATAGAATTTAAAATACAAATGTCGATCGATCGATTTTATTTCCGTTGACTTCTAGGCGAAATATTCAGTTTTGGAAAATTAGACAATTGTATGTCCCAATAATTAATTAATGTTATCAGCTAATCTATCTAATCAATTATATATACCGGAAATATTACGCATTTTGAAATATTTCGATTACATCGTTTTTCAAAATAATTGTTCGGTGTACGAAAATCCACGAAAATAAAGAAAATCGTAATTTTTAATAATTATTGTTCGCTACGGACACTTCAAAATAGTTTACACGGTAGATCGTTTTCGATAGGTTTGATGAACCGACGAATATTCCGAAAAACTATTCGAATACATTTCGTTACCATAACCAAATAGTTGAACTATTCGGATATTTTTCGTCTATCAGTAGTACGAACACGCTTAACTATCGAATAGTTAGATAGAAACTATTCGGTTGTGTCCATCGCGAATCATCATTATGCGCCCAAGTACGGGTGCTATGGGCGAATTCGGTCCTAAAGGTTTTTAGGTCATTCCGTGTGATAATATTATTGTTTATTATATACTGAAGTACATAGCATTATATTATAGACAGTCAAAAGATGTATTGTTATCAAATATCAAGGTACATACAAACATATACATATTTTGTTGTGATGGATGGTACAGGAATGTTTTTCTTTTGTCGTTGATTTCGTGTGTTCATATTTTATCGGCAAGGCTATTATAACTATGCAATTATACTGGCAAACAGACGGTAACCGCGGTTATTCGTCGACAAGGACGAAAAAAGGAAAACCGAATTGTGTGTACATTATTAGTGCGTAGAGGTGTGTAATACTATATCTCCTTAAATTTAAAATTATTTTAACGAGGAGAACGACGAACGATGGTCGGGAGCACATCTTAATTGGAATCGAAATAATTTCGTCCCTATTTATTATGATTGTTTTTAAAAGAACCGAAAAACAACGAATTAGGAAATTTGGTAAAAAAAACAAGTCTGAAATTAATATGTATATTTATTTATTAGTAATAATCTATAAAACGAAATTGTCATCTCGTTAAAGAATAGTTTTCTAAAAATAAAATAAAAACCATAATATTATTGTCATATCGTTCAAAAATTTGGTAAGACATCAAAATTTGTGTATTTTATATGATTCGGCATACGATTTAGAATCGGAACCGATACACAGTCGACTATACAATGACGTTTTTTCAAAATTAAAAGAAAACCCTCTACCGATTATTTAGTGTAGTAAAGACGTTCAAAACTCAATAATAGATTGTAATGTTGCGAAAACACATAGAAAAAGAGGCTAGAAACTGTTTGCGCATAAGCCATCCGATATAAGTCGACCCCTACAAAGGTAAAGGGCACTGTATTTCAAATAGTTGTCGGATTCGGAAAATGATAAATTCTGAGTGCAGAGTTTAGAGAAGTAACATTTTCGTTGAAAACCCGCTATAAGTATACAGTCCGTCCTATATTAACTCAGTTGGTACGTATTTTTTTAAGTCGTTGAGCTATTACCGAGAAAAGCGTTCTAAGGATTCCCGATGAGAAAAACCACACAATAAATTATTGTTGTTCATTATTTGAGTAAATATCTAAAAAATGTTCGGGACCATCCGTAATACTGATCGTGTATACTTATGTGTACTGTATTTACTTGACGAGAATTTGATTTTGGAGAACTTTGACTGAGTTTCGGGCACCTCTCTATTTGCACTAATGTTGTTGTTGTAAAAATAGATAAATACTCGCATATTATCGGTTTCGGGGAAGAAGGGTTTGATTAGGTGGTCACAGAGAGGGGGGGGCGAGGAAGGAATCTTTTTTAAAGTTGAAATGAATAGTCTCCTTTAGTTTAAATCTTCAATGTCCGGATGGACGATTTAGTTACTGTTAACGAGACGTTTTTAATGTAGTTTTAAAAACTCAAATAAATTTTATTAAAAATAAATTCCATTAGATTATATATAATCAGACGCCGTTTTACTTTGTTTTAACAGAACGTGCATTTGCGTGAGATATTATTTTAATGGGAGGAGGGGGTGGTTGAAGTTTTTTTTTAACTCTTATTAGTATAACATTTTTATTAATAAACGTGTGTAAAAGAAAAACATTTTGGAAACTTTGTCTCCATTATTTACTGAAAGTTTGGTTAGGTTTAGTTAGTTCACAGGAACGCCCCTCAATTTTCGGATTATACAGGCCCTTAAAAGTTTTTACCACTTTGACCACTGACATAATTTTGTCTATTTGTTTTCTTTATTTTTCTCTCTGAATTTCCATATTCGAATAAACGTTAAACTGATGAATTTAAAATCCCCGAATCTCTACGACATAATATCTTTTGTTTGGTCAAACGCATAAGTCGTATAATTACGTGACACGAACGATTATTTAGAAAACCGTATTTAGGTTGGGCCATTTAGGAATCGCGGCGTCGTTCGTTAGTTTTCGAAATTTCATTCGCTCGTATCGAAAACGATATCACGCGAAGTCGACTCGGGGCCCGTTTTCTCCGGGGGGGGGGAGGGGTGAGCAAAGATGCACGTAGAGCATCGCCGAACCGTAGTAATCCGCCGGTCCGGTAGGTACTCGCGGTGTTACAGCGGCGGCGCAATATTTAGTTTTAGCCGTCGTACACAGCATCGGACGTTCGAAAAATTACCGGATTATCGTTATCTAACAATAATAGGTAGGCGGGCGGGTCGGGCGCGGTGTACGGGCAATAAGAGAGGCGGTCGAAACTGCACGTGGTGGCGCGATTCGAGCCCGTAGGTATACGCCGGCACCAGCTCGATACGTCGTCGTGATCATGACCCCGATGCGGTGACCCGGCGTGGCGTTCGAGTGAAAGTACGCGAGGTGTACACGAGCGCGTTAAAAACGACAAGAAGAAGAAGACGGCGGCGGCGGCGGCGGCGGCGGCGGAGAAGAAGGAAAAAAAAAAAAAAAATGTGATATTATAAAAGGAACGCGGCGAGTCTCGGCGCGGACCGGGCCGGGGTTGGGTCGTGGCGACGGCGGCGGCGGTTGCATCACGCCGAGGACTCGCGTGCGGCGGCGGTCCGGCGGACGGTCGGAGAGGGCCGTTTGTTGCCCGGCCGCGTCGTCGGGTTACGTCACAGCCGGTGGACATGGACGCGGATTTTTGTCGAACGCCGCGCGCGGTGCCGCGCTCGCCGAAAGCGAAACGCACGCGGACGGACGTCGGAGACCGTAACGCGACACGATAACGAGTTTTTCGCTTTTTGTTTTTTTGTTCTTTTTTTTTTTTTGTCCATAATATTCGGGAGTGCCGACACCGCGAAACCGCCACACGCTGCGGCGGGCCGGAGGGGGGGGGGGATTTCTCGTTGTTTTTTTTTCGCCTTTTTTTCCCCCTCTGTCCGAAATTCACACGGAAAAGACAAATAAATAACGCACGCTATCGACGTTTAAACGGAATAACGGTTGATCTCGTAACGGTTTCGCGTGCGAGCCCGCTCTTCAATGTCGACGACGGCGGGGTTCGGAAAGACAAAAAAAAATTTAAAAATTAAAAAACACCCGAATATTCGTACGGACGTCTTCGGGGAAATGGGTCAAGGTCAGATACGTCCACGAACTCCTTGTGCAACCCCGACAATCGCGACCCGGCTTCCCGTAGTCGGTTCAGAATTTCTTCGAGAAAAAACGACGATAATCGGCCGCGTATCAAACGGCACGTCACTATATAGTGGTAATGTCTTACGGTCCCGGGGAAGAAGGGCTCAAGTCGATTTTGAACAGTTCTCGATAAGAGCGAGTTCTTGAATTGTCGACATTGCTGAACGGTTAAATTATTGTTAAATGGACTAAACGCAGGCATTCCGAAAGGTTTTGGTCATCGCATTATTATGCTTTTTTCTCAAACGTGACGCGATAATTCATAGGCGCAACTAAGATAAAAATCCTGGGGGTAGGGGGCTATAGCTTCAAACAAATTTATTTGCTTAGTTTTGAAAATATAATATTGTATTACATTATTGTAATCATAAAAACAAATACAAATAATTATTATAAAACATCAATACATCCAGCTCTATGTATTCGTCGTAACTGGGAGGAGGCTGTTTGGAAAACTAGAGGCACTTATTTCCCCAGGCCCCTCCCCCTCCCCTAGTTGCGCCTATGGTGAGCATTCGTCATCATATACCGGCTTAAGATATTATTACTTTCAATATTCGAAGCGCGTCAGGTAAAATATACACACGGTGGCCGTTTTACCTAAACGCAAACGGGCAGAAGAAAAAAAAAATGCCGACTTAACCGCTGCTTCCCGGGGACCGAAGAAATACGACTGGCGCGCGGTCGGGTCGGACGATTTATTTTCGAAACTTCGTTTACGTATTTGCGTTGTACGCTATACCGTCATTAGTCTCGAGACGGTAAAAGGGGTGGTTACCATGCGAATTCCGGTTTTCGAGACGGACCCGCGCAGCGTTGCGGCGCATAAATAAAGTGTCATTGCGGCGTACCTGTACGACGGCGGATATTTATTATTATTTACTCGTTATAGACATTTATCGAATAGGTCACCGCTTGCACAACCCAATGAGCTATTATTTACGTCAACGGTGTTATTGCAGCGCGTCGGGTATATACGGGCGTTTCGCACACGCTCGCATCTCGGAAATTTCGTTATAACACGCATCACCCGAAGAGGATCCGCTGACCCACTGACGTTTCCAAAACCGTACGGTATACCGTTATTATTATTATCTACCTGTACGGCTGTTCGACTTTCGCGTTGTTTAGCTGATAAAACTTGTTTTGTATTATTATGTTATCGCGCGTGACGCAATGGGATATTCAATATTAACGGCGACGCGCGTTATTTCGCGATTCGACGGTAAACGAAAACCACGCGTACCGGTGCCCGTGCAATACCCGTCAGTAGCCGCGATATCGGAAGGATTGCATTCAGAAGCCGGGGTCTTTTCGACGAGGCCGTCAAAAACGATATTTGTCGAAAACTACTATCCGATATGTCGTTTTGACCACAAAAGACAAACGACAAAATATAGAGATACATAATGCAGATAATACACGGTAGAGATCCACGCGGTTCAAAAGCTTAGCGTATATTTTATAATTGGAAGCATTAACAGGTAACGGAATAATGTATCAGTGCACAACCGAATCGTTTAAATCTGAATTGTTTTTCGAAATATTTAAACAGTTTTTCCGAATAAAACTATTCGGTTAAGTTTGACGCGGCCGTTCTGATCCGGATCGCAGTGCTACAGACCAGGCGACTGGACCGGGAACCGTACCCGAGTCTCCCGCTTGCCGGGTGATCATTCTACCACTGAGCTACTCGTACCTGGCTTCTAACGCTATTACCGCTGGACTTGAACTGTCAAACGTCTCGGGTTATTGGTGGAGTGACCGTGGGCACGGTTGAGAGGACGACGCGACATATGGGGGCCATATCAAATTAGGTGTTCGAATGCAAATTCAGAAGTGTCCTATCACTAAACAAAAATATTAAACGTGTGAAATTATCAAAATTCAAAGTCAACGGTTAAACGAAGAAAATTTTATACTGCTGTGATACCTAGCTGAGGCCCTTGGAGTATTGTGGCCCGCGGTCCAATGCTATTGCTTGGTTCTCCCCTCCCCCCTTAACCCAGGGTTGCTAATAGATATCGTGCTTAAAAGTTGAGATGTACAAGTTATTTTATCAATATTATTATTATTATTATTATGTTGTATTTCTGTAATTGTATTATTTTGTCGTCCTACCTCCCACAGCATGACGAGACTGAAGATGACTTGACCAGCGTTGTACCACACCAGAACATTGTTGAGTTTGAAGGGTTTTCGGTTTGCCATTACTTTAGGCCCTAGGTATGTGACAATGTACAAGTACGTGATCACCATGATGAGTGTCGGGAACGGACTGTCCATCAACGGCCAGTCGTTCACTCGCGGGTCTGTGTCGAAAACGAGAAAAAATATGTTTTTGTTTAATTACAATACCTATATACGAGAGCAAAAATTTGTAATAAGTCTCTCGATAATAAAACGAAAATATAACAATAATTAACATCAATAAATGTATTACCGCTTATAGAGTCCACGAGGTTTATGTATCTGTCGATGGCCATATTCACCAGACCTGACGCCGACGCCATGTTTCATTCGACTCCTGTAAAAAATAATAGTAAAACATCGTGATGTTAAAAAAAAAAAGTTATTTTTATTTTTTTGGTAATTAAAATATATTATAATTTATAATAATAATGAATCGTATGTAATTATTTAGGCTAGGATATCTCAAGCGTAGTCGAATCTCTGCAGCATCAAGGCTCACTAAAGGAAATAATATCGGCTTAGCCGCAAGGTCTTGGTCAGTTTTGTGGTGAGAAGACGAAATATATTGTGTTCTCATTATCTGTACTGTTTCTAGTTAACATTGACCGCAAAACGTTCGAAAGTCGCTACCTGCTTTGTTGAATCCATAATATTATATTAGATAATAGTTATTTTCGCTAATTTTAATTGTTATGCACCAAAAGTTTAGTTTTAATTATACAGGATTTCAGATTTGGTAAGTAAAGTAACCTTCTGATTTATATCGAAATAGATACTACTGATACGAGTGAGGTTAGGTAAATGAAGTAATGCGCAATATTTATAGATATTGTTGTAGAGATTAAGTGCAAATTTCGCACAAAAAATGGTACCAGAAATCAGCAATTTACATTTCAGCAATCAGCAGCGTGGCAACCAAATATTGCGCCCGGTGCGAAGCTTTAAAACGCGCCCTTATGAACTTTGATTTATAAAGAAAATTCAAAACTGATATATTTTTGCAAACTACAATCAAATGGGTGTTTTCATTATCTCATATCTCACTATATCTCACAACTGGTTTTTTTAAATTTCAAATTCGATGTGTATTAATTGATTTTTAACGTAATATTTATTGGTTTATGGGATATCCTTGAGTCCTCTCAGGTATTGCGTTCGGTTTTAGGCACCGCTCATACCCCTTTTATATGACACTACCAACAGTGTTTTGGTAACAAAAAAATGGATACAATTTAAGTACCCATCCTGTTACTTAAATTGGAAATTTTAATAAAACTACGTAGATGAATTTTTAAATAATTTATAGTATAAAAAACGAGTAAAAATAACCGAAATATTATTTATTTATAGATCGGATATCAAAACTGATGTCGTTCGTCTTCCTAAATGAGTATTTTTTTTTTTTTTTTTCATTACGACGACGACCGGCGTTGTTTTTAATTGTGCATTTAAATGCGGTGAAAACGTATCGAAACGTTGTTTTTTTTTTTCATTTTTTTCATCTACGACGCAAAATCATAAGCGCATTGCGTGTTTAAAAACGTGAGGAAAACACGTGAATTAATCATGGAAAAATCCAAAGTCTCATTAAAAACCAAGCTCAGCGTTGCGTTAAGGTCGTCGTTATTATTAAAACAAAGACAAATTATATCATAGTGATAAGGCCATTCTCTCGAAGATGATAATATTTGTTTTTACATAGCTGACCCACACTGCAACAGCATTCAGCAGACCGCCATATGTTATAATACTACCTACTGTCTGTATGATATACCTCATGGTAATAACATTATTATAAACCGTAATACGAAAATTTATATAATTTCATAACGATTATTATTAGGTGCCTCGTACCTAATTCACGGTGCTCACATGTAGGTCGAGGTGCGCGTGTGTATCGATAGAATATTAGGTAGAAACCTATAATTATCGAACATCATTGACGGTTAATATTAATACAACAGTGTTAACAGTCCCGTATAATGTTTATATACATATATAGGCAAGTTTGGACAAATTAACGAACACAATTAACTCGATTAATAGTTCAGTTAAATTAAATGAAATTAACGAATCAACAAATATCAAAAATTGTATTTTCTTATAGATTAATTAACAGTTAGGTTAAAAGTTAATTTGCATTATCAATATTTCGAATACCAGTAAACGGTTTTGTGTACATAAGTGTAATCTAGAATCTGTCCCTCCCAAAAAAAAAAAAAAACAAAAAAGAAACATAAAAACCATGTAAAAATAAATCTACTGGCCGGTACCCATTTAGGGGAAGGAATATAGCCGTTTCACTGACGAAAATGACAACATGGAAAACTTGCACGTCCTGTAAAACGCTATAGTTTAAAAATATTTTTTAAATTTAAAAGAGCAAAACAAGTGGCATTGAATTCCGATTTTTGATTAGTCTGTATGAATATTAAAAAACTATCAAAATTTAAACTTTTTAAATGTTTATTACAATTTATAGAAATTTGCAGTCTGAGTTCGACGTGACTTACGAAAAGTATTTTTCTTTCAAAAAAAATATCGATTTCTAACCATTCTTCGAAAGGTGAGCGTTTTTTCCGCGAGGCAAACTTTTGAACAAAATATATATATGATGGCAAACAGACAGCTTTACAAATTTTAAAAACTTTACTATTTAACTCGTTAAATGGCTTAATTTAAATTAATGACTATACTAGAGTATACAGGTAATGGAACTACTATCGAAACAGTGTAAAGTAACTAAACTAACAATTAAAAAGAAAAATGCACACATCAAATAATGTTTAGTATCTAGTTCGTTGTTCCTGTTCCCGTTCCCTTTTGTGTTTTCTTGCGGAAAATGGGCAATCAGAAATTTCCCGAATCTTTTAGTCATACAAATATTAACCGAGAAAAAATATTATTCCTCCCGACGGGTGCAAATATCTTAAGACCGGCCTACATGGAAGCTAATAAAATAAGGTTAGATCGAAAGTAAGAAGAACCCATCTATGTTTAATCTATACATAGATGGAGCAAACGAAAACTTCGAATATGACACTCGCAGGCATTGGACGAAATGGGCAGACATCGAAACATTTACTGGAATACCTATGCCGCCAATACCAATGAGAGGACAAAATGAGATATGTTGGTGAATAGAATACCCGACTATCGGGAACGAAAATGGATACGAACAAATTTAGATGATACGCAAAAAAGAAAAAAGATTATGTACCCGAGAATTATTACGTAGAGATTCGATTTGAAGCATACTTGAGACCTGTAATTTTCTTTTTAGCTGAAAAACATGTATACGACTCGGCGGTATAATAATCATTGTTTAAGACGTTTTTACTTTTTGAGTAACCCGGCGGGTACAATAATAATATATAGTAATATTATAAAATATTCGCCCTCTAAACGTCACATGGATCGATCGGTACAATAACAAAAAACGTCCTATTACAATAATAATAATAATAATGTTGTTACGACGCGATTTCGATTTGATAGAAATTGCCGGGTATATTGAACCGTTAATCGTTTTTGAATGTTTTTGCAACTCGACGTGTATAATGACATTAGCATTATTAGACTTTCACAATTATTAGGCAATCTAAACCGATTGAATCAAAGAAATAATAGTAATAATAATAATATAAAATAAATGATCGCTGGTACACATGCTCGAGTGCTACCTGTCTGAGATTAGCTCAATATGGATATTATATGAATTCAAATGCATGCCCATACCGCATGCTGCAACGAAAAAGGTCGTACCTTTTATTAGTTTTATTTATTATATTACTTTTTCCCACTTCTAATCTAGTTGTTTTCAAAGCTTTTTTGAAACACGGCACATGAAATTTCCACGAAATAAAAAACTTTATAAGACTTTTTTTATGTAATTTTTTAATTTTTTACCAATTAGATAAGTAAAATCTAAAAAAAAAACAAAGTTAAACGCATATTTTCCATGTAAATTGGTCACAAAAAGGTCACGGCACTAAGGTTAAAAAACACTGTTCTAATCCAATTTCTTTGAACATGTAACGACCTATATTGTGAGCAACGTTGAAAAAGATACGACCTTTTTCGTTGCACGTATACTATTTTAGCCTAAAAGTTTAAAATTTAAAATAAACTTTGTACGAAAACGTCGAAAATATATGTTACGTATTATATGCAACATTTCGAAATTTAATTGGTTTTATGTGGATATATTATATTATTTTTTTTTTTTTAAAGTTCATTGCAAATACCTACTATGGAATTTTTATTAAAAGCACCTAAACGTCTGACAAAAATTGAGGTACTTTCTGTGGTTCGATTTTAAAAATCTATTATTAATTGGTTGAAGCATATTTTTAAATTAACACGTTTTATTTAATTATTTAACATTGAAATTGACAAATCTTTATAATTTGGAAACGTTTAATTCTCGTAAAAGATTTGATAAAATCAATTAAGTGCTTCAATCGATGCAGTCTGTAAGCTTGTCTATGAGTTAAAATATATTTCAAATTTTATAATCGAACTTCTGTAAGTACCAATATTTTTGTCAGTCGTATATAGTTACTTTATGTTCATAAATAATATAAATACTCAATCGTGTAAACCCCCTCTCCTAAATCTTCCTTCTCCTGCGCGTACTACTAGTTGAAATGATGTAAACAAAAATGTACATTTTATATAATGAAATTGTAAACAGGACAGACAATTGCGGAAAACAGGACGTAATTTTTTAAAAATAATCAAATGGTTTTCAGTAAAATTTTTGATTTTTTTTTTAATTAAAAACAAATCATAATTTATCACGTTTGCCGAACAACCAAAAATAATTTTAAAAAAAACCCCCGGTGTGGATCAGTGGATAAAATCCGCCGAACCCTTTGCTTATTATGATTCTTTTCGTTCGATTTTTCTTCGGTTTATGTGTTTTATAAATATTAACGTTTATTTTATAATTATATTTGAACACGGAAGGCGAAACACGGACCACGTAGATGACGCATTTTTAGACCGTACTTCCGCATGTTCCATTGCAGCTAGGTTCAGTTAATCGACTAATGGTCAACTAAATCTCTAAGGTATCGATAAAGGTTATTTGATTAATAACTCAAATAAAAATATGTATTTTATACATTATTATAATTTCTGTTATTAAATATAGTTAAGGTACCTACGCGTTGAGAATTTGTTTTAATAAAAAAAATATAAACTGAAATTAAATTATATGTAGGTAATATATTTACCTTGATACACGATGCTATATCATAATATATACATCGTTAATTATACACTTAGAGTACAGCGCACCGTACCCATTATAAAGATATTGATAGTAAATTATGTCCATTACGAATTTATAATACTATAGATGCGTATAAATCGTTCGTAATTTTAAATTCGCATTTAAAACAAATTACCTCGGGACCGGATCGGATCTGCAATGTCGATAAACTTTAACGACCGAGTTATACAAAATATATAACAAAGTAAATACTATGTAATTATATATTTTTCAAAATATATAGTGCACATAGGAACGATCAGACCATTAATTTTGGGTTCGGCTCATTAATTATGAAATACATGGTTAAAATATTTAGTCATTATTATGAAAAATCTTATTGGGTTTTTTTTTTGGGAGGGGAGGGTGTTAATTTTATCCTGGAGAGATGTTCTATTGAACCTCTAGCACCCCTCTAGTTGCGCTTAAGCTCGAGATGTTATTGTGATTATATTATGCAGTTTCCTCGTGTCTATCATAATATTATTTTATAGAGATTAGAACTGTTGATTAGGTACCGACCAAAAGTAACGACGAACCCGATTGGCGTTTTAACACAATTTTCACCGAAGATTACAATATTGAAATTACTTACCTACATATTTGTACGCAAAATAGCCTCGGGAATTTTTATTGACCGCCGTAAAAATCGATAAACCAATATTTAACGGGTATACAGACTTAAATCCGCGCGGAGAAACTTTTAATTTTTTTTTTTTCTGAGTTTATATTCGCTTAAAATAAAGAATATCTTCAAGGTTCTCGTGTGATGTGCTGCAGATACGAGGTTCCAGGGTTATTTAAGGTTCTCTGGAATCACCGTCGGCATTTACGATTTTTTTTTTTTTTTTTGTGGTTTTCGCGTGTACATAATACAAGTAATATGAATATAATACCTTCGCACTGCAAAATAAACAATTACCTACGCTCCTTCCTCATCCTCATCCTATAGTCTCCCTCGCCCTCAGCCGGAGTCTGCTCGAAACCTTTCACCGTCGGACGATATACCTATACGGTTCGCAACGGCAACAATAATATTATTATCATTATCTTCGGCAGAATGTCATAATAGAAAAAAAAAAAATGTAGGTTTACAGCATTATCGTCCGACGGTGACAATATTATCGTTTTCGTATATTTATAATATGATTCATCGGCGGCATTTCTATGGCCGCGAATACCACTTTTAATTCGTAATTTTTTTTTTTTTTTTTTTTTGCCACGTTTTATGCGATAATTGCGCGGGACGAAATATCGACAGTTACCGTACGACGACGAATTTTTTCTCTCGAAACACGTAACGCTGGACGAAATCCGTATAGGTACACGCGTGGATTATAATAACATTATAATATATTCGAAATCCGCATAAACGGCTAGTTAAATAATAATATTATTACACTTGCGGGTACCCACTTAAAGTTGAATAACATGACACGCGAGACTCGGTAAACTAGTTTAAAAAATAATATATTGTACGCGCGTATAATATATTGACCCAGTGCGCGAGTTTTATGTATTAAAAAAAAAAAAAAAAACATACATAAAACGATTATGTAATTTTTAATGTATACAACTCGTTGTATACTTTTTATCGTAACATTCTCTTATATCTACACAGACATCGCGGCATACAGTCGCCGAGACTTATGTTCCGTTCTGATCCGGTGCGTACGCCGTGTTATTGTGTATTGTACAGCCACGTAAACGGAACTCAAAACACGAAACCCGTAGGTATATGGGTTATACTCGAGATACGAAATTCGCAAGATTATTATTATTATTTTTTTTTTTCAACTATAAATCGTCCGTTTTATTCGTTACCGCGTTTGTGCGTATTAATAATGGGTATATTAGATATGTAAATGACAGAAAAAATAAAAAAAACGAATTCGTCAACTCGACTGAGCCAGGATTTATGTATTATAAATAATATGACGTACAGATCGGACGAAAATCGGGAATAATTTTCTCATTTAGAAATATTATGGTGATAATTTATCACGACAATAACTGATAAATAACACGGACAAATTATATTTTTATTTACCTGCTGTCTCGTTGATGATGATGCGGGCGGGCAGACGAGGGTTCGAAGTTCTTGGCGCGGACGGTCGTTGCAGGTGTTCGCGCCGGTCTCGCACCCGATGATATTGTAAATATAGGAGGTATATAGTCGAGACGATCAAAGTTTTTTTTGCGTAGTACACCACTCGTCTTCACCGATCACGATAATAATTGCAGCCGCGGAAACATACGACACACGCATAATAATAATAATAATAATGTATATAATATTCGATTTAAACACACTCGTATATAGTGGACTTAATATATATATATATATATATATATATACAAAAAAAAAAAAAAAAAAAAAAAAAAAAAAAACAATGATAAAGTAACGAAGCGAGGAATAAATAATAAAATAAGAACAAAAATGCAGAAAGATGATGAGGGGTAAAATGTACGATGCGATGAGCCCGCAGCGTCAGACTGGATCGGGTTTTGTGAATTCGAGCTGCTCGCGGACTGTCGACGGCAGAAATGAAAGTGAAAAAAAAATAAAAATAATGTAAAATAAATATATACGGTTATTGCAACATAATAAGAGGCATGTGTCCGTCCATTCGCCGGTTATATACTCGCGTAGTCCGCACAAGCTTCCCCACCAAAGATAAAATATCTGCAGGTATGCGTAAGCTCGCGCCTGCTTACATAGGTACCGCTGGCATAATTTGTTTTGAGGGTCAAAACTATAGGATGAGTTGAAATCGATCCCCTCTTTCTCTTTCGTTTCTCTCTCTTTCTCTCATCTCTCTCTCTCTTTCTTTCTCCAAATCGACGGCATAGTATTCGCGGTTTACACACACACACATCAAATAATAGTAATTATTGACCTTTACTTTGCACTTGACTTCTTTTTCGTGTCGTAGTATTGCTGTCCAAAAAAAATCACCTTGGTTATAATATGATGTTACAGAGTGGTAGTGTGATGAAAATAACACTAACCCAATCGTGGATCGTTCTTTAAGAAATATTCTAGATTTTATGAGTATATTATATGAGGTAACTGCAAAGGGTTTAGATCATTTCGCATCATTTCTTTACAAAAAAAAAAAAAAAAAAAAAAAAAACAACAAAGAACTGAATGCTTATTGGTGTAACTCCAGTATAAGTATGTAGCCTAATTATAGAGTTTCGGAGCCTATTGTATTGTTTAGATTTTCAAATTCTATGATTCACTAATAGGTTTTTTTTTTCTGTCCAAAACACTTACTCCAATCATTAACTTCAAGTCCTTCAAGGGTGATTTCTGGTAATAAATTTTGTCTTATCAGTACTAATTGTATGATTTTCCTTGTATTTTGCTTAATGCTGTTTTACGGTTAGGATTTTGTACTTTTAACTTGTATATGATATATAACTCTTAATTACCATAGATACCTTCCCAACTTTCCATCTATACAGCAGTGATCTACATCATAGTCAGGAAAGTTCTAAATCAGTGTGTAACTTGTTGTTTAGAAAATAAATATACTCGATATTAGTATGATTTTCGATAGTATTGTATAATTCATCCGTTATACACAAGCTTTGAAAAAAAACTATTTTGTTTACTAAATATGTAAAATTAAGCTAAATCTATTTTGGATACCTACTTGTTTTTATCTGAATTTCTTATAATTTTTTGCAGTATTATTTTCTTGCGTCAATTAGTTAAACGAGACCGGTCACTAATGCAAAGGTCGAGAAACGGTAAATTTTGTTCGTCGAAAAGCATTTAATTAATATAATAAATTTTGTCGTTTGCGTATACCCGTAGAACGTAAATACATGCAGTATACAAGTATCAGGCGCCGTATAAAAACACAACACTTAATATGTCATTTTTTTTAATTTTTTTTTTTTTGATTGGCACGTACCTATTGAAATAATAATCATTCAATTCGAAGGTGTCGTGAGCCGTGACGTGTTGAAAATTTAAAACTATACGCCTACCTATTGAAAACAAATTAAATGTTAAGTGCAAATATTATATTCGTTGTTGTAGTGTACGATAATAATTATATCATTTATCCCATCTTATTTATATAATTCGACGGCGGAAATGAAAAAGGGCGTAAGCGACATTTTGACGAAAATCGGTTTTAACATTAAGGCGTAAGCATGTACGTGAAGTTGGCTCTCCCGACTTTGTCATAGGGACCTCAAAACTGAACCAATATTTAGCAATAATTTTGCAACCTTTAGCAACTAGCATTAAAAAATGTGCGATCTAATTCTTTGCCGCCAAAATAGATATTTTAAAACCAGGGGGCCAAACTAACCTAGCCCCCCGACTTTGTCCTAAATCCTTATCTCAAATTAGGTTTCATGTTCTTGTATCTAACTCCAGAAATAAATCATATGTTTAAGTCCCCTAAAAATTACTTTAACGACAGTCTAATATGTCGTTTACCTACTTCTTGTAATGATATGATTTAAAGAATTTTCAAATTTAAAGTGTTTTTATTGGATAAAACCAATTTTATTTTTTGTATCAATGTGAAAATATGTAAACAATTATTGAATCTTTATTCCTTGCAGGTGTTAAAATATTAAATAAATACAATCTACGAGCAATTTTGAGCATTTGCTTATCAAAATATAAAACGTAAAATTATTTCGATAATAAATTATATATTAAATTTTTTTCACACGGGCCACTTTGGACATGTCACTAATGAAAACTGATAATATCGCATTGTTTTATATTGATGATTTCACACGATATGGCTCCATGAAAATGTAGTAACACAGACGCGTTTAATGGTCGGTCACCGCTAAAAGTATCTCTGCATTATATGTCACCACGGACAGAGATAGTGAGATACATAGGAAATAATAAGTACGCGCTTTCATATGGAACACGAAACAAACAACCAAGTGCACCTTAAACCAGGACATACTTAAACCAATGGAATTATTTTTTAGCACTCATTAACCGAAATGCTAGTACGGCGGACATTCGTCTTCTGCTGTTATCATTAATCTATAATTACTAATCATATCGCCATTTTATCATATTACCGATAGGAAATTATTTTGTCCGAGTATTTAATTTATTTTGTAATTTATGTAGGTACTACATAGTTATAATAGTTTAAAAACTATTCATTGTCATTTTTGAGAACATTAAAAGTGGTATACTGGTATAACTTACCTGATGGTATCTAACGAACGGTGTTAAGTGAGTGAACCCAAAAAATAGTTTATTTTTTTTTTGCGTAAGCGTAACACTGGGCGCTATTGACATACCATTTCCAATGTCCATCGTGATACTAACCTTTTTTCCATCAGACTCCGCACCACAAAGGGAGCGATATCATTTCAATGATAATTTCAGATAAAAACTAATTGGCACCATGTCTAGTAAAATAAAGTTTATGTTATTTGTGGCGACTGTATGAAAAGTGGAAACCATACGGATTTCGTTGCGCCGTGGTGTCTTTTCTGCGGTGACACGTAAAGTGGCCCGTGTGAGACGAGTCTTAATCGAATGTTTTCCGATTCAAACATATTGACAAACCGGACGTGTGTATAGAAAAATATTAATGTAACGCCGCAATATAAGCGTATTTATTTGATTTCAAAACAGTTTTTTTTTTCTTTTTTTTTACAAATATTTATCAATATTAATTTATGTAGCTATTACATGATAGATTTTATGACACAGTATACAAATTCTCCGGAATATTTCGAAGATATTAATTTCATTTTGAATAGAAATAAAGATAAAGTCATTACTATATAATAATATAATCGTATAGGCATCATACAAAACGGATTCGATTAAAACAGCAATAATATTAATATATATATTATATATTATATTGTATTATTATATCGCGTTGGTCTATTGATTATACGCGTTTTGTCATTGAAATATTGTAATATAACAAATAATTATTATTAGTATTACATTGTTCATATAATATACACATTTAATGAAATACATATTTCAATACGATCAATAGATCGCTAATAATGTAGCCAATTATTATTTGAAGTAACGCGGCGTTGACGTTAAGTATTTTTGTACAGTAGGCCCTCGGAGACGATCGCCACGTCAAGCTGTTTTACACGGGTACCCTGCAGTGGGCGAGCAGCGATATTATCTCAGTGTAGATTAGCCAACTTTATACAATTTTTTTTTTTTTTGTCACGGTCAACTATCGCCGATTAAAACCGACGACGAAAACACATAATAATAATAATTTCCGATCGAACAGTTGCCTAGAATATAATATAGCCGAGTCCGATGACAGGACATCGAAATGATATGTAATTTATACGTAACTTAACACAAAAAATAGAGCGAAAAAATATTTTTTTATTTTTACAAATATCAAATGGGAAATAGAATATATAAACCGATCGTTAATATTATATTATATTATACAGTGAATCCGAACGAAGTATAGAAATCGGTCGTTCGAGTATTTATTGAAGAAGTTTCTAGGGATAGAGGGGAGGTCACAACATGCCAAAGTTTCTAATATCCATACTGTATTAAATGAAAAAAAAAGTTGCCAAGAAGTATAGGAAATAATTTATTCCATTTGTTGACGATAATTTTGTATTTTATTTGAATGTATATTACATTATAATATCACTGTTCAAACTGTAAATTAGTAAAATCCGTTATTTTATAGTTGCAAATAAATATACAATTTTAAATTTAAGTTCCAGTAGGCATACGAAATTTTTTCTGTGAGGTAGAGGAATTCACCTTTTAGTTGACAGTATCACTCTCCCTGTGGGAGGGGATCAGAATACCTCTAAGGCAATTTTACCTTTCGTAAAAGACAACAAATATGGTGGCGTCTACAACTGGTATAAAAGTCTATCAAACAGGACGAGGAGTACTAAATTTTGGTGGATTGTTCCTTTTCGGAAGTATGTGGAGGTATAAGAGGTCAGAAGAATTTATGTTGCTAGAGACCGAGGAGTTACATGTAGCATTGGATGAAGTTACGAAAGGAATACTAGGCAAGGAACCATGATGTTTTACAAATGCTATAATATGAATATTTGAAAATCTGGAAAAAGTTAACAATCAGCAGAGATAAAAATGTTTAAGTGGATGAGTGCCGAGTGGAGTGGCGAGAAAATATAGGATAAGAAATCAGTATACATTACACAAGACGTAATTTTGACGTAAATTTGGTAGAAGATAAGATGAGGGAAATAGATTGAAATGGTTTAAGCACGTCAGCAGTAAACATTTTAATGACAATAAACGTATTAAGAAAGAGGAGGGAGAGGACCGAAAAAGAGGTGATTGGATGCGATTAAAAATGATATGATAACGTTAAGTGTATACCAGGACGATATGGGGATAGGGTCATAATGTGGAAGTTTAAGACGAAGGTGCCTGAATCTAAATATTTAACTCCAGTACTCTATTTTACTTGAATACTTGACTTTTGAACTCAACACGACTCGACAACATAAATACTTGATTCGTCTCGATTAGATTTTAAAATTCCAAAACTCGCCCAATTTTTATTATTATTAATGATTAAAAGTTGAATATGTAAGATAAATATTATCATATTATTATAATGTATCTAGGTATAGACGAAAGTCAAATACAAATTTTAAATAATTCGTTTTGAAAAAAACGAAAAATTCCTTCAATCTAACGTTGTAAATTTATGTTTGACACTTATGTAAATATCCGAATTAATGACAATAAGTTATCACGACGAAATCGTTTACATTCGTAATATTATATATGCGTACATGCCTAATTATATTTGATACGATTGAAAAAAAAAATTATTCTTAGTTTATGATATGATAATAATACTTATAACGATCAGAGTCAATGCGTAAGTATAGTTATAATAATACTCCTCCGAGACCCTCGGGGCAACGCGATAATATCGCAGAAATACAGCAGCAGAGTCCCTTATATAGGTATCTAAATCCGACCAACAAAGTACAAATTCTAACCGTGTAAAAAAATATATCTATATAATACAATATTTATCGTAAAAATAACAGAATTTTTTACAGGGCGTTTTATTACAAAAACGCGATGAATCGCACTGTAATTGTCATACCCAAAGATGAGCAGTAGGAACTATGATAGTTAAAAAAGTTACAGTTTTTAATAAATTTTAACTTAACTAGTCAAATAAAAAAAAAATATAAATTTAAAGTATACCTTAGTTATTTGTTTAAAATTTAATTATTTTAACAAATAATTTATATATATTTTATCAACAAAACTCTGTATTGCATTTTATTTTTCAACCAAAAATAACGTATTTTTACGTGAATATCATTAAGTTGTAAAAAGCGTGTTTGTGGCCTATGAGATATCCACGCGAGTTTTGAATGGTTTTAATTTTTCTTCTTTTTTCAATTATTACAAAAATAACTTGAAAAATCAAAAAAATACTTATTTCGTGAGCACCTAGATCAAAAATGCAACAAAAAAGGGTACTTGTCATCTTTTGATTGGAACAAGTTTTCTATTGGAATAGTTGTTTAGAAGCAGAAAAAAAAAGAACCACATATTGTAATAAAATCAATAGATTCAGAGCGTAGCGAGGAATCTAAAAAATTATCAAAATGCCCAATTTTGCAGCCTTTACCTGTGTGACTCTGATTTTTATCATGTTTTTATTATGTTTAGGTATAGTATTCTATAAATTCTGAAAGTGTGTGGTTTTTTTTTTGTTTTGAAGCCTTTGTGTTTTTTATAAAACACATTGTATTACAATATTACCATGAGTCTTTTAACATATTTTAGCATTTTTTCAACAAATATAGTGCATACAAATATGATTTTTACGAGTAGTTGATGGGATAAATAATGCCTACTCCACCTTGATGGTTCACGTACAACGGAATATCACAATAGCGACACTGCACCAACTAGGATCAACTATATGTAATATTCTCTGCTTTAAAACAACACTGTATCGTGTATTATATTATTATGCTATTTGTAAGTATATTATTATATTATAAAATACGTTTAATAATTAAGGTATAGACGAAGGCTATACAGTGGAAGCACGGTACTTACAATTTGTAAAAAACAATTAAGAACACAATAATTTGTATATTATAGTAGTTAAAATAATAATATAGCTACTGCAGTAAAGTATTTGACTATGACATAAATAAAGCAGACGTTATGATTAGTTTAATAATTTATAAACAATCTGTGCACGGTGCAATTGAATCGCGTAAAATTCTTGATTGTACTATCTGTCTTAAATATTTGTTAAGGCGATTTATTTGAAATAATTGCGCTGTAGTGGAGAAAACATACTATTATATTAAATGTATATTTAGGTATTACATTAATTAATGAAGGTCACGGGCAGATTCATGTAGATAGGGTCTATACCTTAGACGAATGTATCATTAATAATATTAGGTGAATATAAATCGTTCGAGTATTTGTAGGTTATAGGTACCGATTATGTTTCACTTGGAGATTTCAATACGTATCTGGTATATGCCTATACCCATAGGTGCCACTGAAATAATTAGTCGAACAACCTAGAAACAATAAACGTGGATTGTTAATTTTTTTTAATTTTAGTCCGTAAATCTATAATGATGTATACAAGTAATTTGCTGTGGTAAATCGTATGAAATTAATCAAACACCTGGACACTATATATTATAATAATGTGTGAAGTATAATTTTTACCATATTTTTTAGGCATACAGAACCGCGTAATTCTTACTGTTAAAAGAAACTATTAGTATTATTTCCGTGTCGAATATTAGATTCTGAGCGAACTGCAAAGAATTTATTATAGTTTTGTTATGATAAGTACTTTTTATTAGTGTTCCATAGACATCTTGACATTAGTAAGTCTTATGACTGGGAATTTTAAATAAGTTTGTATAACGAAATAAATGCAACCCTAGCAAACGTTATAGTTATTTTTGCTAAAACAAAGTCTCATTGTGAAGGGATGTGTGTAGGAAACTAAGCAACGATAGTTTCCTTAGTAACGTATTAATCTGCAAAGTAAAAACTAGCGGAGTGATATGTTCCCGAACACACATGCAAGAATTTCCAAGTTGAATACTTTACAAACACAAAATTATAAATCGTGCTTTTTGTATCATAGACACAAACCATTACTTATAATTACTTGCCGACATAAATAAATAAACCTCAAGATCAAGACATAGGATCAGTAATATGTTTTATGACCTGTCATAACACATATTAATAATTGTTACTAACTTTATGAATTTAGATTCCAAGGATCGTAAAAGCGACAAAACTATTTCAGTTTTTTAATTACACGTGTTTGAGGTTGGTAGATAGGTACTTAATTTGTTAACGTTTGCGATGCAGTTCAACGCCCTGGAAATTGTGTGAATTCTGCAAACTTAAACAATAGAGTCAGATCGTAATTATTTATCATTACAAAAAAAAAAAAAAAATATGTATTAATTTTACTACAAGTTTGTCGTCTTCCTGTAACGGCTTTAAAACGTATAATGTAGTTTTTAAGTGCAATTTAAATTTATTGATGAATCATCGCCTACAATTTATCTTACAATTTTACCTATGATTATACTGTTTATAGTTAGACTTTCGTTACTGTATTTATAACATACCAGTACATATATATTTATTTTATAAATATTAAAAAGAATAAGAGCTGATATGACTGATGGGTATACCACTGTTGTAGGTGGTAAGTTGGGAAGTAGAATACATTAGATCGTTTAATTTAAAATAATGCACGATAAACCATTGTTAACAAAAAACGATACGGAACAAAGTTCAGTTATACATAATATGTTCTGATGTTTAAATATTATTTGAAAGTTCATATTATTTACAAGTTTTAACAAATTTAAATTTAAAAAAAACTGCTACATTACGTGCAACTTTTATTTTTATCACTAAGTACAACTTATAATGAACATCCTGTTACATTTTTAAGCAAAATCAAATAATTCTGATCACATAGTACTTACTAAAAACTACTACTACTACTGCTACTTTGCTACGTAAAATAACTTTAAAATGTTAAATGCCTGTAAATAGCTCAAACATATTTTCAGAATATTTTTAAAATGTTACCATGTATAAAAAAGTCAAATATAAGTTTTTTGTCAAAATTTCAAGTCTTTCTGAAAATGTTTAACTAAACAACTGAACAACAAAAAAATTGAAAATAATGATACAACTATTTCCTTATATTTTCTAAGTTTTTTCAAGTTAGTAAATTGTTAAGAAAACTACAAGGCAAATCAAAATACGACTTTCTTATTCACCATTTAGATTCGAAATTCAACAAACAAGGTTTCTAAATATATATCAAATATTTGTGGTAGAAAACAAAACCGGACATGCATAAAAAATATATTATTAGGGTGTAACGGAAAGATGTTAATTTTTAGATTCTAAGCGAAGTGAGAAATGTATTATTATTGGTTTTACACTTTTATGTTATAATGTGATTTTTCGTGTCTATAAACAAATTTTCAACAAAATACAACGTTCTAATCTAAAACTTTATAAGAACTTTTTTGTAATATGATTGTTTTTGTTTTATTTGGTACAGAGATAATTTTTTGATTTTCCTATTAGTTTTCTTAATAAATGGGAAAAACTGGAGTCTGTTGTTTTAAATTTGTGTTAATTTTTGGATTACCTTGGAAACGAGGGAACAAAGACTAATAATAATCTGCTCAGATAAATTTCGTTAACAATGTTTTATCGTTGCATACAAATGCAAATTAAATTACTCTATATTTTATATTTCTTTTCAACTTTTTTCCTTTTATAGGGGCATACCGATTAGATGTATAGCTTTTATTTTTATTATTATTATTATAATTCATTTCGAATTTTGGAGAATTTTTTTTAAAAATTCTGCTTTTAAGTGATCGAAAAAAGTGAGAGTTAAATTGGCTCAAACGAAGCAATATGCGAGACAGCTAGTAAAATGTATATAAAAGCATCGGTATATTATTAAATTACCACATTATATTATTAAAAACGAAATATATTACTTTCACGACAACGAACTACGTTATCAACGGATTTAAAAACCTGCAGGTACCTACCTACCTATTTCTTTACACGACATTAAACATGCATTGTCGATCCAGAATTTATTTGTTCCGATTGGCCGGGTCGCCGTTGCAGCTCAAAGAAGTTTCGAAGCTTTAAACAATCACGCGTCAGTTAAATTTGCCGTGAAAGAAAATGCATCAGTCCGATCCGATAAAGCGAATCAGGAAGAAAATTGATTATTCGGACGATATATCAATATCAATTAGATTTCCCCGTTGTTTTTCTAATACGTCCGATTTACCGTTACCGCAATAACGTACCGATATTGAGGAGATTACTTTTCCCGTCGATTGAGCGCTATAATTGTCATGGAAACACGTTTAAAAATTCCTTTTACCTATGTACGAAAACTATTTTATATGAGTGCATCATACTTGCCGTTCCGTAAAGTAATGTTAAACGACTAGATAACAAGAAATAAAACTACTTGATTACTTCTTTCGAGTCTTTCTTCTCGGTTTAAAAATTTTAATTAAAACCAATTGAAGTAGACACATGCTATAAGAATGCGTATATGGAAATTGATAATTCTGATTTATTTGCCTTTATTTTACCGTACGTCACACAGAATTTACACTGTTGCAAAAAAAATTATCTTGGAAATTTCAAGTCTTTTATGACCAAATTGTTGAAATTAAAGCTGACTGCTAAGCAGAGTTACATATTAATTATTATTGTTGATTTACTTTACTGCGTCAACAAGTATCATCACAAAAAAATACAGCGCTGTAGAACCACTATTTTAAACGCTAATAGAAAAAAAAAAAGGCCTACCTACAGTGTATAAAATAAAATGGATTCAAACCACTGAAGGATCGTGCTCGTTGCGTTTAACAAATTATTAATGACCGTTTGCATGCAAAATTAGCAAGTCTTGACAATTCTTAACAAACTAACAGGAAACATAGCAAAAACGTGCTTACGCGTACTGAGTAGAAGTAACTACCTAATACTTTTGATTTTAGAGTAATTTAATATTCGTTAGTTTATTGAATTAATAGGTTTTCCAAACACACTTTATCCCCCCACAATATCCCCGTCCTCCAAAAAAGTGACGAACTATACTTATACTAATTTTTACATCGATTATAAAATTACATAATTTTTATATGGTAATTAAAATTATTATCAAGTATTAAGTTTTTTTTTTTCTATATTCATTCTGAAAGGTTTTATAATTGTTAATTATTGTATGAGATTTTGTTTTTTTTTTTTAACTCGATAATATAATAATTACAATCCATAAACAAATAATACTTTGGGTATTTGTGTTATTTGTTTTTGACGAGTCATCATTGTATGCAGGCATCATCATTATGTGCTATTAATTAATAAACAAAAATCGGTGTCAAAAATATTATTATAGTATAGTAGGTAGTTAAAACGTAGCTATAGTGCGTCAGAAACAAACAGCGTGTCTGAAAAAACAAACATTAAAAAATATGTGTAGTTGTGACAGTAAAAGATATAAGAATACCGAATAACATTAATTATTTCGACCATTTAACAATAATTAATATCAATAATAAAATACGAAAAAATAAACAATATTGTGATTGTTTTGATTTTTTGTTTTTCGATCAAAATGCAAATCTCACTGCAACTATATTTTGAACATATTATTTTAAAACGTATTAGATCTTTAGTTAATATTGGTTTTTTTATCGGTAATATATAAAATATAGATAATAGTATATTAACCTGACCGGTTAATAGTTTTTTTTTTTTATAAACTCATGTTCATAGTCTACTTTCATATAAAACAAATTCCGTCGAATTTACGTGTTCAAGAAGAGTACGCAATTTTCCTTGACATTTTTGGGCTGTTCGTTTTAATATTAGACTGAATCGTCTGAACTAATCTATTATAAACTATTCAAACTTAATTACAAGAATACATTATCTATGTTTATAGTTTTTCGATATTTTAATTTTCTAAACGAGATATAAGAATTTATTGGTTTTACGATGATGTATAACAATAATATTATTTTTTTTTTCATCTGTGAACAACTTTTCTCTCAGAAATTTTTCTCCAGGGGAGAAAATACGAAGGAAAAAACTCCGTTGAGAATCGTCTTTCGTTTTTAAAGATTAACCTTCTCAACTTCTCACCTACAACCACAGTGGCCAACCTATCTTACGAAGTATGTCCGTATCTTTTTAAATTGTGATATTTCACTGCATATCTTGACTTGTTATCAACCATTAAGATAAGGACATTAACTGTGCGACGTTGACGCTATTTTTTCGATATTTAAATTTTTTAAGAGAACTATATAAGTATGTGAAATATCACAATCAATCATACTCATGTCTCACCATGTCGTACGTTTGTAAGACAGAGACGGTACATGCGATCATGGTATCTTAACGTAGATAGGTTAGGTGTACTCGCCATCATCATTGGATATCATAATATAATTATACATAACTAAATAATAATATAATAACTACTTATATTTTATATCGTCGTGCTACAATTGGTGTCTTTATTACTCGTATTATACTAATAAGCTGATAATAATATTATTGTTGTCTAATCATCGCGTGCGCGTTTGTCGTGAATATTGCATACATTTTATGTTATTTATTGTGCCAAGTGCACTTATATACAGTATACACTGGCGTCACCGGCTCTAACCGTCAAACGAAAACAATAATAATAATATTCTACGGCTATAGAATGTTTTTTTTAATGATCAGCAACTAGTGGTACCCACCTAATAATATACGACTTACAGCCGACAACCGACGGGTGGTTTAATCTTTGACGATTCGCAATACGATAATAACAATAAGAAGTAAACAACACTAGACACAATCAACATAGGTACCTACCTACCTTACTAATAATTAGCTGACGTCGCGTACTTAGTGACTATACTTAAATGCCAATTATTACAATCAGACACGATCATCACAATCGTATACGTCTCGTTATTTTGAGATGTTATCATACAGGATTATACGAGTGTTTTCGAATAAAAAATACTGGGTATTTTAAACTGAATGCACATATTGTGTATAGATAATACTATACATAGCCATACCTAACCGTCCAATGTTCGAGTGTAAAATGACATTTTTTTTTTTTATCGACATTTTCATATATTTGTCTCGTTTAAATTACTTGTATTTAAATAATAGCGTCGTAGGACGGTCATAGCGCGGGAAAACGGAATGTTTTAAATTATGAATACAGATTATTCACTCCATAATGTTTTTAAGACATTGAAATTCAAACTATGTAATGATAAACTTTTAATTTATATTCATTTATAGTTGGATTTTGAATTTTTTCCAACAACCGTATGTAGATTAAACCGAATATTAATAATCGAAGAAAGTTCTTAAGATGATCTTTCGGTGATCACCAACTATACCTACATTGTATTTAATAATCGTTATTGTTAATTTTCTTTTAACATCGCAAGTTTTTAACGTAACTGAAAAAAACGACTACTGATATTATTAATATTTTGGCCGATTTCGACACGCTCGGTGAATATAATATTATATACGTGAAGAGACGGCCGCGGCCGTGTTACAACAGTATATGATACTATTATAATAGATTATGACAGGCACGTTAAATATGATATTTTTTTTTTTATGTTTTCTAGTTATTCGAATGTGAATGTAATTGTAATACGCGGGACAGATGACGGTATAGATGATGACAGATGAGTATTATACCATTATACAATATAGGTATATACATATATTCGGTTTTTTTTCGAGACTAACCAATCATATTTAATAATATTATCAACATAATATAATTTGAGAACATTGGACTTTGTGGCCTCGTGTCCAGAGTTTACTATATTATGAAAGTACATATATATTCGGGAATTATGGCGAATATCTTAGACATATTTTTTTTTTTTCTGCATTGTGTCTAGATAGTTTTTTCTTTTGTGTATATGTATCGTGTATCCTTTATAATATTTGTATTTTTTTTTAGTAATTAAAATAAATAATAAATAATAATACATTATAATGTGTTGTATAGAGACACTCGTAATTTATTCGAATATAAGGTTTAAGTTATTTATTTAGTGTGGTGTTTGCTAAATACTTTAATACTTTAACTACAATTTTAGTAAATTTTTATTTTAATTTTACTAAAAATAAATATGTTTAAATCTGTTACATTTTATAAACCTTGTATCTTATGTCTCCATAAAGTAAAAAAAAATATCCGATATCCAGGGCCGATTTGAAGGTAGTGCTGTGCACGCGCACAATCCCTAGAGCTTTGAAAGACGTTATCATAGCTAAATAGAAATTTCACATTTAAGAAAGTACAAATTAAAACTAATGAACTAAAAATAATTGTATTGTAAAGATTTTTCTACGCTTGGTATTGGAAAATGAAAAAGCCAAAAAAAATCTTATTGAGGCCCCGCAAAATTGACCGCACAGAGCCTCGATTTTTTTCCAAACCTTGTGACGGTATCATTCCAAAAATGTCGAATATAATAAATAATATTTATACAGAGATGGAAATGTACAAATCGATAAACCTACATCGGCTACATCTTTAGTACATGTTGTTTCTACAAACATGTTTTTTCTTCGGGTATCTTACAGCGTATATTTTATTCGACCTATTGGCCATCATTATAACATTGTACATATTTCTGCCGGTATGTATTTCATGGAATCACCTGTAAAACTAATAACACCTATTGCATTCGGATATGCGTTCGTAATATTTATTGATTGTCATAAATCTACATAGGTGTTGCGGGTGTTTTAAAATATTATTATATTGGTTAGACGCCAATGTTATTAATTAAAATTAACGCTTAGTAAGCGTAATTATTATAAATATGTAATGTAGTAGTGCGATTTCGTAGGACAGCGGAATTGAACACGAATGGTTTCTTACGACGACCGTGAAAAATAATAGACTCGATCATTTTTCATGTTTTGTACACAATATGTATATAATATATAGTTAATAGGAAGTAAATATAGCATCGGATGCGTTTTCGCGATTGTTTGATTGATTTCTCAATGATATCGTAAATATTTCACTTTGAAGTACGTTAAAACTATAGTAGCTTTATTAAAAGCAGATGCTAATACACGCGTTTCATACATTTTTCCTTTAATATAGTTGCAGAGTAGCATAGAAATTAATTTTTTATAACCTTTGCAAAACATAAGTAAAATTGTCACGTTGTATATTTCGAACTATTTTACTTTATTTTTGGTATAATTAGATCGTATACTCAATATATTTAGGTGTTTTCGTAGTATTTATCATGGAACTATCACAACGTTTATGTTAAACATATTTAAATATAATAATAATAATAATAGGTAATAATTTTAATGGATTAGGTATACATTTTATCAGTTTTAAACAACAATACAATCTGTCAGAAAAGTCATATTTACATTTTATTTTGTGCACTTATATCATGTTTAATATATATTATATCTATCGCCTATCAATATAATTAAATTAAATTATTAATATACATTATTAGTTTAGGACGACCTCAGTCACCCTGGCCACCCTGACTGACCCCAAATAGTTGGAATCACGGCGAAGGAAAAGGAGAAGATATAAATTATTAGTTGATATTTTATTGTATATTTTGATGCCTTAGCACATAATTTAATATAATATAATGATGTTTTATATGAGTATATTATTAAGTATATTTTAACATTTTTTAGAGCATATATTAAAGGTTTTTAGTGCATCGAAATCGATAGTAATAACTAAAGGACCTATAACTATAGATAATAACTTATTACCTATTTATTAATATATTATATTATTGTTGTAAATACGAATTGAAAAATGTCATTTGAAGATAAACGAAAGGTAACCAAAAATTTACTATTAAAGTATGAGTGCGTATAATGTATTAGTTCATTAAGTCCGATATATTAATTACATTGCAATTATTATTATTGCGCAATGTTGAAAAAGCCCCTTCGTTATTCACCTATTTTTTGTCATGTATCAAAAAAAAAAAATTTAAAAAATAATAAAACAAAATTGCATAATTTACGCGGGGGTATACTTGCTCGTATTATAACCAGCATAACCATATTGTATTATGTTTATTTTTATAGACTGCAGTTTTCTCTTCGCTGTAAATAAATGTTCAATCAAACGTCAAATTCGTAGCGATGACTTTTATATACTAATGTACAGCATTTACATATATATATCTACTGTTGTACCTATATAGTCGGTTCGAACGATCAAACAAAATTCGACCACTGAAATGTAGCAATATTTTATAATAGCAGGTTGGTGCCGATATATTATTATATTTCACGTGCCCACGTGGAACGTTGTCTTTAAAAAACACAAGGATAAGTATTATAGGCACGTCATAATTTATAGCCGAATCAAAAACGCAAAATTAGAAAACATTACATTACCCATTATGAACGATGTTATATGTGTGTACATCGCAAACGCCCGTAGTAGCTGTCGAAATCGCGAATTATTCAATACAAAATAAAATGTCTTCTTTGTCGTATTCTTCTTGTGGTTTTCAATCGTTCGATTGGCCATAGCTCCAGGACTCTATAATGTTACTATGTAAACTTACTTGTTTACTATGCAAAATCTCAACATTTTAAATTCTTGATAGCTATTGTCATTCCCGTGTTCTTATAAGAAATTTGTCATTTAAATTAAAGTATAATTATTAATCTATTACTATGTACAAAATAATTTACAATACTATTTGTGGTTCTTATGGATCTTGTATACAATTTGATAGTGTTTTGATGGGGTTAACAAAGTTTAATACGCATAACATGAAAAATACTATTCATAATTTTAGTGGTTTTTGCGATTTTCGTCAAAATCTGAACTCAAAATAATCACTTAACAATTTCAAACAGTTATTAACTACTCAAAAATATCCAAAATATTTTGAAAATTCCATCACACCTAGAAAGAGCTAATACGAGTATTCAATGAAAATGTTAAACTTCAAAGACTATTTTTAACCGATAAATAAAACCAAAAATCCCAAAATTGAAATTAACAGAAACCGGTATTCACGATTTTTCACAATTAATGGAAAAAACGGAAGGTGAAAATCCTCTTTTAAGTAACCTAAAAAATCAATTATGTACCAATTAGAACAAATTTTTTTTCAGTAAAAATGCTATTCTTGATGATCGGAGTAAGATTTGTAGTGAAAAAGTTGATAACAGAAAAATAAATAAATCACAGTAAAACCAATACATTCCTCATGACACTGAAAATCTAAAATGAATGGTAAATAATAAGAATATACTTATATATACATAAATAAGATGACGACGTGCTTCTTTGATCGTATACGTATACCTAACTTATACACTCGAGAAGATCGGTATACAAATGTATATTCATTATTGTGACGTAAATGGGAATTCTAGACAATTATAATTATGACATGAAAAACTGCAATAGTATTTAAATATAAGTGACGAATAAAAAATAAAACATTATTAACATAATTATATTATTATTATTATACAATTGTATTATAATATACAATAATTCGTTTTACTGTAAGCGCGCGCTGACTGCAACCTAACAGATTGCAATTAGACAAATATAATCAAATATAATTGGGCCCACTCTTAAAAAATATAATGAAAAAATAAAGCCACACTAAATTTAATCACGTTAGATCTATAACGTATTCGGTTCATAGACAATTTACTAAAAACGTCCTAAGTTCAATATTATTATAACGATATTATAACAATATTATTAAAAATTTTGGGACACTGCTTGAAGCTGCAGACTGCACAGTGAAATACCACATCTACCACGTGCGCACGTCTATGCGTTTCACCCATTTATTGCAGGTAAATGCATATAAATTGTCAAGAGTATAAGATGATTGAGTTTTTAGTAGTGTTGACTATTGGCATAAGCTGATATCGTGTATACGATACGTCGGTATAGTACCGATGTGATAAGGGAGAAGTATTGGGTTTTCAACCGATATTTTCGAGAAAAAAATGTCTCTGTAATATCAATAAACCAATAAACCATTAAAAATCGGGTTTTCAACCGATATGTCCGTTAATTTTATTATCAACTCAATGGTTTTCGATTTCAAATTTCAGATAGGTTATCGTGAAAAAAATTCATATCGGCTCGCCACTAGTTACAAGCATCCGATTCAGTTAATTGGGATGACGACGGGGAGAACACAACGATATACAATAATATAAGTCTTTATCAATTATTGTAAAATTTCTCAATTTCACTTTAATATCGCGTTAGGTACCGTGAAAACATTACCGTAATTGTTTTTACGTAGTGCGTATAAACGAATTATAAAAACAGTCTATAGCCGATTATTACGTGATTAAATTCATTTTAAAACTATTACAACCGGACGACCTCGCGCCAATATATACAATTTTCTACGTGATACGATACGATACGATACGATACGACGAAATAATATCGTGTGTGCGCCAGGTTCTCGAAATATTTATCTAAACGGTTGAAAATCGATTACAACCCCCTCAAACTATAGAGTTTTCGATATTAATAAGTAAGTAGCGGTCCGTGCAGGGCGTCGTATTTTACTGGCGGCCGCTGTTATTGTAGTTATGGGCCGCGTGATTTATTATTGTGTCTCGCATATTTTTCTCTCGGTAAACAAAATCGAGAGTGATCGAAAGCGAAAACGGCTTGTGACTCCTGGACGCGGACGGCTACACGAGTCGCGTGTGTGCTACGCACGCGTATCGAAATCGAATATAACAATACAATTACGATTCAATAGCGGATTCTTGACCTATACCCGCCAGTATATATGTATAATGGCATTCGTAATACAATAATATTCGACATCGCTTCGGCACGTTTACAATTATTATTATATGCATTATGATGATTGTGCGTGAGCCGCGGGCACAGGAAACTACCAATCTACAGTACGTGATTAAGAACCGATGTCCGAATTTTACCGTCTCGGACTCATCAGTCTAATCATATCGGGTGTCATAGCGATATCGCGTTACTTAAAACATTCGAATGGCGACGTTTCGATAAAAATTAGATTATAAACGCAAATCACGACGTTTAAAGAAAGATGATAGTATTTCCGATGGCTGCACGTAGCTTTTTTTCTCGTTGTACGAATTATCGGATAAACAATTATTTAAAAAAAAAAAATAAATAAAATTCAACGGTTTTTTTAGAGAAATAAAATTAAACGTAAAACCCTCGAAAATATTCCCCATTTTTTTTTCACCATAGATAATAAAGATATGGTAGAACATACCTATATTAATCTCAAGAAAGGCTCGGTCCCCGGAATGGTGGCCAAATGAGGCCGACTATCGAACGTTAACGTTATTTTTGATAAGGTTTCTTATCATTCAAGATCCGAAAAATATAGCCTATTCGTGTCTTTATTCTATATCTATGGTTTTCACGTATACAGTTTGAATCCAAACTCGGATAGGGTCTGTAAATATTACACCATTCAACCGTTATTAAATAGGTATAGTACCTATTCTATTATATAATAGGCTCGTACTTATAGGTAATAGTACTGTACTACTATACAGGATGTCCGACGAATAAGCAGAACTCAAATGATACGTTACTATTATTTTTTGTTACTTATAATTTCGGGGCTGAACCGACTATCTACTTTTGATTTTAAAATGCCAACCCATATTAATTAACCCATTTGTAAATAAATGGGACATTGACAAGTATTGACGAGACATTACATTTTTGAGTTTAGGAAAGGAAGTAGTGGGTTATATTATGTGTGTGACGACACGGTGCGCGGCCTTTAAACGGTGTTCTACTACTCTCCGCCTGCCTTAACTTAAAATTGGAATATCCCGTCAACGGGTTAGCGAAAATCGAAAATCTCAACACCGAAATATGCGATACGATCGAACGGGTCCAGAGAAGGTTTCTCCAGATGGTTGCTTACAGACTTACAATTCCTTGCGCCCACACGACTACAACTTTGCTTGCGCTGGGCCTCTCTTCCCTTATCAGATCGTAGGCATGAGACGAGTATTCAATTCCTCTCTAACCTTTTATCAAACCACATAGACTCCTCGTTTTTACTTAGTGAAATAAGTTTCCGTATACCTTCATGTCACACTCGTTATTCTATTCCCTTTTCAATTGCACGCCTATCTTCTAAATTCCTTCGGAACGCCCACGCCCCAATGGTTCATATATTCTGTTCTGTAAACGCCGACCCTATCTTTCACCGTTAAAATCATATGTAATTATTTAATCAAATAGGTATATTATATTATGTACTTTGCATATTTTGTAATAATTGGACTTGTCCGTTTGAAAATATAGAATAAAAATAAAACGTATTTTAGATTCTTAGTGGAGCGAAGAAGCTTATGGTTTTACAAAGGTGTTTATTTTATTTTTTTTTCTGTGAACAACTTTTCAACCAGAAATCTTACTACGACTTACAATTATAGTACTTTTTCTGGAAGGAAATTTGACATGGAAGGTACTTTAAGAAGTTCATTTTTCGATTTTCTTAAGTGTTTTCCCAGAAAATGCGAAAAACCGGGAAAAAACACGGGAAAAACGCAGGAAAAACGGGAAAGTCAGATCAATATTAAACAATTTTTGTCAAAGCAAATATATGATGCATATTTAATCATTTTACCGTCATATGACATATATATTGTTGACAAAGCATCACTTTCAACTGAACTCCGCTTAGAATTATTTTTTCGTTAGCAATGGTTTATCGTTGCTTACAGATTACCATTCCAACTTCTCAGCTAAACAGCGGCTGCACCCGTCTCCATTATCCTATTAAGACAGCTTTTTAAACGCTAAAACGACATCTGTTTATGGAATTCTCAATACAGGTCGTTGATTGAAAATCGAAAGCGGATAGCGGTGCCGGTTTTGCCCCCTCTCCCTCAAAAAAAAAAAAAAAAAAAAAAAAACAAAAACAGCAATAAACAAATAACGGTAATGTAACGTTTTCCGAACCGCTCGACTCGTACCTAAAGCCGCGGAAAACAAAGGCGAAAAGTCAATTCTTTCCGAGACGTCACGACGGTCGCACATTCGCGGGTCACCCTGTATAATAGACGTACCGCACACGGCTATCGGCGTGTTTACGCTGTACCGCGCACAAGGTTAGATCGCGAACCGTCGCGCGGCGTACCCATACCGGCGGCTGTTGCATAAGCTCGCCGCCGTCGTCCGAGTCGCCGGAGTTGCGACACGCGCCCGGGCGCGCGCGCGTATCGGCAACAACCCAGTAGCACACTTTATAGAAACGGAGCTTCCTAGTTTTTGACCCCATTCCGCGGGGACACACATAACGATAATAATGATAATGTTTAAAATATCGGAATCTGGTTTTTTCGTCCGTTCGTCTGTGCAGCGTTATGCGAGTACGGGGGCACTTCTCCGGTCCGCGGCGGTAATTATTTTCGCGCGCGTTATTACGCCGCGTGTGCGTGCCACGCCTGATCTTGCGATATCGGGTGTTGTGCGCGCCGGGCGCTGCGGACGTCGCCGTCGGTCGCGTCTGCGCCCGCGTCCGCCGGGCGGGTACCGCGTCCGCCATAGCGCCGTTTCGGAGAGACATTATAACGTTCACGAATAATGCGAGTAGTATTATGCGCGTATACGTATACCTAGGCGCAGAATACCGATAGTGATTGCCGCGGAGGGAGACCGCCGTCGAAAACCCGCGTAGAACCGCGAGCCCCTAAGCGACCACACCGAAAATATTTTATAATAATATTGGGTATGTTCGCGCGCGATTTATTACGCGTACACACGCGCACGCGCACGCGCACACGCACACACGATTCGCACTGCTATATAATTATTATGTATGGGTATTATGTTCGTTGTCTCCCCGTGCGGGTAACATATTATTACGCATATTACATTATTATAAATATACGGTACACAATTTCTTCAATTTCTTTACTTCAAGTTTTTTTTCCCTCTACATTTTTACACCCGATACGCAAAAATATTCAATGATATAATATAGCGTGATGTATACATACATCGATGACCTACACGCGTGTTCCAATTATTCTGCTTGCCGCGGTACGGGTCAAGACCATCGTCGTTGTCGTCGTAGACGTTTTCGTAGTCTCACAAAAACAAAAAAAAAAAAAGAGAGTCTGACCGATAAATGTACGCATGTCTGTAGAGACGTAATAGCGTCTCGCTGTATATATATATACACGCACACACACACGAAATATTTCACGCCAAAAACATTCTTTACGATAATAATAATGTTTATATAGGCGTAACACGACGTTAAATTTAAGTAATTGGGAAAAAAACGGCCTCAGTCCGACGAGAGTATTATAATTTCATAGTAATCGAGTGTCTGGAATTAACTGAAAATGTGTAATTATACATTTGCATTTACGTCTGCTGTTCGTATATAATTACTGAATGAATATATACTTAGTAGTTAATTACTATGCCTACATTATTATTATATTTTTGTTTTTACTATCTATACTTATTTCTATATGCTGGAAATAACACGAGGGATAATCCAGGGATCGGACCGGAGAAGTAAAATCCGATTAATAACGATTAAATAATAATAGATGTAGTTCATCGTGTTATTAAAAAAAAAATATTTAAAAAAACCGAAATGGGTATAAACAATATTATTAATTATAAAAGCTGAACATACTTCACACTGTGGTCAATGTCGGATCTGATGCTCGTTTTAGGGGGGGGGGGTGGAGTGAACTGTTATCATTGGTACTGATAAACACGTTTCAAAAGGGGGGGTCTACAATTTGTTTAATATAGATATTAGATACTCTTATATTTTTATATGTTTAAACGTATTCTACTGACCCCACTTCTCCCCCCCCATTTATAACCTTGGGTGTAGGTAATTTAAGTAAAATTTCGCCATTTTGTCACTCCTCAATGCCGCCGCTGACCATGAATAGGCCACTGTGGTGAGTAAGTAGATAATTCAGAAAATAGGATATATTATTATATATTGGGTAATTTAGTTTATAAATCATACATCTTAAATCAGAGTAAACGAAAAACGATTCTAAGTATAGATCACTGTTTCTAAAATAACGTCGATACAAATCTAGTTAATCCGTTTAAAATAAAAAGTAACTTCACCGATTTTTATATACATATATAATAAAATATAACTATAGTCGCTTAACAATAATTAAAATTCTAAATCCTATCAAGCCTTCACCAATAAACATTAATCAATCCAAACAAACAAAATTTCGCTAACTATAAAGTACGTACATTTTACCTCACCCCCATTCGAAAAATTATTTTTTGATAATATTAAGCATGTAATTAGCATGCATTAACGCTAAAATTTGCATGCCTCAAGTTGAGACGTTATACCGAAAAACCTCGGGGGGGCTGGAGAAACGTTATACTTTCTTTGATTTTTATTTTTTGTTTTAATAGGACCTGTGGTGATTTATATTCACCTAATATACGTTGAAGTAATAGTCCGTCTCGTTTAGTTATTTTAATCTTAAAGTTTTTACAATGAGATCGATATGTTAGGGAACTATCCAAAGTGACTCCTATATATTTTGTATTTTGGATGTTTTTAAGTTCTACATAATTTTAAATTACGTTTAGTTTGCGGTATCCTATGCTTCTTGTTTCCTAAAATGGAAAAAAAAACACACTACAGTAAAACTTCCATGTAACGGTCACCAAAAGGCTGGAAATAATGACCGCCTTTTAGAGGTGACCGTTAACGGTAGTTTTACTGTATTTAAGTTTTCATCGGATTCGGATTCTTTTGTGGAAGTAAAACCAACCTTTATGTGTGTGTATTAAGGTGGTAAGCATGGTATAACCCAGGCAACGTTTTCTAACGGCTAATTTTTCTAAATACAAGCACGCACACTCGTACACTCTTAATAATAATGATATACAATATATCGTTGGTGGTTTATTGTCATTTGTTGGTGACTTGACACAGTATTTTGTTCATGTATAATATTTAATCATGGGTGGAAAATGTGTATGTGTATTGTTTATGCTTACCTACATATAACAAAATAGTGCAATAATTTTTTTTCAGGGAATATTCGACTTAACTAGTGGATCAAGCTACTTACACACATAGTATTTACCAATGTTAAAATTTCTATAAACGTAAAAGTTGAGTTGAATTTGAAAGGTTATAAAAATAATATTTGATAATAATAGATTAAGAGTTTATTTTTAAACGTTTACATTAAAATAGATCCTTAGTGTTAAATAAACATTTTATTTAGATTAGATTGGAAATATTAAAAAGTTAATTTCTATTAAATGCTAACATTTAAATAGAGTATTTTTGATACTCTATCATATGATAATACTCAATAAGCCTAAATCTAAAAGCATTAATAATAGGTTACTAAGTTAACATTTTTCACACATTAAATTGGAATTGTATTAAGTAAATACTTAAATTAAATTGCATTGTCAATATAATAATTTAAGTACATATTTAATGCTTAGAAATTGATTAATAAAACAAATATTATTACGATTAAAAGTACGTCACGACCAAAACGGGTCAACCGAGATTTACTTATCATCTGCATATATTAAATAACATAAATCAAAAAATTTAATTTGTTAGGTAGTTGGCAATTAAATTAAATTTGTATTATTATTGTATTTGGTGATTACATTATATTATACAGTACCGTAGCTATTTTTTTTTTCTTGAGGGGTACTTATCATTTTTATATGAGTTACCATATTTTGTTGAACGATAAAATACACCAAAATAACCAGAAATAACTGTATATGCACTAGTATATATAGTAGGAAATGAATTGCTAAGACAGTTAAATTAAACTTGGGATTAAATTAGGTATTATTACGTTTATTAGGAAGAGGGAAACCTAAAGATGTTCCATCGTTACATTTTCTTTTAAAATAAAGTTTTGAACAAACCTTCTTCAACAATTATGACAAAATATAAAACATATAATGGACTTTTTAACATTGGTTGTCATTTGAAAATAAAAAGTGGATAGTGGACTAAGTAGACTGGATAAGTAGACTGTTAAAAAATCGTATTGATATAAATTCACTTAGAACAGTTTATTTAGCAAAAGTTTAATCAATAATTTCATATGGCATCACATTATATGGTGGCACTTACCCTTGACATCTAAACCCTTCCATAACTATATTTAATACCCTTATAAAATTAATCCTACACAAGCCAAAACTTTACCCTTCGCAAGATTTATATTCCTTATTCAATATATTTGCCATTGGAAAACTTATAATACATGAGAATCTTTTAATTTCTATGTATAAATATAGAAATTTCTTATGTAAATCTGAATCAAGATATCGAGCTAAAATTACAATTTTTACTAACTCTAATTATTATAAAAATATCTAATACTTAAACTGTATTAAGCCAGCTGTCCAATTAATAAATGTATTAAATTACGTAAAATATTAAATATTAATTTGTCTTCTTATTCCAACTTTTTCTTATTTAAAAAATGTATAATTAAATTAAAATTTAAACAAGTTATCATCTAGTTTTGCACGGTTTTCCCTTGTCAGAAAAATAACACAGAAATCAATATAAATAAAAAAAAAAATACCGAAAAAGGGACCTAACGGAGGTGGTGAACAATTGAAAACAGATAACGTTCTTACTTTTAAGTATAATAATAGGTCAATTCACTATTATACTTAATATACTAAGACTAAAACAGCACAAAATGGGTTCAGTTAAACGCAAATTTACCATTTGGTGCATTCGTCAGACCGAGGCAACAAAACCACGCGTACCGACCTTTTGATATCGTTTAGTGTATGATTAATAAAATGAACAAATTAAAATATTAATGAGACAAACCGCGAAATTCAAACGATTCTACACGTCTAGTTAGCTATTATAATCATAAGGTGTATAGTGTAAATATTTCATTATAGTTGACGAAACGTTTATAATCTTATTATTTAGTTATATAGTAAATCGAATAAGGTGATCGTTATTATGACACGCCAAACCGGTGAAATCAAAATGTATAGTTATAATTATATTGTATAATCTATTCTAAACCGTGTTTGATGAGGTTGTTGTGGTACACCGTCTAGGGTTGTAAACAAACAGTTTTTTTTTCTGTATTAGTTGTATTGGTAAATGAGCTTTTTTTTTATTTCCACAGCATGGTACAATTTTACAAAATATCCCGGCGTTTTTTATGTTATTAGGTGACTATTTGAAATGTCTATTTTTTTCGGTTTTACGCGGATAAAAATCGTATCATTTATTCTAAACAGTTTTTTATGTTCAAATTTATGTTAAAAACAGGACAAATATTGCAATTTATGTTTTCAATTTGTCTTGATTTTATACCTACCTTATAATATTACATCCTACATTCCTGACATACCTGCACCTACAACAGAGGACAACTAATAAAAATACTATCCTATACAAGGGACGCAACGACGAAATACAAAACATTCTTCAACAATTTAGATACTATTATAATCATACATTTTTTTCCAGATCTTTTGGGATATATCTATCCGATTTCGTTGGATCAAATGAAATCAAATTCAAGCTGTTTTATATAGGTTTGTATAATTACGAATAATGATTGAGTTCGAATTTTAATATGTATTCCCTCATGAGTCTTTTAAGGTAAGGTGTATTTTAAGGCTTTGAACCCCCGCTACCCCTCCTCCTTTGAATAAAACTATACGGGGAGGATACAATTTTGTAAATGCGAATGACGTTATATTATGGTATCAGGGATGTGTCTTTTGCGGGATTTCAACTTTTCATCACTGCCAAATGGTATTTGGCTATTTATATTGTTTTATAAATAATATATCTATAATTCAAAATTGGCCGGGGTAAATCGATGTAGAGCTCTCCATGTTCACGAGTATATAATTTGTATTTTATTTTTTAGACAGTTTGATTTTTTTTTTTTTCTTAAACGCTACTAAACCCGCATATTATATTCATTTAACTGCGTGCCCAGTACTGAGCAGTCGTTTATACAGTATACGGTAAAATAATATTATGTTAATAATTCGGATACCTAACCTATACCACGCCGTATTATACGTATAATATATACTTTCCCTGATTGCGAGCTTAAGGGGATTTTTTATTTATTACGTGTGTGCCTTAATTATTAAAATAATTAATTAGTTAAATAGGGGGGAAAAAAACTGGATTTTTCGGATTGAATCTACCGACCCAGCCCGATATAATAATAACACAATCAGCTCACCGCGGAACACATCTAGACCGAAACAAGCGGGTCATACTGCGAGAAAGATTATAATGATGCAATAATTTTTTTTATTATATATATATATATTAGGTATTGTGATGTCTTCTATATAACGAATGCGATTTGTAACGTGTCATTATAACGTTTTTTATAATGAATTTTGTGTTTACTTATATTATTATTATACACTTATACATTATATACTGTTCTACAGTAGGTTGTAGATAATACTTATTATAAAATATAATCTCGTGAAAGACAATTATTTTTTTTATTATTCCTATTATTCACTTATTTCATCTTATTCAATGAAATAACGTGATATAATTTATAACAATATTTAGCTGATTATAGTAATATATACCTAGGTCATATTATAACAGTACAAAATATAATCGAAGGGTACGAAACCCATTATTGAGTTTATATAGTTGAAAAGGTAAGATATATTTTAATATCTTTTTCGCTATACTCAGAATCTACATATACAACTCCTGTATAGGCACTTAATCTTTTCACAATATAAAATCATCAATTAAATTTATTCAAAGTTTCTAAAACACACGTATGTATTCATATTTCCGTTCATCTACTGTGCTGTTATTTGTTGCGCGGCCTTAAGAATAATTTTATTGCATTTTTTTTTTTAATCATAATACGATTTTCATAGGTTGCACTAAAATGGAAATATTAGTGATGTGAGTCTCGTAAATTTACCATGTACAATTTTTACCGTAAATTTACAAAAAAAATTTACGATTAAATTTTTTTACCGTTTAAAAAGTTGAGTAACCACTTTATTTGTATGTTTTTGTATTTTTTTATCAAGCTATTAGGATTATAATGCGAATCAAATTTTTATAAAATGATAATGACTGATACGAGCTATTGTGGTACCACATTTCGATAACCATTGCGTCTCTGCGATTGTTCTATGCCTTATATTTGCATTGGTTAGGTACTAGTAGTTTAATATAATACGAACCTGAATATTACAATGTAATATCAAGCTCCAGCGGAGATGATTGGGATACAAACGATTTAGTTGATAACTCAATGGACACAGAAAGTTTTTCTCCAAGATCAGATTTTGAAGAAATTATTACCATATAGGTGATAGGTTAACTTACGCAGTCAATTCAATTAAGAGTAAAATATTAATTTGATAACAGTTGCTGTTTTATTTATGTTATAAAATGTTTTTTATTTGTTATACTTTATTAATTATTTCTACTTAAACAAAGAATATCAGTTTATTTTATTTTATTTTATATTTTTTGTTTTGAAATAGGTAAAAATTATTTTAATTTTATATTTTGATGCATAAAATATTCTAAATATTAATAAAACTATATTTATTAATTGTCATTTTTAATAAAAGGATTAAATACTAATGCTTTATTTTTATTTATCTTGTCTTTTTTACATAATATTGTGAAAAAATTCAATAGGTACTTTATAAATTTAATTTTAATAAAAATTTACCAATTTTACCTTAAATTTGGTAAATTTACTGGTAAAATTACTCGGTAAAATATCTATAATTTTGTTTACGTAAAATCCACATCACTAGGAAATATACGTTTATATTACAGCTTTCTAAGATTAAAAGCGACGTACGCAAGTCAGATCTGGTCACTCTAACAAAAGATTATGGAAAAAACAAATACAATTTTAATAAAAAGTTCTTTCGAAGTTCTTGGACCACACATCAACCAGGAAACAAATATATTTGAGAAACGGAAAAACGAGTAACTGCGCAAATTGTACAATAAACCGAACAATAGAACGGTCGGCGAACATTCGATTGTTTATCAGGAATAAATGACTAGGTTTGATCACACCCGGAGAGTAGATTGATATACAAGGCGCTGATGGAAAAAATATAGACAAAACAAGATCCCTAGGAAGACCGATAACTCGGTGGAGTTATATAATTGCCAAAGATCTGAAAGCAATTTATCAGAATGTATTATTTGATTTGACTTAGAATAGAGAGAGAGAGAGAGAGAGTGAGAGAGAGAGTGTGAGAGAGAAGTGAAGAGACCTAATAATAAAAGTAGCAAAGATACTTAATTGACCAGTAAGCTATTACGACTATGATAATGAAATTACAATGAAATTTTAACAATAATATTTTATCTACATCGAAAACCCCGGATTGATAAATGTACAAATATTTTTATTTTTTTTTTTCTTATTATAAATTAATTATAGGAATTAACCCAATAGGAAATTTCTCATGTGTTAAATCTGCTAAAATCATTCTAGTTTGGATAAAACATCGGAGAAGGAGGAGGGCATTCGGACAACAGATATGGTTTGGGTACCAGTATGCAAATTAATAAATAATAATAATAATAATAATATTGTCTTCCGTGTTTCTTTTTTTACGCTACCAAAGAATTTAAATTTTATAATATTATAACCCGCAAATGATTTGCAATATCGATATACATTGTACAAAATAATGAATTGAACTTGGAAGGAGAATTTAGATTAAGGAATGAAGGAATTAATTATTGTTTATACGCCATTATTATTAATATAATTATCATCACAATATTATTAATAATATGTTGTAAATATTGTGTAATATTATATTATATTATATGTAGTATTAATAGGTGACCTTGGTTAGGTAACTTACGTATAATATATTAGGTTGGTTCCGTGTTGAAAAACAAATTTATTTATTATTTCAATCATTCAATATTCGCGATACATTGGGCGTATAATTTGTTTGTGAATATACGGAAATTATGTCTCGATACTGAAAAAAATTGCGCCAATAACAATAATAAATATATATGAAAAAAAAAAAATTGAAATAATATCCGTAGCTAATATAGGTACTCATAAAAAAAGAAAATGACAAAGCTTATAACTGTGAACACTGAAGTGTAGTATTTGTGAGAGGGAGGTGTGGGGTCTTTCGCGAACATTTTTTTGCTGATAAAATTATCTGGTTCACTTACACCCATGACAAATTCCCAAACACGCCACTGTGCGAAAGTACTTATATAAACACCGAGTATATAATTCTTTGGTCCCAATGAAAAATGGTTTAAATCAATTTTGTTTAGTTTCCATTACAAGCAGTACAAGTAAATTCATTTTTAAAAATTGCTAAAAGATGACATAGTGGTGTAATATAATTGATGATTGCTAAACGCAATGGTTCCTAACATCTTTTGTTCTATGTCTCCCTTGTAGGTTTTCAAAGATCTCGCTCCTCCCCCCTTTTAACAATAAGATGTGTAAAAAAAGACCATCATCAAAAAGATAAACAAACACATTTTTATAAGAAGTAAAGCCACCCGAGAAACTTCCAACTGTCACTCCTATATCCTACGGGATGCTCGTAATCTTTATCAATACCTGATAGCCGATCGTTATTAATTTTTCATTTTTTCCCTACATTCTAAAACAAAAACAATTTAATAAATACAAATTTGACTTCGTAATGACTGCTTGCGTCTCCCCAGCAATGTGTTCACGCCCCTCAGTTTGGGAGGCTAAACGGCTACATTTTAATAATATGATAAATACGACCAATGCATTTTTTTCCGAATAAAAGCTACATTGTATAATAGTGACATAAGGACGTTTTAATTTTCAGGTACGCGTATTAGAATATACGCATATCCACTAATACCGTTTAGACCGACAAATAAGTGGGGAAAAATTACAAAATTGAAAAAAAAATTCTGAAATTTACTTATGCTCCATCTCCTTGCGCAGCTGCGAACAATAAGAATATAATACATATTTGTGTACTTATAATCACTATAAAAACAAAAATCCACAACCGGTAAAATATACCGACTGTCACTACCTAACCTAACCCCTAGGCTAACCTATGCGGTTTAGTTTGCGGACGAGCGGGTACAACTCACGTATTCCATATCGGTTTTTTATAAACCCTCAAACAAAAACGTCATTATTATCGGTATTCGCGATATATTCGAGCCACGATGGAAGGGGAACGTATATACGTATACGCGCAGAGGAGAAAGCGATGTAATAATTATTATATTATTACACTATGCGTCATCCCCGACGGAACGCATTACGTGGTGGCCGACGACGACGACGACGGCGACGATTACACGGCGGTCGTAATTGCGTTTTACCAGAGTAATAATTTTTTTCGGTCGGGTGTACGACTGCACGGCAGTGCAAGTATAATAATAATAATAATAATAATGCAATTTTACAAGTACCGGTTTCCGGGCGAAATATTATAATAATATACGACTTACTGCTGGGTTGCGCGTGTATAAGTGTTTATAATATTTTGCCGTCCGATGGCTCGTTGTAACGACCGAATGTGCCGAAAACTAACGCGAATGGCGTAATTTCGACCGTACAACATTATTATATCGTGAATGCTGTTATTATTGCGCGTACGACCTGCACGGATCGCCCCGATCCATGTTTATCACGATCTCGCGGAGTGAACTCGATTATTGTTTTTAGATTCCGGGCGTAGCGCATAGGGAGCTATTGGTATTACTAAATTGTTTATTTTTTTTTATTATTTCTTTCTTTCTTTCTTTCTTTCTTCTAGCCTGTGGACGCGTTTTTACCTAGAAAACACACTCCAATTTTTACATACATCAACTTTTCTGAAAGCTCCAGTTGTCTAGACGGTACTTTAAAAAGGACATTTTTTGATTTTCGACGCCGTTTTTTAAATAAAAGCAATTAGGTTGGAAAAAAACGTAGGAAAACCTACAATTTCACGATTTATAAAAACACGGACGACGTTTTCTACCAGAAAAATTGATTTTATCGAAAAATCTTAAAACTCCTTTTTTGATTTACTTTCTTACGGTATTATTGCCAAAACGTTTGAGCCACTTTTGAGCAATTAAGGCATTTTAATTTCTGGGAGTTTTTTGGCTGTAATTCGAATGTGAATACACATAAATACTTGAAACTTAATAATAATACGTATACTGGACCTACATAGATGTGGAAACATTTCCAAAATCATCGAACGAATTTTTCTTTTTAATAAGCGTTTTGAAATCAAATTTAAACGAAAATCGCAAACAAAATTACGGCCCTTCAAACTATGTATTACCGAACCGCGCTCGGAATCATCTTTCGTCAAGCAATGGATTATCGTTGCTTACAGATATAAAAGAAATAACCTTATGTATACTACCTTCCCAACTTCTGATCTACTGCAGTGGCCGCTGCCATTCCTAGAATCAGCTCTTTTTTTTTTTTTAGTTTTTCGATCGTTTAAGATTTATTCCAACACTATTTTCAATCGTTCACCCCTATTCTTCGTACATATACTTTTGATTTACAACCCCAACCTCCCCCCTCCACGGATTTGAAAGGAGAATATTTTTCTCGAAAGATGATTTTATTTTATAAAAACTACATACAAGCTGAAGATTCAATTTGCTACCGTGTACCGATTCGTGTTTTCTTTGCAGAGCCACTACTATGATCGAATTTATGTCGTATAAAACGCATTTAAATATTATATTATGTGGTCCTTTAATCTTTGACGATCCTGACTCCATAGTTATAAAAAATCTAATTATCTTTTCCTTTTTTTTTTATTTTATCGTTACTTATTTTATTGGAGATTTTTATTTTTAACTTTTAAGTACAATAATTTTTTACTGTGAAAACTCGAAAAATTATGTACACGTATAACTCGTAAATAATATTTGATGATGTTTCAAATGCACGCAATGACCAATATTTACGAAAAAAATACTATCATTTCAATAACTATGTTATTAAACAAATATTATTTTTTGTAAGTACATAAAGTAAAAATTACCTAACCGGCTAATTGTATAATAAATAATATTTCATTTAAAAATATTGTCGAGTTTTTCTAACATTTATATATAAGTGGGTAATTTTAACGCGGTTCCCATCATTCGACCAAGAAAATTATGCATTATTGATACTTAGTAACACAATAATATTATTATTATTATAATGTACTCGTTCTCACGGTTTTCATCGACTTGATACGTCGGCTGTTTGAATTAAATTAATTATAACACAATTGTTAACGTTTTGTTAACAAATAACTATACCCACGTATAATCTACCGACATGAGAAATCAAATTAAATCGACGATAGTAATTAACGTTTATATTACAATAGGATTTGTTAATATTCCTATTACATTATTAACCGATAATTTAACGATTTTTCCGCTCTGCATAATGTAATGCTACTATAATACTACTTTGAATATTAATCACGGCATGCATGTGCATATCTGTGGTTCACTATAAAAACATTAAGTCTCTAATATTAGTGTACCCAACAAGCGGATACCAAACGGACATTTTCTTTCTTTATCTAACTTTGTCTATCTGTACAGTAAAACGTTAAGAAAAAATATTCTGAAAACATTTAAATTCAACGTGAAATAAGCACGAGATCGGTCGGACAACGTTTCAGTCTTCCAAAAAAAAAAAAAAAAAAAAAGAAAGATTTAAAAAATTATAATAACGCTAAAACTGAATCCATTGATGGACAAAATATTCATCTACGTATACAAAGTATATCAGATATTTTTAATTTAATCATTTCGGATTCCTTTAACGCTCTCATTAAAAAAAAAAAAAGTATTGAATTTTAATTCAGAAAATAATGTATCCATTATGCAATCTCCGCGTATATCATAATACTTGACGTGTTCGTCGTGTTGCGGACTTTTCATTTTACAACCGTTCTAATAATTATACCGTAAACCGAATACCGCCACAGATATTATTATTATCACGATGGTACCTATATTTTATTAGAAAAGAAACATACAAATTTTATCTAGGTATTATGTAAAGAATACAACAAAAAAAACAACCGATAATTATAAACATATAGTTTATGTCCTGACGACATCATAGGTATACGCAGTGGATAAAAAGTAAATAAACGGGATAGGTAACTAAAACTGTAATGACTTGAAAACATGTTCGTATGAAAAAAAAACGAAAAAACATTATTATAAATATTAAATTACATAACGAAAGCGTTGTCGGGAGAAAAAAACGGAATTGACATCATATTTTCAAAAAATAAATAAGAATTCTTAATCAAACAAAGATGCGAGTATACACGAGTCGATTTTGCGACTTACAATAACTCGGGATTGTAAGAGCTCGTAGACTTCTAGGTCAAGTATTAGCTAAATTTAATCTGACTACCCACACATCACCATCATAGGTACGAGTAACAAACTCGGATAGTTCTTTTTCTAAATTACATAAGTCTACCTTTTTTTTTTTTTAGTTTTTGTTCGGTCATGCGGATAAAATTGTTTTGGCCCAGCAAAACTGTTCGAATATTAAAGTGTTATACTGAGTATAGTAAAACAAATTAAGCGTATTTTAGTCAGGGGTTTTATTTGTGTAAGCGGTTCTAAGTTCAAATACACACGAAAATCGTAAAAATCACGGCATTTCCAAACACGCGAATAAAATTACTCGGCTATAAGAATCGATTTTCGTTAGCGACGATTCTACACTCTACAGTCGAGTACAGATATAAATTAAACAACTAGTGTACACAATAAGTGTAAGTGTTGTTTGTATACTTTCCCGACTTTCCGCCTACAACACATGGATGCGCATGGCCGTCGGCCGCAGTATCGGCTGTTTGTCCTTAATACATGCAATACCTATACGGAAAGTGGAAACGAATATTATGATATAAAATATTTGTTTTATGTCGAAACACAATAATATCGTTACGTCGTCGGTAAGTACATCTGGCGATTATAATACGCCGCCGTCGGTTGAACGTCCGTCGGAAACGAGTTTTTAAATACCTGTACTCTGTAATAATACGAAAATACATCACGCGATTCGACTGAGAGAATACGACGACCTATTATAATATAATTTTAAATAATCCGTTCGTACGTCTTTCGAGACACGCGAAAAACAAAATGTTCCCCGAGAATCCGAACGGCTCTGGCACGCTCACATCATTCAAGCCACACTGCAATAATGCAATATGTATAGATAATAACAATAATAATAATATATGTAGATTGTATAATTTTACGAATTCAAAATTTAAACAATAACTTTAAGATATTCAAAGTTACGTTCGTCGCGCTATTCATATAACAGATAAAATGAAAATGAACTGCCTTTCTAATATGCACCAGTTACATTTAAAAATTTAATTAGAATTTGAGCCTACCAAAAAATCGTTCTTGTTGTGCCAATGTTATTTGCCAACTTAAATTGTTTCAAGTAATATACTCCAACTAAACCGTAATTCAACCATAAATATTCGTTAAATACGTTAACAATATTTCGAATACAGATTACGGTTTACAATTTACAACCAATATGTATGTTGTATAGCAGCCTAGGTAGGTTGGTAAATCGTTTTCGTGGTTCGTTTTAGTTTCGAAATTGGTTTTGGCGATGACTCTGACCCCCCTCCCCAAATACGTACGTCTCTGTTTGTAGAATACATAGTGTAACATCCGTTACGTATAATAAAATATGTAGTATATTATATACACTTATGTTAATAATACTTTTTACGTATAGGAAGTTTTACCTAGATGTTTAAACACTTCAGTTGTTGAAAATTATGAAAATAATTCTCAATCTCAAAATTGTTAAAATTACCGATTGATGGAACACAACATCGAAAACGATTTAAGTGTTCCACAGCCTTAGTATCAATAAAAATCTACGGCGTGATATAAACTCATATTATTAATTCAAAAATGGCTCAAGTTCAAGTAAAACTTGGCCAAGTCGAACTGTAAATGAATACGAATCGGGTGCGAAAAATAAGTGACCGCGTTTGATGACGCAGGCCCCGACCTTAATCTTCTAAGACCGAGGACAATACGAACGCATGCGATACATAAATGTCGTTGACGTAGTTTAAATGTGTTATTACTGCAGTGCCCCCCTCCCCCCCTCCGACCACTGATAAGCCCATAGATATTATGATAAAAAATATATGAGATTCTCGTAATCGTCCGGGGATAAATAAAATAATATAATAAAACACAATATAACCGTAATAACCGTAATAACCGTATACCGTATACCGTTTACCGTACGCAATTTTACCGACGCACACTAACTGCGGTACCAGGGCCGCAGCAGCCGGCCGGTCGTCGCGTCGCCGACGTGCTGGCCGTTCCGACACGACGATCGATTGGCGGCGGCGGCGGCGGCGGTCCCGGGGCGCGCTCCGTCCCATAGGCTCCTAGTACGAATTCAGATCGACCATCGACGAAGTCGTCTTCATCGTCGCGAGTGTCGACCCAATCGCGTTCATCGATTTGTCACGGCCGCGCCCGTCCACCGGTCGACCGACCACCAGTTTACGTTTTGTGTTTAGAACGAAATAACACCGCGGACTGCGGCGGCTATCGCTGGCGATCGACCCGTTTCGAATATAACGCCGACGGCGACCCGCCGACAATTGTTGAGAAACCGAATTTGCGACGTTGAATCCCATCGCAATAGATTTTTCAAAAGGCGGTTTTCATAATTTTTTTTTTTTTTTCATTTCACACTATCGATATTATTGTTAACCCGTTATCGTACTCGAGTAAATATTCGATTATCGAATTATTATGCGCTTAATGTGCAGTACTACGTGCATATTATACGATTAACGCGACTGCAGCGATAAAATGCACACGGCGACTGCCATTATTTTATTACCCGCAATGATAACGATAACGTGCAGCCGATAATAATTGAACCGATACTTAAATAAGATGTTGCGTTTAAAGCGCCGACAGCGTCGGGAAACAAAGCACTTAAATATATGTAATTTTTTAAATACCATATAAAAAGGCGGCGAATGCAATATTTTGAAAACATATTCAATACTATGAAAAATGAACATATAGGTAAATATATTTAGTTTTTATTTAATTTTATCAAAAAAAAGAAAAAATTGGATTAAAAAATAAAAGCTGATACTGCTCTAATAGGCGTGCCACTGTTTTAACAGGGAGATTGGAAGAAAGGATATAATTATTACAGAGTAATTTAATTTACATCTGTAAGCAATGATAATCGATTGCTAACGAAAACCGATTCTGAGCAGAGTATTGTAAGCCGTAATGTTCCGCTGTAGCCAAGGGTTCCGATTAAAGTTTAAAAATCGTAAAACCAGAACACAAACAAAATCATTTTTGATTCGAAAATGAAAGTAATATTTAATTTATTGGGTTTGTAGTATTGTATATTATTACCTTATCACTTTACGTTTTTATCTCATAAGTATAGTATTTTGTTTAACAGTAATCATAAATCCGTATTTTCAACACAAGCTTATATAAGCGTACAGGAGGTAGATTAATCAAATACGTAACTAATTATAATATGTAATCTATAATTTATGTTTAATTTTTCCGAATAATAATAATAACAAAAAAAAAATACGATGAAAAAAGCATTTTTAAAGCATACAAATGACAGTTATCAATTATCAATACAATATATTTCAATCCGATTTAAATCCGTGTGTTCGGAATAAATACCTATTTAACGGAACAGCTAAACAATTTGACACTGTACGTATTATTTTGCCGGCAACGTCGTGCGATGAGATAAGATTTCTCTTAAATCCTTCAGTTTTATTACATTATTATTATTGTGTTTACCGAGGCTGCGCAATATCTGCTGTTTATTGTGTAATTTCACGTATACACACGACGATTTTGCATATTATGAAAACAATTTTTGTTCTCGCGGATATACATTTTCAATTACACTACTGTCGCGGGCGTATTTTCGAACTGTAGTTCAGGTGTACTCATGACCGAAGTCGGAAATATTGTACTCGGTAGTTTTTATACGAGTATTATTTATTGTTAAACGTATTCAAACACTTTTAATAAAATTTACATTTCTATCTGACGTGAATGTGTGCGCAGACGATAGTGGTGAGACCCGTCTGAAAAGTTGTTTTCGGCGGCCGATGTCTATACCCTGGACCCCCCAGCTAAACGCGCTTAGTCCGCACTTTTCGACAATCATGTGTTATTGAATGATTGGACGATAACCTCACGCATTTGGCCCCTAATATCCGGGTCTTGTAAAACACGCACATAGATGTTCGATCGGCCATCGAACTCCGTGTCATATTTATAGTCCGAATATGCGAATGTACGTTGCGCATGTGTGATTTTCCGGCATAATATTCGAATTTAAATTATTATGGCCCGAGGTGTGAATCACCTGTTATTGTACTGCAGGCCCCTTACTCATGCTATATAATATGATATATTGTTAAAGAATGAGGCCACACCCGTAATACATATTGATATACGATCGATCGGATTCGATTTTTTCGGTTACATAAAAATCAATAAAAACGTACTCGTGTTTATGTGCGTGCGATTTACCATATATATTAAAAAAAAAAAAAAAAAAAAACAAATAATGGGTATTTTCCTGCTCGTTGCGCTTAGATGAAACATCACGATTAATATTATAATATTATTATACACTTAATACGTACACATAATTAAATCTAAATGGGTTGTATTATAGGTAATGTTCGGTTCAATTAAATTATAGTTCACATGTTAATTAATATGTTTTTTTTTTTTTTTTTACCGTGAATACGCGATTACGTTTTGTATAAACATGTAATAATACGTTAGGTTCCGGGTAACTGATGTTAATTTAAAATTTTATTACAACTAATTGTTATAATAATCACCTTTCGTCGATTAGAAAATTAAATACTTGACGGTATACTATTAAAAAAAAAAAAAAAATTAGTATACCGAAAACTACCTGTGAAATAAGTATTTGTACGAAATAAAGCCGATAAAACGGGCGGAGCCATTTCCCGGCCAAACATTAAATAATATCGCAGCTTTCCCATACTCCATACTGTTTGTTTATCTCCGAAGAAGAGACTTTATTCTTTCAAATACTTTTTGTGGGCCAAAATCATGTCTATTTTCCTCCGAATTAATCAATGCGGTACATAATACACATTTGAGTTTTTTTTTTGCTATTGTTAAAAACTGATATCAGCTGAACATTATTAACAAATTATCCGATTAACCGGTTCATTATCATTAATTATGAAACCAGGTTTGATTCAAAACAAATATTTTCGAACAGAATATGAAATGCATATGTGTACAAATTATTAAGATGACGACAATAATAAATTAACTTACTTTCGTAATGGAAAACAATAAAAAGCGGAGAAAAATGGCATAGATTCAGTTTTTTTTATGAAGAAAATGGATAGTGAAAGATACCGACTACGGCCGAATCAATACATATTTTGCGTTAAAAAATCAATTAAGTATTTTTAGTCTAATTGCTAGAAAAATGAGTTTGGTGCTATATGAGGCGATGAACGTAAAATCCGCATAAAGACCGTATAATGTCAGACCATGAGAATGAGAATGATAGGATCGAAGAGGATTATCGTTTTAGAGCAGTATTAAAATGGTGGAAGGGAAAGGGATAGAAAACCTCACGTGGTAGATCCGAGAAAGGCGGATCGATGTTTTCGAAGTGGATCTGAGAAAACTAAGGAGACTGGGAAGATTGCACGATGTTAGATGGAGGTCCAAGGCCATCATAGGGTCATAAAGATGGCGTTGAGTGGTTTTGACAGCAAGAATCCGTAGACGTGATGAAAAGGCCAGACGGCCCAGACGAAGATCATATGGTGGGATACTGTAAAAACGTACACGCGTGATAATAACATCGGTATTTTATCGGTCTTGGCCGATTCAGCCGAAATCGTGCAACGTATTCATCACGCGTTATCACTGGTGGTCGCGCCTATTCGAAATTTCGCGAAAACCAACGCCGCAAAATCGACGCGCGCAGTCGTTTGCAGTAGGCGGCTCGAAGTGTTATTGCCTTTGATCACCGATAAAAATTGTCCGCTAACCCATCCACCCCAACTCAAAAATACCCACGTTCTACGCCAAATGTAATGGAATTTGTCAAATTTCAATAAAATGCGTGAAATTTATCGAATTTCCGCAGTCCAACACTCCAGTTTCTACGACCGTCGTTTCTAAAAACATAATCGTTTTTTGTTACATTTCTGAACACACCCACGGCCCACTCACGCGGTTTTTCGCGAACCACGTGATTCAAATATACCTTTTTCGAGCCGCCCCCGCGGGTCGTTCGAAACCGGCCTTTATAAAAGTTCGCACAACAAAACAGATCGCGTGCCGTAATAATATTTTACTGTCGACCGTCGGATACGTTAAGTAAAACAATGTCTGTGTGTCGTAGGACTGCGGACGCAATGAGTCCGTCGCGGGCAACCCGTTTGTCGCCGCGGCGACGACGGTAATTGTTGCAAGAGCCGTCAGCGCGCCAGCGAGGAACCGTGACAGAATAACGCCGCCGTAGTGCCGTCGCGCGAGCCGTCGCTGTACGGCGCTGACAATCGCGTCGGCCGTTCGCGGGCTTTCCGACCGAGATTAATGTCTCCGTCCCGGCGTGTGTCGCGGACGCGCGCGTCGGCACACTCGCCCGCTCGCCGAACCGCGGACATATCGCCGTTGTCGTTGTCGCCGTACTCGCGCGCGCATTTCGTTCAATTTCGATACGCGCGACCGGCGGAATCCGACCGCGGAGCCCCCCCCGTCCGACGGTCGCCGGCCATCTGCACGCCCATACGCGCGAACGCGTAGCGCGTTAACGATAATATGCGATCGTCACGGCTCGGACGCGTTCGTCAACGGCACAAGGCCGCGATGCCGGAATCGCGTTTAGTAGAAATACAATAAAAAAAAAAAAAATCAAACGGACAAAACATAAAACAATAATAACGACTGTTCGAACGGACACCGAACTTCGGACAAAATATGTCAAACGATTGTGCGCGGTACGTAAACGTATGTAACATCGTATGGTACGGATACGCGGATATCTGTGCGTGTGTGCGAATAATATGCGCGTATTGTGCTTAAACTGACGATTAAATTGGCCATAGAAGTGATTGCCGACAACAATTAGTACGCCGGAAGGTTTTTTTTTTTTTTTTTTTTTACTTTTCGCCCTTTGTCCCGGCAAACGTTCAATTCGTTTTGTTTCGAATGTAGGAGGTGTGTATTGATTATTTCGGGGTATCTGTGCCGGGCGTGCCGTTGCGATTCCCCAGTAGGTATCGGCTATTTTCGATACGTTTTTTTTTTTACGATTTCCGTCGACCCGCTGACGGAACGCATTCCGCTTTCGAGTTTGGACGCGGATGAACGGCGGTTGACACGCCGCAAATTACGCTCCGCCACTCGTCCCCTACGCGAACTCGCGAGCGGCATACCTGTTTGTCGACGGGTCGGCGGAAACCCGAAACGTCAACGACGAAGACGTGCATTCGAAGAAACCAACGGCTCCCGTCCATTTATGAAACGTTCAATACGCGTCGCCATTTGAAAATCGACAGTGCCGGTGTTGGCCGTTTCACCGTCGAAAAACAACGGCAACGTGGACATTGAATTGCTCGGACCGTTCGAAAACCAAAAAAAAAAAAAATTATTCCGAAGAAGGACAACCCGCGTTCCGAGACGTCGCAAAACGGGTTTATTTTCACGGGCCATCCCGTGCAAAATATTTTTCACGGAAAATTGCCTAACCTGACCGCGTGTCCGAGGAAAACATTTTAATACGAAATTGTCAGCATTACGGTATCCATTGGAACGCGCGGTCTTCCGGGGTAATGATTTACTACACAATGCACAGTTCTATCGAAAACTACTCGCCTTGAACGCGGACACAGCTGTGCGGGTATACGATAATATTATTCATTATTGGTGTATTGTCACGATCGGATTCGAACTCCGCCAATAATCCGCCCAACGTTCAACATATTACACGCATATTTCGTTAAGTAAAAGTCAGACGATTTTTCGAAGGTCCTCGGACATATGACGAGGCGATCATAAAACAACAATAATAACAAACATGATCGTTTTTACTATTAGTTGTCCCGCGTGCGCGTTGAGAGGACGTCGTGCCCGCGTTTATTGTCTCGGTTCAACTACCGGGTAACATGCGAAAACAATGCTTACGCAGAATAAGTAAAAACCAGCTTGGTTTTTGGTTTAAGATTAACAGTACCCATTATGAAATGCATAGAGAACGATAATTCGGAGGGAACGCCGTAGGCGTTATTTTGAATTATGAACTATTAAAAAACCTATAGTTATTTAAAAAACAAAAAAAAAAAAAAATGTAATTGTATGTGTCATATCGAGCTGTATATTTTTAATAATACGAAAACCCTCTGAAATCTCCTACAAAATATTGTTCTCTACACATTTCATAATAGGTACTTTTACTATAAAATCAAAATTAAGGTAGTTTTGCTCGTTCTACGTAAGCATTGGTTTCACATGTTACCCGGTAGTCGAACCGAGACAGCAGATGCGGGTATAACTTCCTCTTGACATACTGTACGTTGCTACACGGCCCGCCGTTTTCCGATTTATCGATTCAAATTTACCGCCGATTTTGTTTTGATTACCGACACTGTGTTTGCCGTAGTTTAATGTGTCGTTATCAATCATACGTAATCACACCCCGACGTTACCCTAGACGTTACGAGTCTCTAGGCGTACGAAATGTTATTGAACGATGGCAAATAACGTAAATAACAAAATATAAACTTTGTCTCCGCGTTTCTGCTCCCGTGGCTCCACCCTATCGTGTTGAACTGTTGTTACCTCGCATTTTGAATTTTTAGATTCGAAGCGTAGTGAGTTTCATTGTCTGTACAAAACTTTTCTACCAAAATCTTGCTCCGATTTTGAGGTTTTCATATGTAGTGCCTTTACTGAAAGAAAATTTTATCTCGATGGTACTACAAAGAGTATTACAAAGAGTAAAATTACCTTCTATTCTGTCTTCATATCTTCTCACCAACAAAAGTGACCAAAAATGGTTTTTTTTAAAGTGTTATTTCTTGCCTGTGATAACCAAATTCACTAATAATAACTGTTTATTTGCCATTCGTGTCCCCAAATCCACAAAAATAATTAGATTTTAGCACTCGAAAGACTCGGTGGAAACCCGGTTTTTAAGCGACCCGACTTCACTCTCGTCTGTACGTACAAAACTCCTGTTTGCCGAGCTCTGCGTGCGATAGTCTCGGCTGTGGACCGTGCACAAGCAAACACACAAACAGACACTTCCTTTAAATAATACAAATAGAACACTAAAGATACATTTTCGGACCCGGGAAAGAACGGCTTAAGATTGGAATTTTTATTTTTTAAATTATGGCTCATGTCATTTTTCCCCCCTTTTATTGTTTGGTCTAAATAATATGTGCGTGTATATTATATTCTAAGTGTAATGCACGTTATAGATACAGGCAATCAAAATATATCTAATTACTTACTACAATGAACCTATTTTTTGTTTTTGTTTATGGCACAAGTCATACAAATTATAATAACGACCAATGACGTATGCCATTGATAACGGTTGTTATGGTTTGGCCGTTTAACAATTTAGCCATTCAGCGATTACGCAATTATGACATTTGGCAATATTCGAAATTCAATTTAATCGAAAGCTATATGAAATCGACTCCAACCAATTAGTTTTTATTTCCGCAGGGACCGACGGACCATACGTTGAACGATATTTTGAATTGTTTCCATAATTGATCCTTAAACGTTCTTAAGATTAGATTATTTATTTATTTATTTTTTTTTTTCGGATTTTCATAAAATTTGTTAAATCGCACATTATCGCACATTTATCACACTAAACGCGTAATAAATCAAACAAAACACAAAAAAACATAGTTAGTTAAATAATAAATGATCGATTAAGTGTAATTATCTGTCTGACACGCGAGAAGTCTGTGTATAATAATAATAATAATAATAATAACAATAATAATATGAGAGGGGCTTATACATACCGACTGGTACCTGCTTAATATTTGTTTTGCTGCACACAATAACCGAAAGTCTAGAACGTTAAATAAAATAAACAAATCACGTATGCATGGTAGTTACCGGTGATTAATAACCGCTAATAATTCATTTTTGGTTTGTTATTTGATTTATATGGTATAAAACCATCACGCAATGCGTTGGTTTGTTGTAAAAAAAAAAATAAATATAATAATAGCAGCGATAAAACAGTAATTACACTTCCTCGTTCGGAAGTCGAGAATTTGTTACGGGAACGAAAGAAATTGTGGACGATTATATTAAACGTATAAAGAAGGATGAAAAAAAAAAAAAAACATTACCTACTCGCGTAATTTAAGCGGTTGGCACTAGTAGCGAATTCGCGTTTAGCAGAATAAATTATGTGACGTGGATTTGAAAATAACAGAGTGAATCGATCTATTTAATTTTTAAATAAAATATAAGCATTTGTAAGACGTGATATTTCACATAATCCATCTCGTTTGAAAATTAAATATTGAAAAAACACTGGCATATGGGCACACACATACTCAAGGGCGCGCGCAGAAATATAAACCAGGGGAGGGGGCCAAAGTCAAAAGTATAAGCCTTTTTTTTTACAACATACAAGTGATCATAATCAAATCATGAAACAATTAATATTTAATATTAATTAAAATGGGGGCCACGACCTCCACCGGCACCCCCCTGCGGGCGCCCTTGCACGTACTGTTCTTCCCTTTGGGCTTGGCAATACAACAATACGATTGACTATCTAATATTAAAACCAACGGCACAACGTTTTTGTTCTACTGAACAAACATTTTCTATTTCGTGCGTTTCTAAGACGTAGGTGTCAATCGTAGATTTCTTTGTGTTGTTTGATCGAACGTGGATTTTATGGATCAGAACGAAAATCGAAATCCGATCGTTTAATATTTTGATTGGAAAATTAATTTCCACGATTATAAACAAATACCGAATAGTTCTATAGGCACAGATGGTCTGATTTTTTTTTTCGGGGGGGGTTAGCCTCAATAGTATGAGTTTAAAAACTTTATAGATATGCTATTTATAGTACTCAATCGCGTGATTCGGGGAGCTTGGCTGAGTTTCTGTTTTTGGGAAGGTCGCTGAACCTAATTCTAATTGTCATCCTGTTAATGCATCACCGTATTTGCGTCAACGCAAAATTAATTTATTAAGTTTTAAACAAAATAATAATAATCGAATGTATAATTCATTTAGATAGTAATTATTGCTATTCATCGTTATAACATTGGAATGCCTAATCGGGAACGGTTCAATTTAAAACCACCGAGGAAAAACAACATTACAATACGTCCGTATGGTTTCGTGTCATGTTTCGTTATTGCTATAATTTGTAAAAAGCGAATTTACGTTGTACATTGACGATATAGGTACGATATTATAACTTTATATACACGGTGTGACGTATTAAACACGCACGTTTCTGACGTAAATTCTAAGGAAAAATTACAAGACGTGAAAAAAAAAAATATGTTTCATTTATAGAAAATACAAATTATAATGAGGATTTTTTTTTCTTTTTTTTTAAATTAAATCAGATTTAAGAATAACAGTTTTTCAAATGTCGGCGCTGACGGGCGACGCGAGCACGGAACCGCCACGGGAAGTTTTCAATCGCTCGTCTTGTCTCTCTTCAGAATGTCTCGAGGAATTCCGACATCCTTCACGAACGATCTCGAGTTTCGTAAACGGTTATAAAGACGGTGTTTGAAATCTTCGACTTTGAGGGTACCGTCGTACGAAAAAGTTATCTCCGCTCAAAAGAGGTGAGCGAGCAGGTCATGCTAAAAAGAGATTGATGGACAACTTCCGTGTATTATTATGTGCGAACTGCAACATCCGTCAAGGCGAACGCATTTTAAATGTAATTTTCGAAACACAAGTAAAAAAAACCGAATTTTTAGTATTTCCAGTAGAGAAATAAATGGGAGGTTTTTTTTTTTTGTTTTTCAAAACTTGTACCGTTAATTTAGTACCGATTTCAGTATTTCAATTGAAATTAACGAAACAAAAAACAATTCAATATCGTAATTTTGTTTGAATAAATTATTATATTTGCACGAAAAATATAAAGGCATACGACATGACTTTTATATTAACGTGAATAATTTATTTAACAATAGTAATACTTTGAAAAAAAAAAATAAAAAAACTATTCATTATAGAATTTTGAAAAATAACATTAATTTCAAATAAAAATCTAAAATATATACAAACAAATACATTATTTATATATCATAAATACAGGTACTACCCTCGCGTTTGTTTTACGAAATTCCGCCGTTTCGTACAATTGTCAATCTAGAATGTAATTGTATAGGAAAATATAATAAGATTTTTACTGTTTCTCTACTAATAAAACCGTTTTTTTTTATTTTCCCCCGTCACGCGGTTGTGTTCGTGTTCGAAATCGATCGCGTTTTTCTTTTGGGAAATACGTATACCGTAGCTTCGTTCGCGGTCTCCGGAAGGATCAATTTCGGTATCAGGTCGAATAGCCTATCGTTGTTTTTGGGATTGTCGGTCGCGCTTGCGTGCGGCCCGTCGTCTCTGCCGGTATGGGTGGGCCCGGCCTCGTATTTGGGCGCCGCCGTTCCGGGAATCTGAGTGTTCGGGAATACTTTCGTCGCGGTGTTGTCGTTATGGTTTAAACATTTCGCGGTCGCGTTCGCAGCGTTGTCCGCGTTTACGGCCGGCGAACGTATTTTGAACGACGAAAAGTCTTCGAAGTGATTGGACGTCGGGCACGCCGGATGAGCGCCCGCGGGGCAGACCCGGGGCACGGTACCGGGCGACTGGACGTTGTTCACGAACGCGACCAGGTCGCACCTGGACGTTTCGCGCAGTAAATGTTGATGACCGGCCAGGAACGCGAGCAACGACACGAGCACGGGCGTCGGCACGACGTGGATCAGACAACTCGATCTGTTCAACGTCGATATCAGCGAAGCGATCGTGGCGGGAGTGGACGACGCCAAAGCCGCGTCGGACGTGACGGACTTTAGCAGAGCGATCGGGACGGCGGGCGGTAAAACGCACAGGAATTTCGGCGACGCCGCGGAAACCGCCGAGACGAACGAGACGAGCAGGCCGGGCGGCAGGGCGTCGAGCAACGGCGGCAACGAGGACAACACGGTGAGAAATCTGACCAGGGTGCACGACGGCAGCAAACCGATCGCGGTCGGCGACGACGACAAGAAACCCAACAGCGCGTTCAGCGTGGACAACGGTAGCGCGACCAATATATTCGGGAACGTCATCAGTAGATTTATGAAGTTGTTGACGACGGGCGGCGGCAGCGCGGCGAACGTCTCCGGGGACCGGAACGCGTCCAGCAGCGCGGTGGCCACGCGCGGCGGCAGGGACGACAAGACGGACGGCTGTCGCATCGCTACCGTGGTCAGCAAGTGCACGATGGTCAGCGGCCGGACGGCGTTCAGCGCTGTTTGCGAAGACGTGACCGCGCCGATGAACGACGTCAGCAATGACGGCGATATGTTTGTGACCAAGTGCGACGACGAGGCCACCTTGGAAATCAGAGTGTCCAACGTGGTGCCGGCGATGGCGTTCAGCACGCACGGGACCGACGACGCGACGTCGAGCAATGTGGCCACGTCCGCGGGTCCGAGTTCGAAAACCGTTTGGTCGTCGCACAGAGGCGCCAGTAAGGCGTGCACCACCATCGGCTGTAGAGCGCACGTCGAGCGGCCCGGCGCGGGGAACAGAGCCGACAGTAATTGGACGATCAGCGATAACCGTACGTCTCTCAAACGCGACCGCGTCAACGACAATTTTATCAGGAAATTTTCCAACACGTCAGACGGCAATACGTCTTTCAGCAATCTCGGTGACGACGACAAATGCTTTAGGAGCGATTCGAGCGCGGGCGCCGGCATCAGGTCCAACAAACACGGCGAAGAGGACGCGAGGCCGACGAAAGCCGTGAGAAATTCCGACGGCAACGCGCTTAGTTCCGATTGGACGGCGAAAATCGCCAGCAATTCCGTCAGCACGTCGTCCGGCACAATGCACATTAGCGACGGCGATACGGAATGTACGGCAGTCAACAGGGCGATTATTTTCGCGTACGGTAAAGCGGTAAACGTGTGCGTTATCGCGACGATCGTATTCGCCAATATGGGCCGCGGCAGTGCGCCCAAAAGACAAGGGGTCGCGATCAAGACGTCTATTAAATTCTCGACGCCCGTGTATGTCAAATCGTTGACCGCGTTCAGCGATTTCAGCGGGTTCAACAACACCGTGTACACCGACGTCGGTATTGCGCATAACGCGGACGGCGACACCAAGGACAACGCTCGCAGGAACCGGATCAGCGGATACGCCGGCACGGTCGTGGTCGGGCCGTCGCCGGACGATATCAAAGCGATTAGATTTACGACAACGTCGGGCCGTAGGAGGCGCAGCGCGCCCGGTGACGCGGACAACGCGTCCAGCAGGTTGGCCACCGTCCGGCGATCCAGAGCCGACAGCAGACATGGGCATCCCGAAACGGCGGTCGTCAGCTCGACAATGGTTTTGGAACTCAAACCGCTTAACGTGTCGAGCGAATCGAACGAGTTCGTTATGGCGCGAATCGCTCTCGGGGACAGCGAACAGAATATGGACGGGGAGAGCGAACACACGCTGTCGACGAGTTCGACGAATATTTCGGTCGGCACGGCGTTGGCGACCGCGGACAACGCGGCTATCGATTCCAACAGAACGTTCAAAGTCGCCGTCGACGTTTGCGTCAAAAAGTACGGGCATTTCGCCAGCAAGTACACTATGTTTCTCATGTCCGTCGGCGCGCACGACCTCAACGCGGCGGGTTTCTCTGTTAGATAGTCGAAAAACGCGGAAATCGCGGCGGGCGGTATTGCGCACACCACGCCCGGCGCGCAATCGCTTTCGATTTTCACCAGCAGGTTTAACAGCAAAACGAACGGGATTTCGGATAAAAGCTCCGCCGTGGTGAAAATGTGCGTTAGCATGTTGACGTAAACGCTGTACGGTATCTCTTTGATGGTATCGCGGGACGAGTTGAGCATGGTGAGTATGTTTACGATCTGGGCGGCCGGGATCGCGCGCGTCAGAAACGGGGAACACGCAATGCTGGACAACAGTTTTTCAAAACAACTCGGACGCAACGCGCTCAACGCCGACGTTGTGTATAGCGGCGATAACAGTTTCCCAATGTCGCCGGGCCGCGTCTCCCGTAACATGGACGGCGACAGGACCGTTATGTTGAAAATCAAACCGACGATATTCTCCGGGGGTACGGCGCGCAAGAGTTCCTCGTCGGAGACGACGAACGCGATTATCCGGTTTACGGAACTCGGCGGCAATTCCGCCAGGAAGCACGGCGTGTTGCACAAAATGTCGATCAGTTTGACGCTCGTTTGATGCGAAAGCGTGTCGGTCACCTCGCGGGAGGTTAAACTCGTCACGTAAACGGAACGCGCGGAACACGGCAAATCGCACAGAAGATCGGGCGACGCGGACGCGATACCGTGCAGTATGCCGACGATTGCCTCGGCTTTGATGTTTTTCGACAGTCTGTTCGACAAGTCGGTCAACAGTTTCACGAGCACGGCGGGCGGCACGGCGCTCAGCGTTTCGGGCTGCGACAGCGCGATCAACAACGAAGACAAAATCGACGGATCCAGTATGTTGAATATGTACGGCGACGAAGTCACGACGGCGGTCAGCCGTAAGAGCGTCGTCGGCGATTGACCGGGTACGGCCGTGATGATCGGGCCGAGCAATGCGTTGGTGACGTCCAGCGGGATCGCGCAAAACAACGACGAGGCCAGTTCGGAGATCCGGTGCAGCAAATCCACTATCAGACACGTGGGTATGTTGCCCAAGAGTACCGGGGACGACGATATCGTTTTCAGCAACTCGACCACACCGGAAAACGGCAATTCGGCCAGTACGCGTCCGGTGTCCAGAAACATGCGGACCAGGAACAGGACGTCGGTCGGTTTTAACGAGCCGAGCACCCCCGGAGACAACAGGCACGAGATCAACGAGACTCTCACCGCGGGAGACAGGGCGCACAGTACGCCGGGCGTTTCGCCGTGGATCTTGTTCAAAAGACGGACGATCGTGGACGGCGGCACGGCGCTCAGGATTTCCGGAGACACGGCGATCGCCGTCACGAAATCGACCAGCGCGCGGATCGGCGCGACTTTGAACAGGGACGTTGACGAGCACAGCGAGTGGATTAAAGACGCGACGGTCGACGGTTCTACGGAGTGCAAATTGACGGGCGACGAGGTCAACTCGCTGAGGAAATTAAAAACCAACGGCGGCGGCAGGTAAGACAGCAAGTACGGCGACGTCGAGATGGCGTTGATCAGCGCGAGTGTTGTCGGCGAACTTTGCGGCGACGGCTGGACCGCCGCCGCGGAAACCTTCGAAGACAGCAGAGCGATTTCGGACGGCGACAAGTGAAACTCGTCGGATGTCGATGGATATTTAGATTCCGGTAATATTAGCGTATCGCAGTTGGTATCGCAGTCGAAACCCTATGAAAAAAAAAAAACAAAACAAAAAATACAACACCATAAATACGTAAAATTATATTATCATCGCGGTACGCAGATAGAACGATAAAATATAATATGTTTGCGGCCCTGAACATCAGTTATCAAACGAGTGAGGCAAGATTTGTCCGGCCAAACAGAAAATTTAACACGGTGTTCATTTTAGAGTTTATTTTCAATTATATTTGGTGGACAAAGAAAATCAAATACAAATCTGATACCGCCGATGGGTGCGCCACTGTTGTAGACGCGGAGTTCGGAAGGAGGATCCGTAAAGTTATTTGATTTATGTCCGTATACAACGATAAACCATTGAAAACGGAAAACGATTCTGAATGAAATTCGTTTACACACGATTTGTAAGGCCGTAATATTCATTATGATTTTCATCACAATGTTCTCTTTACAACATCAGTGTACAAAAAAAAAAAAACGACTGTATTATTACACTCTAGTTTTTATTCTTTGACCACTAAGTCCATAACTTGTAATGAATCTCGTGGTAAATTTTTAAGCGTTTACGTTTGGTCAAAAAATAATTGTATCCATCTAGAACCCACCAAATAAAAACTACGTAAACAACTTAAGTAAAGATAAAATGCTTACAAATAACTCAACAATCGCTAAAATATTTTTGATCGTCTGGAAAAGGTAAGTACAGTAGTTAGTGTTCTGATAAAATTTAAATTCTCTACACGAATATTTTTAAACGAATTACAACAAAATTGAAAAATAATGAAATCATTATTTTCTCAATCATTATTACTACGGTTTTTTTTTTTTTAAACTACAGAAAAGATCGTTCATTGACTTTCCTTATCACAAACTAAATTAAAAATCCAACAAAAAAGTCACTTATAATTTTTCGACAGGAGCAATTTTTCAGTTCGAAAAGTTGTTTATAGAATGAAAAAATAACATACGTAATAACAGTAAAACCAATAAATCATACGGTCTGCTCCGGAGCGCTGATAAGCTGTCAAGCTGATTATGACAGTTAACTGATATGATATAATTTTATTATTTTACAAACTCAACTTGATATTACGTCTTCTTTTATAATGTATACTCATTAAAAAACTGCACGTGTAATACCATTTAAATAAAACAAAAACAATTACCTATATGTTTTTCACGTGATGAATTACTTGATAAAAATGATTTGATGAAAAATACACAAACATAAGAATAGGCGAGCTTTTAAAACTCAAATTTTTTAAAAATATTTAATAGATATTTATTCTATAATAATGTACATTGCTGTAATACTGAAGTGTACATTATAATATTAGGGCAGAGTAAGACTTGTAGCTTATGTTAAATTACTTGTAATCATATTAAATATGCAAGTAAATATGCACACTTAAAACCTCTAAAATACGCACTAAAAATATCAATTATTTAAAAAAAATATCTAAAATAAGAAAACAATTATCCACTTAACTGATTTAATATGCCGTATCGAAACCAAAGGAATTTAAAACATTCTGCTTCAAACAAAACGTATAGGTATACCTGATTCTTTTACATTTAAAAACCAGTACCTGCGATACATTGATTGATTGATTAATAAACACAATAGATTTAATTGTACATTCCTTTTTCTCACACTAAATAATTAAATTGGATACTATTCGTAATAAAAGTAATACGTAGTTGTTTTGATGAATATTATTTTTATAAACAATTGTGCAAAAAAAAAAAAACCCGAATAAATCCCAAATAAGTATAAAAAAAAAAAAAAAAAATTTAAATGTCTCAATAAATCATACAAATACTAAAATAATCCTATTATTACATCCAAATTCTAAACAGTGTTGACTGTTTTATAATAACGTATGGACATATATGTAAGTAATGTAATTAATATAATATGTTTTTGTATTTTATTTTTATTCATGGGTATCGAATATCGAAGTCTAAATTGTTAACATCTCTGATATCTACAACTACTATTTGAATAATTGACTTTTTTTAATATCAAAACTAAAGTCTGATCAACATAGTATAAGTTATTATTTGTTTTTTTTTTTTTATACATAGCGTGACAAAATTCGTGCCTCTGTAAAGTCGACACTGTCAATATCAGGTCAATTAACCAAAAATGTATCAAAATTAACTTGAATATCGACCTGCAGTCTACAGTGGCGGTTCTTAAACTGTGGTACGCGGTAAGCAACATGGTGGTATGCAGAAGGCTATATGGTAGCAGTACGGAAAATTAATTCATACACGTCTGTACAAAATGTTTTTAATACTTTAATTACTTATTTTAATACTATTTTACAATGTTGGGCATTAACTAGTTAATAAGTTAAAGTTAAGTAAATTTAACTTTTTAACGTAATTAATTTATTGTTTTTTGAACTATTAACTTAATTGTTAACTTGAGGAATACAAACAAATTAACTTTTAATTAACTAGCGTTAATTATATATTAATATCAAATATAATATCATGAACATTTGAAAATACGAATTGTTATTGAAACATGTAATTTTTTACTGTTGTTGCCGGTTAGAGGTTGTAGGTAGATTATTACGCCATTATACTTGTAGTAGGTAATAGAGAATGTGCATTTTTTTTTTTTTTTTTCTAATTAACTTAACTTGAGTTAAACAATAATTTTAACATTTGGTCAACTTCTAATACACGGATAGATAAACTTTCAAGACACGTGTATACGGACTTCAAAAACACGTTTAATTAAATACACTAGCATTTACATTTCATTATTTAAGGTACGTGTACACGTGTATATCAATACACGTACCAAATCGAGAACCCAAGTACCCACTACCGAATAAAGATAGTCCGGCTCATTTAAAGCGTAGATGAATTTCATTAATGTATACGTAATATAAAATATTATATTATGTTTACATTTTTATGTATTTTATAATACTGTTGAGTTTTTTTTTTTTAAATTTCCGGACATAGGTACCTACTCGTAATTAAATTGTGCTTATTTAATATACCTATAGGTATTGTTCAATTGTTACTACTTGTCTGATTTCCTTAAATTTATTATCAGTGTTCGAAATGGAAAAATTTACGAGCTGGAACGCTTACGAAAACTAACATGCCACATGATGACTAACAATACAGAGAACGCATTTAAGTTAATTTATTTGTTTGTATTATAGTTATAACGTATTAACTAGGTTATAAAGTTTAACTTTTCAAGATATTTATCTTATGTAAACAGTGTTTTTATTATATTAGACGTTCGATTCGGAGCGTAACGACGGATTTATTATGGTTTTACTATGATTTGTGTGAATTTTCATTTTGTAATTTTTAAATTTTTTGTGTCTATTTTTTATGTTAAAGACCTTCTCGAAAAGAAATCTTTCTCCGATGTACCAAGTGTAGCAACTTCCTTGAAATAAAATGTTACCAAGTCGATGCATTAGAGAGGTTTTTTTTTTGATTTTACAAGTAGTTTTGATTATAATTGAGCAAAACAGAAAAAACATCTAAAAAACCTAACGAAAATAATTATATTGGTTTTACAATGATTTTTTTTTTCCTGTGAGCAATTTTTCTTCTAGAAATTTTAATGGGGTGGTACTTTAAGGAAGTCATTTTTTGATTTTCCTAGGGGTTTTCATAATAAATGAGGAAAACCGTGAAAATTTACGAAATGTATTATTTTAAAATCGTAAATATTACGATCTTTGAAAATAAATTTACACATCTGACCTTTCCAACTTCCCCTATGTCAGCTATTATTTTCTTATTTCAAGTAGTTTTTTTTATCAGATATTTAATTACGATTATAGAATCCTTTCTATTATAACATGTTTTCTAGTTGGTACATTGGAGTAGTCACTGGTCATTTTTTGATGATTTTCGTTAGAGTTTGTTTCATGTGTATATCGACATCGTGATCGCGTACCTGTACATTCTAATCTTTTAATTCGATCTTGCGCGTGATTCAAGTACTTCTAGATTAAACCTAGTAGCAGGTTAGGTACCCGCGGCCTATAATAATAATAATAAACATATAGTAATATATGAGTAATATTATTTTATAATTTTTTTTATTCAGATTTCATAAAGATTAATCGTGTATATCAGTGCTTCCCAAACATTTTTGACTCATGATTCCCCTTTTCAATTATAGTTTTCTCAGTACACCGTTGCCCTGACCTTGCAACCCACCCTTGCACCTAACCCGCCATTTGTTTTAATAAAAAACATATTGTGATCGGATTAGTATTAATCGTGGTGTATATCCTATTGTACTGCTAAATGTAACCAAGGTAAATAAAACCCAAGTATCAACAATTATCAAATTTTATCAAATTGTAAAGAAAACATATTGGTAATCTAGAAGTTATTTCAATCTAGTACTACTGGGCATCCACATCTTTCAAGGTTCAATTTGGAGAATTTTTACTAACTGAAAAATAGTTTTCGAGAAAAATCCAAAAAAATGACGCCTCGCAGTTTCCGCTGTCATTTAAAATTTATTTTAAATGACGATTTTAAATTTATTTTTAGACTAGTAAATATTTAAAATGGTTACGCTGCGCCTCTGCACAGTTACCGAGGTGCTCCAGGACGCCATGGCGCACACTTTGGGAACCGCTGGTGTACAAAAATATAATTGATTAGCGCTTTGTTATGATTATCGCATAATCGTGAGCAAACTCACTGCAGATGACCCAATATGTCCCACTCTGTTGACAATTACACTGTTTGTAAAAATAATAACAATAATAAAAAAAAAAGATAGCTGATACTGCTGATGGGTGCGTCACGGTGTAGGTTGCAAATTAAATAGTTAAAATATATTACCTACATAGGTAGATGGATCAATTTTATTTATATTTGTACGCAACGATTAATCATCGCTAACAAAAACGATGTTGAGCAGAATATGGTTATACATTTTTGGAAATGCTAAAATTTGTATAATTCATGTAAACATGTGAACTTGAAAAGCTTATAAAAAAAAAAATTGATTATACAACAGTCAAATTTTTGAGCATTTTTACTAGGCTAATTCAATATTATACACATAAAACCAATTAAAAAGAAAAAGAAAAAAATGTAGACATTTTCAAATAGTAAGTATAAATAACTTAAAATTCGTGGTTTTGGTTTTAAAATTATGCGTCAAGAAATTAAGGGCTAATATAAATATTTTATGAGAATGTCAGGTTTCCGTAATTATTTCTAACTGAATTATAGAAAACAAATTAAATCTAAAACAACAGAAACCATTATCGCGTGATTTTCCTAGTTTTTTTCTAATTGTAAAGGAGACTATTAGACAAATTAAAAACCAGCCGCAACAATATTCAACATGTTTCAAGAAAGGTTTGCCTTTTTTTAGAAAAGACGATTTCTGGTAGAATAGTTGTTGACAAAAACAACACACATACTTCTTAGTCTAGTTCACACATTTCTTATTGTTACGCTCTAGTCGAATTAGGCCGAGTCAACTAGCTTTATAAAACAAATATCATAAAATTTGTTACATAATTGCCGCATACGAATAAAACCGAAATTGTTAAATTTCAACAATGTCTTCCGAATAAGTGCTATAACGCTAATTTGTACGTTCGGTCACCGAATTGGCGTATTCGGAGACAAGACGTATCGCCTCTAGTGATGTCCAAGTTGTACCGGTCGTAAGTAATTATTAATTTATAATTGATCAATAAAAACTGATCACGAATAAAATAATTTAATAACAAAACAATAATAATATGAAATCTGACTAAATTTTAACTGTAAAATCAAAATCGCAAATTTCAAATGAAACCGTGGTCAGGCAAATATTATACAAGTATTATGCGACATTTTTGTTTCGTGAAACCCGGCGTGCGTATTTATTTGTTTTGAAATTTAACGGTTTCATGTAGAAATATTCCTCGGTGTGCAGCTCCCTTAAAACAAACCTAATTCCGTATAGTTTGTACTTCATAGTAAACTCTCGAGTTAAATTACGAAAAAAAAAAAAAGCTAACTTACCTCGAGTTTCGACAGCAACAATACCGCCGCACACGCGACTACCGCGGTCAACCAGTTCATATTTTAATTTTCGCGTTTGCAATCGAGTCGGTGCAGAAGAATGGTCTGTATCCGAGATTTAGCAGGTTCTTATAAATAAAACAATAACATTAACAATGGTTAGTCAGTAAATCTAACAACGATTATGGCGCATTATGTGATAATGGCATACATTATTGTTGACGTATAATGTTACCTATTTACAATATTATCGCGAACTGCAGTAGGCATGCGAAATTAATATTAGGCACAAAAATATTAGGCGTACAAATATTATTGAGCCATTATAAAATAGTATAAATTAAGTTTCATTTTTTCAACCCGTCGGAGATGGATATCCATTCATATGTCAGGTGGCTAATATTTTTGTCAGACGTGTAAAATCAATTCGGTCCGCTCTCAAATAAAATTACTATCTGGACTGAGACGAAAATGTCGTTTGGTGAGAGGAGGGGGTGAGAATTACCTCCTAAACCCCTTCCATTTACGTTTAAGTATTCGACTCTGTGGGATGGCCTTTTAATGTGATAACTTCACAATGCCCTGTCAAAAATTAATGCGAAGAAAAAATGTTGTTCGTTATTATTATAACGAAGTGTCTACTTGAATTTCGAAAATGTGGATTTACAGATGTATACTTGTCATATAGTACCATGTAAAATGTATAGTGTTTAAAATGCCTATTTTTAATCAGTTTCAAAATATTAAACGATTAAATTAAATTAAAATGTAATCAAATCATAAGTTAGTGTTATTTCTTAAGGAAGGGGGCAATGGCCCGTCTTACTCCTTCCCCTTCTCGTGGATGTCAACACTCAAGGTTTCTTACGAGTAGTGCTGTTTTTGTAATATAAATAATCTTAATAAAGACGTATCAAAGATTAGAAAAAAAAGTATATAATTTTACGAATTATAAATATAATTCAAAAAAAAAAAAAAAAAAAAACGAATTTCATTAAAATCCTTTAAATCTGACACGGAAAACGTAGTTACACGATAAAATATCTAACCACCTTGAATTTAATATCACCAGACCAGAATGTGTATAACAATGTTTTATTTTTCTTCTGTAGACTGACAATGGGAAAACAAACGTTAATTTAAAACAACAAATTGTGACTATTTAGGAAATACGACAATAGATAAAGATATAATAAATTATTGTATTATTATCATCAGATACCTATGTGAACCTGCTATTATACACATATATTATATCGAAATAATTCATATTTATATGAAAATATAACGCCTACAACGGTATTTAATATTCACAACAAAAATGACTGGAGTTCGTATAACATAATAAGATAAACGTAATCGTTAAAAATCAAAGTGGAAATAAATGATTTTGGGCAGGTGTTATTGTTGTTGTGCTTATCGAACAAATCCGTGTTCGTTTTAAATATCATTTGATTTAATTTTTTTATAGTCGAACGGAATTCCTAAAAATCCCGGATACCAATCGGAAATTAAACATTTTTTTTTTTTTAGACGTTTAAAGTTGCATGCTTATCTAGACTTAAGAGTATTCAGAATCATCTTTAGAATAAATGTATTTAAATACAATTATACGTATGTCAATTAAATACTTGACATTGTGTATTTCAAATACTTCCACAGATATTAAAGCCGTTTTCCATAAGAATATATTATTAGAATTGGAACGTATTCACATTACACTATGTTGAACGTTTAATTGATTTCGATTTTTACTAGACCCTAGTATTAAATCTAACAAAATAATATTAATGACTCTACAATACCTATTGGATAGTGTGTGAAAAAAATATTTGAATGTATTTATAAATACATTTTCGAAATACCTTTTAAAATAGTATCGCTATTTGTACACAATAAATACTTTTAAAGAATATATTTTAGAAGTCTGAATTTTCATTATTCATCTTCATATTATATTTTGTAAATATTTATTCTTGTTTAGTTCTACAGATTTAAACGCAAAATTAAATTTAAAATTAGACAATGTTACGTTTGTTGTACGCTGATTTGCAATTTATTATCAACCTACGTAACAAAAAATGAGGATAATAATAATAATAATAAAATATATGAGTGCTAATAAAAAAAAGGGAAAAAAATAATTTCGTCAGAAACACAAAAAAACAAACAATAAATTAAGCGAATATGTTCATACACACACAGTAAACATAATAACGACTACAGTATATAAACATAATATTTTCAGAACGGAAGAAATACGAATAATATTCGTCCATAATATAATAGTGCAGTTAAAAATGTTTAGTTTTGTAGAAAATATCAAGAGAATATAATAATATCCGTTGGTTTTATAATTTCTGTTGTGTATGTTTAAAAAAAAAAAAAAATACTTTTTGAAAAAACCATTTGTTAATAACCGAATAACTTTTAAAGTAGTGACACCGAAATTAATAATAACAATTTGATTAGCTGTCAGAATAATCAAACGAAATGTAAAAATTAATTTTTTTCAGAAAATTGTTTTAATTTATGAAACCTGACGGTAAAACGGCAATGTTCCAACAAACGGATTCAGTGGCGAATTCAAAATAAGTAGGCTTGTTCCTACACGATGGGGATTTATGGCCGGTCGGCATATTTTGTTTTTAACGATTTATCACTAGTAAAAATAATATTTTGTGAATGTATCACGGCATGCGGAGGAGGAAACAAGTACAGCATTAAAGCAGAAATTCAATGCAAGCCAAACGGAAAAAGCCCAGAAAGACGGTGGATGGACAGAATACAGCACGCGATTTAGTGAGTTTATAAGTGACAGGACGCGAGTAAAAGATTAACGACCTTTATTATTGGAAGTTAGTGGCCAGTGATGTCTAAATATCTTATTTAGTTTATGATGACAAAAAAAAATTAATTTGAAATAATATAAATTTAAAATATTATAAGAGTTTCTTTTAGGAGGAAACTGCGGTTGTTTTGGAGAAAACGGTAACAAAATCAACCTAGGGGTAAAGATTAATACGCTACTGAATGAATAATGTAGCTAAAAGTGTTAATATTATCGTAAATAACATTTTTAAAAGCTAGTTGAGCACTTAGGTACTGCAAAAGTTTGATTTTTTTTTTTGTCCGAAACAGAGCTCATAGAATTCATCGCGCTTTTAGTATAATTAAATTCCTATATTCATTAAAGACGAGTACATATAGATACGCACAGTTTTTTTTTTCAAATCGGTTCCACTATGAAACGTATTCTAAAATAAAATTTTTCAAAACACATGAGTTATACATATGATAAGTAAAGTTTGAAATTATACAAAAATAATAATCTTACAAATTTCGTTTTAATTTTCACTAAATACTATGATTATTTCAAACGTTATAATAACGGGTAAAACATACGTATTGTTGACGGTGTACGGAAACGAATTAACAAAGAAGAAAAAGTGTTAAAATCTCGAAATATTATTATTATTTTGGTATAGGTACCTGCGATGAGCGATGGGTTCTGCACTCGATGAGAGCTGAGCGCGGGTATTTAAAAAAAAAAAAGTTAAATGCCGGCTTAATGTATAACAATAAAACATAACACTCGCACAAATTTACATACCTATATTTATAACAGTGATCAATAACCATAAAATGAACTATACCCCGGAACGGTTGATGTAGAACACGATATTTCGAAATCCAAGTTGAGTACGGAATTAATGAACTATAAAATGATGTTTGTCACTGTATTTAACAACGATTAACAGTATTGACGTCATGATGATATAACGACTAATTTATTATAAAATATGTGATCATTATAATACGTATTATACATACCGTTTCGGGTAAAAAAATTTATTTTGTTTACCGAAAAGCGATTTTCGTCATAATTATTACAATCTAGAAAAATTTGTGTTCACGAATTATTATTTTATGTAGTCGACCACGCTTCTGTATTTCCTCTCCCCATCGTAGTAAAAAGCGCCAGCACTGATTCCAGAGATCCGTTGGATACCGTACAATAAGATCGGTCCCTCTGAAGTTTAAATTATAGTAGGCAAGTCAAACACCAATAACACTAGTCATTATATTATTTTGTGTTGTACAAAAGAAACATGATCGTGGCCCATATTCGATTTCTGTGACAATAAACGAATGTAGTATACTTCTATAAATCAACCGTCGGGAGCGCGACGGTCAGCGGAATCACCTAATCAGTCGAGTCGGTCGACTATTTTTGGGGTTATCTTAATAAATTTAACTCGGTAAGATTTCAGAATATTTCAAAAAAACCTTATCTATGATAACCTTTTTTTCAATAAGGAACCCGCGTATATTATCAATAGTGTTTATTTAAAAACTAACAATGCGTATGAATATATGACAAAGACGAGATTTTTCTTTCACATCCGATACCTGCACGTTCTTGTACACAAATGAATTGTTTAATATTCCTTTTAATCTAACCTTAGCAGTTTAACATATAGATAAAACAACAGTATTGGTATAATAATACTTTGTGCGATTTATTACACTTTATAAACACTGCGTTTAAAATAATCGTGGTCCGTGGGTCACATTTTATTATTAAAATGCGTACTATCAATTCTCAGTTTATTCAATCCTACAAAATTGATGACCAAGAATATACTTTGATGTAGTTGAACTAAACAATATAAATAGAAATATATATAATGAGCGAAAACTAACAGACACGAGTATTGAGCGATTATTAAGAAAATAGTACAATAAAACTTGACGACAAACGACTTGTATATTTTTTTGAATTTTCTTATCGTTTGTTTTTCGCATGATAAAATTATTTTTATTATTATTCTATAAATAACATATCGCTCAAAATTAAAACGCAATTCAAACGAAACATACATGATAAGTTTTCACATTTTCGTTAACAGCTGCAAGGACAAGGAGCTAGTCCTAAAACTGGCGGCAAGTTGCACGGACCGGGAGGTGGCATCAATGGTGGTGGGCATGGACATGGGGATGAAATCAAAAACAATTGTGGTAGTCCGACTGGACTTTGATAAACAATATCGGGTTTTTGGAAAAAATTCCCTGGTTTGTAGAACACAGGTGGTAGTGGCGCAGGTGGTAAAACTACCGGAGGAGGTTGTGCCGGGGTCGGTAGAGTGAAAAATATTTTTGGTGCAGAGGGTGCCGGAGCAAACGTGGAACACGGATTTTTGACCACGTCTCCTTCTTTGATGATAATGGGGCCGGGTGCTGCTTGAGGGAGGATAACGGGAGGCTTGGGCGGACATTGGTTGAGTTTCACAACCAGATTTGGAGACGGGCCGGCTGGAATGACGACCGGAGGTAATCTGCATGATTTTGAAGGTAACTGAATAACTAGCGGTCCTGGTGCTGGTCCCGGAGCGATGACTTGAGCTGCCGGTGCCGGAACGGTCAGGGTAGTAGACACGGTCGAAGCAGGCGCCGGAGGAGTGCAGGGCAGCCGGAGTGGAGAAAGATTGGCCACAGCGGGGACCGGGGCTTTTAGAAGATTTAATAGGGAAGCCAACGCAGCAGGACTCAGATTAGTAGGAATATAAGGTAAACATGGATTGCATGGATAGGCTTCGACCTGGTTGAAGAAAACAATTAGTTTTGCCGGACAGCGTGCTCAACTACTTAATTACGTGTTATTATTATGTATCTTACCTTAATCAAACAGACCACCGCCAAGGCGGTTATAATTCCAAAAGTATTCATTTTTTTTGTTATGCTTATACAACCATTCGAGGACGATGGACATTAAAAATGTTATATGTGAAGCCACCAAACAGTTGACTTTTATACTCCGACCGTTTTACATTTTGTTTTTCATACATACACGTTCATAAATAAGGCGATTGTGAAAATCCATTTTAGTCGTAATTTTTGTTTATGAATTGATTGTGGGTTCGATAAAATATTTAATGTAGATAATATTATATTTTAATAAAATATATTAAACCGTGAGAAACACGTCCTTCAGCCGCTATCCAATTTCAATTTATCGAATCGGTTAAACATGTCAAATTCAATACATTTATTAGGTTTTTATTAATATTAACTAGTGATACGAAAATTATTGTAAATTATATCATATAGAACAGCTAAAATACCATCATATTGTAATATTACTAATATTGGCTTTGTGATTATACAATCTTAAATCTAATGATACCTATTAATTTTTATAATATACTAGTACAGTGAGTCAATATGATTTTTTTCCGATATCCGATATTCCGATATTTGAATCGGAAAACTACAAGTGGATATTATAATACATTGGTTGGAACCCCGAAAATATATAAAGCCTATTTAGTTATTTTACTATAAAATGACATATTCTTATATTGTTGACAAAACATCATTATCAAATGAATTCCACTCAGAATCATTTTTTCGTAAGCAATGGTTTATTATTGTTTACAGGTATACATTAAATTATCTATAACAGTGGCTGCAACCATCCCCATTATCTTAGGACTCTTTTTTTTATTTCTGTTTATCATTTTTAAAATTTTTTTTTGATGTCATTCGTGTTACTATGATTATCCATAATTCAACAAAAATAATTTAATTTTCGTACCTATAAATACCTAAAAACCTTTCATACCGTATCTCATCTTCTTCAAGTTTTATTTTAATGAAAAAAGTAGCCTATGTTTTTCTCACGTCTATCTTTATACCAAAATTCATCAAAATCCGTTCAGTAGTTTTTGCGTAAAAGATTAACCATTAATATCCATTTATCCATACATACTCTTAAACTTTCACATTTATAATATTAGTAGGATTTCTTTTTATATTTTTCTGTGAACAACTTTTCTAATAGTACAAGTGTGGAACTTTTTCTCAAAGAAAATTTTCTTGGAGTAACACTTTAAGCAGGTCAATTTTTGACTTTCCCAGGGGTTTTTATAATCAATGAAAAATATCGGAAAAGAACGTAGTAAAAGCGTGAAATTTACAAGATGTATTATTTTCAAATTGTAAATAGTATGACCTTTAAAAACAAGTACAACCGAACTTCGTTTAGAATCGTTCTTTGTTAGCAATGATTAACCATCACGGTAAATAGATTTACATTAAATTTCACACATGCGATGTATGTCCGTCTTTTTTCTTATAATTAGTTTAAAAATAACCGTAGAGACTTAAAGTTTTTTAAAGCTATTAAAAATATTAAAAATATTTTTAATTATTATTAGGCATTTGGTATTTTTGGGGTTTTTAATTTTTTTTAGGATAATATTTTTTTGGCCAAGCAGAAATGTTTGACAATTTTACACGATGTTTGATAGTGTGTTGTATAGTAGTTTTTTTTAAGCTTTTTATGTTCAAATTTTGAAAAACATCGTGAAACACGTGACACGTTTAAAACATATGTAATTAAACTTCAATGAGTATTTTATTTCATTAGCTATGACTGTATCGTTACATACGTTGTTATAATTCAATAACCAATAATAATAATATGTATCCTACCTTCCCAACTTTTTTTATTTCAATTCTAAGCGTTTAACACAACAATGTTTTGTTTCAAATTTAACGTTTTATATTAAACAATTTTTTCTTCTAAACACACATTTATTTTATATAGTCGTACTAAACAATCATTATTGTCATTTAAAAAAATAGCTGTGTGATTTATTCGCGGTGTAAATTTGCCCAACTTGCAATAAGTACAAATGCAAATAAATATATACTTGTACTGTATAATGTAAATTAGCATCAACATAGATAATTTTTTAGTTTAGCCATGTGCCGACGACAATTTTTCTTTTTTTCTCTTTGGACAATCGATCTTACGATTATTACGTTTACACTGAACAAAACGAACGAATGTAGTTTTCGGAGTAAACAACGGATGGATAACGTCACTTATCTCGGAAACACACGAAGGAGTGGAATATGCGAATGTTTCGAGTATATTATATTTTTACCAAATTATTATTCAACAGTCAACGTACATTATTCTTACGCACTTCACTACGTCCCACTCACTTTTCACGAAATGGACATTTTAAGTATCGCAGTAACTTTGTCGGTAGTTTGTCTAGCTAATAAGGTAGATTATAAACGAAAATATAAATCGTACGACTAATAGTATGAGTGCGTACGAGTTTTATAACTACAGATATACACATTTTTTTTTTAACAAGGCTACAGCCGTCGACTTGGATGAGTTATCACCGAAGCTGCCTATCCGATTTCCGGATCCATTCAACGACTATGAACCAAGTAAATTTCCGTTTTCTTTAGCGACCGACCGACCGTTCAAAACGATTCCGAAGTTTTCATTGCCTATTCCATTGAAATTTTCATCGCCGTTTTCACCTCCTTTCAGTCCTCGTCCGTGCTTTTCTCATAGCACGAAATTTACCACTTTCCTTAGATCACTTCCTGCAAAACTACCTGTACTGACCGACGAAGATCAGTTTACCTACCTCCTCAAACGTGAAGATCATTAATCTCAGGGTTGACAAATACAATTACTATTTATATTACTTATAGCATTCTTTATTATTCGAATGATTAATTAAAAATTATATTGTTGATTAGTGTAAGTAAAAGTGATAATAATAATCGTAATAGTTTTCTTTTCCGTAATACCAAGGTAACTCTTGAATAAACAAAAATAAATGAATAAAAAATTAGACATTCGTACCGAATATACAAAAAAACCCCTATTTTACCCCATTATGGGTTGAAATTTCAAAAATCCTTTCTTAGCGGATACCTACGTCATAATAGCTATCTGTGTGCCGAATTTCAGCCAGATCCGTCCAATGGTTTGGGCTAAGCGATAATGAAAAAATCAGGATATGCTATTTTATATAAAATGTATAGATTATCTACTATCATATGTGATTTAGTTGAATTTCCACGTATCTAGTGAGAAAAAACAAACAAACAAATTGCGTTGTTGGAACACAACGCAGTTAATTCATTATCTAATTATAATATTATATGTGATATTTCAATATACTTAATGTCTCATCACAAAAATATAATGTTATTTGAATATTATTATGTGGCTGTAAACGAATTTTTAAAAACCTTTAAACAATTGTATGTAATGTATCATGTGGTTGTCGCTAATTTATTAGGTATTTGGAGTTTAAAACTATCATTCGTTTTGTCTCGAACAATGTGCATTTCAGTTATTTCACAATTCATTTATAATACGTAACAATATTAATTGTAGTATTATTATACCTAAAATATTGTTTGATAATTTATTTCCCTTGTCTATAAAAAATATATTATTCGTTTTCTATTATCGTATAAAGTACTTGCCTACTAACTAAATACAAGTTTCGTTTGTTTTTTTTTTCTGAAAGTTCAGTTTAAACAATTAACAGTACGTTCGAAAAATAAAATAAAATACCTCAAATATATTTTGAAGATGTTTCGTAGGAAATTATTTTATTTGAATTTTCGCGATAATAATTCTGTAAAAATATTATTATAATACAAAATTAAAAGTAATGAATTATAATATTATAACCGCACGCACTCAATGCCATCGCATTGTGACATAAACTTCCTTGTTGGTATCTGAATCCAATGTTAAAACTGACGATTTCAGGGGCAAAGTGTGTGCTTGAAACTTATTATTAAGCACAAAATCTTTGTTGGCAAAATTATTAACCAATTAACACAGTTATATTATTACATCGGTACTGCCGTTTGTGTGATGTAGAGCCAAGCATACGTCAAATATTTTGTCACAAACAACAGCAACGACTAAACCAAAATATTATTGAATTAGTCGTTAATAAAAAAAAAAAACCTTTTACAATATTTACAAACGAAATTACAATTTCGTATATAAGCATAATATAATCTGCATAGTTTTTTCCTATAGTCGGCCCGAATAAGCGGAAATTACATTTCATAATATGGTACCTAAAGCGAACGATGAATCAAAATTACGAGTATTTACGAGTAATATGCAACATTTGAAGACTAAAAACCTACGAAGAATTTATTCATATCGACGTTTTCGTATCAAAACACTTTATGCGTCTGTGATATTCAAACTGAAACACATTGCCAAAACGCAAATCATTATAAACTATAAACAAACATGTTTTTCTGTAAGTATAGGCTACGGGTTAAGTTATTAGGTATTATAGGTTAAATATTAGTTACAGTAAGTACCGCCTACACATTTGTACAATATTTCCGTTTTTTTTTTTTTTTTATTTTTTTTTGTAATATTATAATTGAATTAATTTAAATACATAAATTATTTACTTTATAGTCCATAAACTATTATTATTTCGGCAACAATTAAACAATTGACTACACGTGTCAAAATGCAATATTTGCGTAAACAATAATACGCGCATCGGTTATATTATCTACAGATATACACGTGTATCGTTGTTTATTTTTGTTCGTTCACTACCTGAAAATAATGATTGTAATAATTTTATCGACGGAGAATATTCGATGCAACGAACATAATATTATTATAATATTAGTTTGCGATGAAACTAAATATAACCTAACGTTAGGTGCTAACAAACGTTAGTTAGGTACAGTACTAAACGATAGGCACTTGAACACTACTAACACACGTTCAATATATTACGTTCGTTTGATTTAAACATAATTGAATATAAGATATATTTTTTTTTTATATTCTGAGTGAAGCGTGGAATGTATTGGTTTTACTACGACGTGTTTTTAATTGTTTGCAAACAACTTTTATGTACAAAAATTTTATTCCGATCAAAAACATTACATGTACTTTCTTGTAACATTAGTATCCAAACGATGTATTGGGGAAGTCAATTTTTTTTTTAATAAATGGAAAAAACTGCCAAAAAAAAAAATTTACTGTAATTGTTTGCTGATTTCGGGGTTACCTTGACAACAAATAAAAAAATACGACTCATAATACCTAATCTGCTCAGAATCGCAAGCAATGGTCGATCGTCATGCGCATATATAAAATTACTCTATATATCTTCAACAAACAGTGGCATGTCCATCGATAGCATCGATCGTTTTTTTTTTTTTTAATTGAATTACCTTAGTTATAACGTTACCTGAATGTCATGGCATAAATGTGTTAAACCTTGCAGTTGAATAACACACGAAAGATATGATTGCATTAATTCGAACATTTTGGCGTGAGCTATTTCTGCGTGGGACCCATTTTGGCGTGAATATGATTATATTATAAACAACACCGTTTAAGAGTATAAAATCAAAAATATGTTTTGAAATGTGGCAACATGGTGTATAATATATCACCGTGTAATTATTATTTCAAAATATTTAATTTATTTTATTATATTATTAATTGTATCTTGTTTTTGTACGGTATATTGTTTATAATATTATTTTCTATGTTAAAATGACGGCACGTGGCGGTAATAACACATAAAATTGAAACAATTTCCAAATTCTAAACATTCACATCAAAATGGACATCGCACCGAAACGGCCGCCCCGACGAAATGTCCCAGTTCGATTATTGTAGTGTGTTTTTGAAGGTATAAAATACGTAAAGTCTATGCGAAAAAATATTTTTTTATCTATTGGGAAAACCTAGTTGTATAACCTAGGAAACAATCCAATATGCAATTTGAATAATATCCTGTGTATACATAAAAAAAAAAAAGTTTAAGAAAACATTATGCAATTTATGATTATTATGCTACATTATTTCATTACGATAAATAAAAAAATCTGTTGAATTAATGATACACATAAAAATGTGAATTTCCCGATTAAATAATAAACAATTTATATATATATATATATTTATATAGTTATTATAATTATAACTGAATATAATTATTATAGCTACGGGAAGTAAAATATTTATATTATATCTAAAACCGACAGTTAATTTAATCCTTGACAATTAAAAATCAATAATTGTTAGCATCTATTTACCATTCACCGATTGTTATGTTAGTGTAGTAATTTTACTATGTATTTTATAGTACGAATTTTAATATTTATCTGTTGTTGTTATTTTTTTTTATGTAATCTATTTTTACGATCGAAGTTATTGCAGAATAAACCGTAAGACCAGCGTCATAATTTCACATGAGTGTATCACAATCCTGCAAGAGGATACCCGAGGGCGATCTAAGATCTAAGGATCTGAAGAAATATAAGAAATATTAAATCCCAGGGGGTCGACTCGGTCACGGCATAATTTAAGGACTAAATCGAGAACGAATTATATCCTAAACTGCAGGGTCTGGCAAGGATCCTTCAGCCGGATAGGGGGGTGGGTAGAGGGATCTATGTACAAAGACAGGTGGATTCATAAAAATAAAGAAGGAATTATAGAAGACGACTAAATAGGGGCAACAAGTTTTAACGGAGTAGTGGTAGACGTGAACGTTTTAATTTGTTTGCTTCGACGGCCTCTAAAATCGTCAACGATTATATCGAATTTCGTGACTACTGTGAGAACTCGCGAGTAAATATTGACGATAATATTAATAAGAAATCAAACAAAATGAAAACATTTTTATCTTAAATAAAATAATTGTTATCTCGCACGAAAAAAAAAAAACAATTGTTATCGGTCCAGATTTTTATAATATTCCACGGAATATTATCAATCGTCGCTGGTTTACGGTTACAATAACACGTACCTAATTAATCGAGCCCAACGGAATCGTCTTCTTCGTCTTCGGTTATCACGTAATGTCAAACAAATTTTGTCGCCGATTTATTATCACTTAACTATTTCTTATATAAGGACGTGAAAAGCATGTTGCGATGGCATTACGATTAAATCCAGTTATCCGGCTAAGTCTTGGAATGAAGTGGTCGGCTCTAGTTGTCTACCTGATCGCGTGTTCCTTGGAACTTAAGGTAGGTAACCTACATGAACAACATACAGAACTGGCATAGGTACATAAATTATAAAATCTACGGGTAATCAAACGGAAAATCGAATAATTACTTCAAACTTCTTTTGCGATTGAGTATTTTAAATTCTGACTGAAGCGAGTAATAGGTATATCGGTTTTACCTCGACTTGTAATACTTTATAATCATAAGCGCTTTTCATTATCAATGGTTTATCGTCGCGTACAAATATAAATTAAATTACTTTATATATCTTTTCTTTTAATAACTTTCTTACAAAAACAGTGGCCCGCCCATCAGCAGTATTAACCCGCTTTTGTATGTACACTTTTTACTATAACTGAAAATTGCAATTCATATTATGATAAATACCTATATTAAAACACGTTATAATTTAAATAAAAAAATAATAAAAAATTGTTGTTTAAAAACGTATCGTTTTTTCCTCAATTAGGGTTCCAATGGAATTCTCGCGGGTCCTCATGCCGCACTAGCTGACTCTGATGACGCGGCGCAGCACGAAACGTTGCCGATCGTCTCCTTGCTCAATACTCTGTGTTCGTCTTCCACGCTGAAATCTTTACCTGCTCCGGCCCTAGTGTCCATTGCGAACACATTGTCGGCCACGCCACAGCTCTTCAAAGCTCTACCCCCGTCTACGCTCACCGATCTTCTGAGCGCCGTTTCTTCGTCACCTGCAACGCTCAAAGAATTACCCCCCATTTCCATCCTCGTATTGCTCGCCGCGGTATCGGCCGCGGCTCCCTCGGCGATCACCTCTATACCTCCCACCGTGATATTTCCGCTCCTGAAAACTTTGTCCGGATCCGGTCTCTTGCCACCACCCGGATCTTCACCAAACACGGTTTTCACCCAACTGCCTCCCCTGCCTTCGCCATCGGCACAAGTCATCGTTCCGGGTCCGGCTCCGGGTCCCATGTTTATAAATTTGCCAAAAGCCTCACGCAGACCGCCGCCAATTTTCATGCCGTCTGGACCGCCTCCGTCCATCGTCATATCCATCCCTCAGCCGTGTCCGGTCCCGCCGTTGGTCGCGCCGGGCTCCACGCCTGGTCCCATAGTGATCAGCGAAGACAACACGGCTGGTTCACCAGCTCCAATAATTGTGCCGCCCCCTAAAGCCCCAAATATATACTTCACCACACACCCGTCAAAATCGTACGACTGTACTTCGACAAACGATAGAAAATGTCCACAAAACTGTTATCAACCGCCATTTGAAATGCCCAGAGTATACGCCTTGCCACCAGGTGTTTTGCCCACACCGCAATATTTTCAGTTATCTAAAAAAAGCACTTGAAAAACCCGCCTTTTGTTATAATGTTTCATGAATATATCCTATTGTAAATTGAAACGAGAGAATAAATTTAGATGCGATTCACGAAAAAATACTTTTTTTTTTATGTATTTAAATATGCGTATACATAAAAACATTTTGTGAGCACACGCAGTTAACAAAATTATTAATCCGCCTAACCTCTATTTCCTTTCACGGTAGCCGTTTTAGGTCACGGTACCGATTCACCAGCAATTTAACATCTGTTCTCCTCGAGAGTACATGCAATTGCATTACTTTTTGAAAAGTCCTATGCGCCATTAGGTACCTTTTAAGTTTGTGTATCGGTACCGTCGTAGTCTCGTGAGACTCTCTCAATGCGTTATACAATTCGGCAACAAAGCCGTGTGAAAAGTCGGTTCTGAACCGGGACGTGCTCCGTTGAATCTGCCACCAATTATACCGCCGCTCAATTTAGCGTATAATTTGACGGATCTCGGACGTACCTAAGCCTAAATGACATGAAATATACACGACATTACGATAATTGATCACGTAAAAAATATCCGTGCTCGATTTATTATCGTATCCAATCATTTTACTCGGGCATGTATCGCATTGACGATATTGTTCAGGTCATTTTTGGTCATCACCGGTAGTGCCATAGCTTTTCAAACCATAACTTTAAAGTTGGCCGGGTTCAAGTGGTAAACGATCGATCTGATCGTATTCGCGATACCCTATTTCCTTATGTTAATAAAATCCGCCAATTAATCTATAAATGTAAACATTTTCATTCTTCGTTGTTTATAAATCAGTACTTACCACTGAATGAGCCATGACGATAAACGGAGCAAATATAATATTTAACAACGAGAAAACAATAATCTTAAATGAGTAATCCAAAAAATTCGCAACAAAGAAAAACAAAAATCGAGAATATACACAAATTGTGAAAGACGAATCCTTCGAAAAAGCGCAATTTAAACAAAAAGAGTTGATACTGTTGGTGAATGTATCATTGTTGTGAGAGGGAAACCGGGAAGTTAGAATTTACATAGTGTAATTTAATTTAAACGACAATTCATGGCTAACGAAGATGGATTCTGAGCGAAGTTCTGTTAAACATATTACTTTGAAAATGCTAAGATTTGTTGAGTTCCGTGTATAAATGTCGGAATGAATTTCCAGAGACTAAAAATGTGTATAGTATGACACACTTTGTGTTAAACGAAATTGTTTTGAAATAATGTATAAAAAGAAAATAACTCATATGCTAATTTGGGTTCTATAATTGGATAGCCTCCCTTCTTATGATATTGAAATGTAGAAAAAAAATTGTATTCGTTTCATTTACTTATTTTGCTAAATATGTATACATTGTAAACATTCAATGAATAAAAACAATTTTGGTCTTTAAATTAGATCAACTATTTTTAATATTATTATAAAATATTTTAAACATCATTGAGAAAATTTAAAATAACGTCTTTGAGGTAGTTGCAACATTTTTTTAAATCTCTTTTTTTTTTTCAATCAAGATATTAAAAAAACTGTTTTAATATTTTCTGGCAATACAGGAAAGATTACGACAACAATGGTTTGGATATTTTAGATTTCAGATTTTTGTTGTAAATTGATTTTAAAACTATCGAAGATGATTTAAATTTACAGAATGTTTGACATTTGTAGACGTGATGAAATTTTCAAATTCTTCCAATTTTCGTATTGGCATTTTAATATTTTAAATTTTGAGCGGATTTTGAGCGGAGCAAGGAATGTATTGGTTTTACAATAATGCTTATTTTTTTTTTTATGTGAACAGTTTTTCTACCAGAATTTTCACTCCGATTATCAAGTATAGCATCTTATGTATTTTACCTTCTCAACTTTTCACCTATAACAGTCTCCATCTATCCCCAGTATCAGCTCTTTTTTGTTTTGTTTTGTTTTTATTCAGTTGAAAATATTTGAAGAGAATTACAATTTTGATGCAAAATACATATTTGTCTCTTTAGATGTAGTCAAATTTTTAAAATATTATAGCTACTTTTGAGCTATTTATAAACATTTTAAGTTTTTCTAGTCTTTTTTCGTAATATTGTTTTGTTCATACTCTCTGGATAAAATCGTTAGATCGAAAAGAAATGCTAGACAATGTAATAGGAGGATCATTATAAGTCTTACTTTGGGGCAAAAAAAAAATTGAGTAATGCAGTTTTTTTATTTTTTTTTTGTTAGAATTTTTTATATTATATTTTGATGAAATTTGTAAATATTATGGCTTAATTTGTAAATATTACAAAGCAGCAATATTAACCGAATCTCGCTCAGAATCGTTTTTCATTAGCAATTGTTAATCGTTGTATCCAAATATACATTAAATTTCTCCTCTATCTTCCCAAATTCTCATTTACAACATTTGCCCCCATCCATCAAGTGAAGTATATTCTTATATTTTTTAAATTAACTCACAAAACCAATTAAATTATTTAATTAATTTTAGAAACATTTATGTTGTGTTATTTGTAACATTATATTATATTGTAAGATGTTTCCAAAAATTGATAAAATTTATATTTTAAACCACAAAGCCTTCGGTAGAACTGTATTAACATATTAAAATTATATATTTACTTGAATACTTTTAAACACTTTCAGTATTATATTCAACTTAAAGCAGAAATAAATAGGTATAAACATGTTAGTTATTTTCAATGAGACAAATTTATTGGTTTGAATATCATACAAAATAGAATTAAGGTATAATAAATTATATATTATGTTATATACCTACATATTTATAATTTTTTTAATAATAAATATAATAATTATAAACATAAATTTACATAAAATTATCAAAGGTAGGAGGAAATAAACAGAAATCAAATTAAGTTAAAAAAAATTGAAACGATATAGCAATTGATGATTACTGATAAGTATTGGTATAATCCTGATTGATGGCTGATGATTGAATCGTTGATCTCTGGTTATAATAACTTCAGTCAACAGGGTGACCTGTAGACGAAGACCATGTTGATAGTAGGTGAAATAGTAATGGTGCACATAAAGGTGAAATATATAAAAGCGGAAAAAATTATATTGGAAGATGGACATTGAATGCGGAGTCCAATATCGAATTTTCATAAATCATTAATAAAAAGGTATCAACCGAAAACGACTATTCAGCATGTTGGAAAACAAGGAGGGGGGGGTGACAAACATGGTGGAGTAGTAGCTAAAAATGGTAAAAGTTTCAGTAAAAACGCTAACGAATCAGGTGCTGGCTGACATGGTGGTGGTGTTGGAGGTAAGGGTGAACATGGTGGTGGGGCAGCCAAAAGTGGTAATAGTTTCAGTAGAAGTGGCAATGGCAAACATGAGGGAAGGGGAAATTGTGCTGGAGGACATGGGGGTGGGAGTGGAAGGGGTAGTGGTGCTGACAAACATGGTGATGGCAATGGAGGTAGAGGCAAACATGGTGAAGGGGTAGTTAAAAGAGGTATGAGTGTCGATAAAAGTGGTAACAAATTCGATGGTGGTGATGGAGGTAATGGTATACATGGGGGTGGGAGAGGTAATGATAGAGGTGCTGAAAGATACGGTGGACACGGTGCTTGAAATGGAGATAGAGAAGAACACGGTGGAGGGGCGGCCAATAGTGGTAAAAGTTTCAGTAAAAGAGGCAATAAATTAGGGGGTGGTACTGGTGGCGATGGCAAACACGAAGGCGAAAGTGGAAGTGGAACCGGTGGAGGTAGTAGTTCCGGGAGACAAGGTGGTAGAGGTGTGCATTCGAGTAAACCAGGAGGACATAAACATGAATAGTGCCCTGCTTTAGCCTTATGAAAAACAAAAATATTAGATAAATTATTTATGGAAAACTCAAAATTATTTTTTACCTTTGAAATGCAAGCTAATGATATTGCAGCTGCGATTCGTAAAACGTTCATAATTATTTTTGTTTAATGAATACACGAAGTGTACGATCAGTGAACGATTGATGTCGGTGTATCAACTCTGTTGACTTTTTATACTGAAGGCGTTTCTATTGTTTTGAATATGTTTGCACGTCCGGCTAAATTTATTTAAGATAGTTAATGTTCTCCTCAACCGCTATAATATTATAGTTTTTGATTTTGACAGGTGCAAGAGATTATTTTATTTAATTATAGTCAACTCATAATTAATACATTTAATTTTTTATTCTGTAAAAATATTTATATTTGATAACTCCGATGCATTGATTCCAATGATCCAATGATTAGAATGCGTTGCCTATAAAAATAAATTGTACATAAGATATATATTTGAAAACCAGTAATACTTGTTTGACATTTTTAAACATTTTTGGGTAGTAGGATATATATTTTATATCCTTTATCTATGTTTATTTTTATATAATCTTAATTTATCTATATATATGTATAAATATATATAAATTAATATTTGTGTTTATAGACTCAAAAACAACTAGACCGATTTTAACAGGGTGTTTCGCAAACTATTTTGCGTGTTCAGAAGAATTACAGCTATTGAAATTTTTAAAATTTAACCTCTGAAGGATAGCTGATACAGAGATTTTAATATTTTGTGGTATAACTTTTGTAAACAAATCTAGAAATAGTAAACCATTACCGGGATAACTAGTAAATAATATTTTAATACAATTTATGTCTTTACGTAACGACAATAATAAATTACGAAAAAAGATTCTTAGGTAATTTCGGTTTAGTTAAATCATGACTAACTTAAATTGAACATTTTGAACTAAAAATAAATTATAATCTTCATTGTCTTTCTTCTCAAATTGATGACAAGTATTAATTAGTAAAAGAAGTTTTAGTAGTCCAAATTCCGCAATTTAATACATATTTTAATTTTAATCGCGTATAAAAAAAAATCTAGATATAAAATAAAAAAGTGCTGATACTGAGATCGGTTGTGCCACTCTTGAAGGTGAAAGGTTGAAAAGATAGGATGCATTATTAAATTATTTAATTTTTATTGGTAAGCAACGAAAACCATTGCTAATAAAATATATTTATGATTTTCGTCAAAATTTGATATTAAAAATCTTATAAAAAAAAAATTCTACATATTAAACTGAATTTTCTTCTTTACCACAAAGTACAACTTATAATGAACCTCCTGTTGAACAGAATATCTATTAAACGACAAATTACGTAAAAAAAATTGGCAAAATTATAAAGTCTTAAATAGCTCAAAATTGGCTCGATTATTTTGAAAATTTTACCACGTCCAGAAAAAGCAAATATAAGTTTTCTGGCCTGATATCAAGTGTTTAGGAATATTTTAATTGCATTACAACAAATAAAACAAAAATAATAAAAGCATTATACTTGTAAATTTTCCCGTTCTTTCTACGGTTTTTTTTTTCGGTTTTTCTCAATTATTAAAAAAACTACTTGGAAAATCAAAAAATGACCGGTTCAGAGTACTACTTAGACAAAATTTCCCTAAAAAAAAAAACGATATCCTTGATATATCAGAGCAAGATTTCTAGTATAAATTGTAAACATTAAAAAAAATTAACCATCATTGTGAAACCAATACATTTCTTGCTTTGATCAGAATCTAAAACCCTATATCTAACCATACTTTTTCAACTTTTTAAATCTGACAAAGCTCTTAGCTTTAGATAGTTATTTTTTCAAATAGGATTTATTCAAGTCTGCAAATTAAAATCTTACCAAACATCATTTTATATAGGCAACACTTTAAATTAATGAATGCATTTTAGTTGGTAAAAATAATAATAACTTTTTACTTAGTGATAAAATAAATGTATTAATTGAAGGTTAATAATGATTAAAACAGAATAGTTATGCACTTGATAAAATTTAAAACCAAAATAATATTGTTTCTCTTTAAAGAAGCGTCTACCGTGTAATAAAAATAAAATTCTAGTAGTTGAGATAGTAAGTATTTAATAAATTTGTCCGGACGTGTGAATGTTTGTAAAACAATGGAAACGCTTATTCAGTATAAAAGTCGTCTGAATTGATAAACCATGATCAATCAGCCATTAACTATTCGTACATTCACACAGATTACGTAATGGACGTTTCAAGAATCATCACTGCAATATCGTTAGTTTACATTTCAAAGGTAATGGAACTTATTAAATTTATCATAACTTGAAATAAATTATCTAATTGTTTCGTTTGTTATTAGGCTGGAGCGTGTCCTAAATTAATCGAGTGCACACCTTTACCACCTTGTCCCCCGGAACCACTACCTCCACCGCTTCCACTTCCATTGCCGCCTCCGTGTTTGCCATCGCCAACGGTACCACCGCCTAATTTATTACCTCTTCTACTGAATCTTTTACCATTACTGGCCGGCCCTCCGTCATATTCGCCCTTACCTCAATTGTCATCGCCGTGTTTCCCAGCACCACTACCGCCTAATTTATTGTCACTTTTATTGACACTGTTACCTATTTTAACTGCTCCCCCACCATGTTTGCCCCAATCTCCACCACCCCCGCCATGTTTGCCAGCATCTGATTTGCTACCAGTTTTACTGCAACTTTTACCATTATTAGTTTCCGCTGCCCCATGTTCGCCACCTCTCCCTCCTTGCTTACCAAAATGCTGAAATATGCTAAAATAGCTATTTTCGTCGATTTCTATTTATTAATCATTTTTGATCATTCGAAATCAGACTCTGTATCCATTATCGTCCTTCTTCCAGTAACATTTCTTCAGCCATAATATTATATTAGCTTCATATGCACCATCATCATTTCGCCTATTTTCAACATGCTCTCCACCAACAAGTCGCCTTCTTCGTTTTCTGAAATTATTGTAACCGAACGTCCGAGATCCAATTGTTAATTATGATTATATTTTATTTTATCATTACTTGTCTAGATATCGACTCAATTATTTTAACTGAATTTGTATTTTTGTATATATTTTCATTCTTCTTAGTTTGCATATCAATTTAAACGATTTTAAATGATAATAATATGTATACAAAATAACATATAATTTATTGTACTATTTTTGGCATTTTCTATGATACGAAACCAATAAATTTTACTGAGTGAAAATAACCAACCCGTTTATTTATTTATTTTTGCTTTTAATACTTAATTATCTTTCGGTCCTTGCTTTTAATTAATTTATCAAGTCCCAATTAAATATACTGTAGGTTTATATCATTTAATAAAGAATTATATTATATAGTAATTTAATGTAAAACTTTTAGTATAATGAAATTTGTTATTATTTTAAGGGCATAAAATAATTGTTAATGCCGAAATTTATTTATATTATATATTCATATAATATAAGTGTAAGTATACGTACATTTTACGTATACTGTAACTGATGCCTCCGCAAAGCCTGATTAAAATATTATCTTCCTGTATGCACTTTTTTTTACAATAAATAATCAAATATTTTAATTTAGTAAGTTAACAAAAAGTTATTAAAAATAATAATAATCTATACAAAGGTAATTTATTAAGCATGCTTACCTAACCTAACCTTACCTTACCCAACTTTTAGAGTTAAATTATGCATATGTGCAAATTCTGATTTTTAAATGTAGTTAAATACGATATTTTCGTATAATACTAAGATTTTTCATAATATTTAAGGAGTATCATGTGGTGATACCAAATTTGGTTTTTAAAATGATAACCTATACTAAAAATTACATAAATAGACGGAATAATAGATAAAATAATTTTAATGTTTACATTTTTGATTTCCGTCAATTCGTTCATGATATATTCTATTTTTAAGTTTAAGCAGGGAGAGAGTAGTAAAGCATAATTTGTGTAGCAGCGCTGCACTTTTTTTGTTTAGTAAATCACTCTGTATATATATATAATACGGTATGGTGATTTTTTTTTTCTGTAACAGATAATATCCGAAACTACTCATCTAAATTGGTATGCGGTTGATTTTAAAGGATAGAGTGTATCGGAGAAATTGCAGTGATAGTAACGGGAATTTAAACAGGAAATTTAGAGGTAAATCGTTTTTATTAAACATTTGTTTGGCACGAGCAACGCCAGACGGGACAGGTATTTTATTTTTTTATAGTATTAATAATATTATATAATATTATAAATACTATTAGAACAAAATTCAAATTTTACCGACACAACTAACCAGTTACTATTGATGTAACCGCTGAAATATTATATGGGTCATTAGAGAATATTTATTTTTGTCAATCAGTGTTAAATATACATAATAAATAAATTTAATATATAGATTTTTGCTAACCTACATAAATTATTATAACGTTATTGTTTATTACAGGATCGTTAAATTTTTTTTTTTCGTTTTTAAAGATTCCTTTTGAATTTGACTGTATTACAATTGTTCAATATCGTTCTCATTGACGCCTTGTTTAACGTCGCTTTCTTCGCAGGATTCTAGTTCATCCATATCGGTCCACAAATCGTCTTTTAACACGTACATTTCCACACGGCTCGATGACGTAGACACGCTTCCGATAACGGGCGGATCGGTGATTTCTCCTACTTTTTCGCAAGAAGACAGGCTTTTTTTCAGCCCCGGTTTCTTTTTCGGCAGACCGGGCAACAAACCAGTTATGATTGGCAGAATATTATTCGAACACCACACAGGTCCTGTGCGTAGTAATATATTTAACGTATAATTTTACTCCATGCCATCGACGTAAATATATATTATAATGATATGTTATACTGCAAATATTTTTGATATTTTCAAAAAAAATGTATTCATTGTTATATACCTAACTAGTTATTTGCTTACCGATTTTGCCACTTGTACCAGCTGTACCGTAATTATTATAGTTTACGTGAATACCTCGTTGCATGCACATTGAATCTTCGAAAACAAAATATCCTTCGCCGGCGAACTTAAAAAAAAAAAAAATAATAATAACAACATTAATTCTATTATACTATTATCGAGCTGCGTGTACGAAGTAAAATACGACGGTAAGAAAGAGGCGTACGTTTTCGTTGTCGTCCCACGTGCCGTGAAAAGTAAACCCGGACGATGCACTTGTGGGAAAGTAAAATTGAAAATTCGAAACCCTTTTCCCGTTCGACCACACGCCCTTGAGAACGACTTTCGATTTAAAAAACGAATATGTCCCGTCGCCGTGTTCTACATTGTTTTTCCATGAACCGGAAAACTTGTCCTTGTTACTGAACGTAAAGGTTCCATTTCCGTCCTTTTCGTTATCGACCCAATGGCCTTTATCGAAAAATAAAACCATAAAGAAAAATTTTTCGTTTTTGGTTTAAATAACGTGATCGGAAATGTTAATCAGTATCGCACTGAGTTAGAGAGGCTTACTTCACAATTTGGAAAACAATTTTGATCTCGCTCAAAGTCGTTGGAAATAAAAAAAAAATAGTTTCCCATCCCCAAACATTTCTTTTTTTTTTAATATAATGAGAAATCAAAACGGGATTTATATCTCGATCGCGAACTGGTGGTTCGAGCCAGTCCAATTTTGTATAGAACCGTAGAACATTGACGATTATGAATAAATATCTTGGAATATGAGCTTGAAAATTTGTTAATTTAAAATCTAGTGAAAAAACTGTTATTCGTCAGTTTTAACTTTTTTCGTCATAATAATTATTGTGTCTCGTAATTTAGTGAATATTTAATAACATACTGAATAACTCAAACCTAGTATAGCTTTGCGTACATGATTTGTTTCAATTTTATAAATCATTTGTGTAATTTATTAAATTCATTAGTACAAAAATTGTTTATAATTGTTTGTATTTGATGAAGTGTGATAATTGAATACAAATTATGTAACTTAGCTTGACGGATACTCATAGTATTATGATAATATTAATAAATTATAAAATGGCGATGTAAATATTTATGTCAGCTTTGTATCTTTATTTGTAGTCGTAAATATTAGTAGCCGCCAAGTTAAGTTAAATTATTTGTATTGAATTACCGTATTTCATCAAATGCAAGCAATTATAAACAATTTCTATACTAATGAACTTAAGTTACTTAGCCTCTTTCTGATATCTTAACTATTCTAACTTGAGTTTTTTTTTTCTTAGCGAGATTTTTACATATAGTTGACGGAGGGTTTTTGTTGGGTATAAATATAAAAGTAAATCATAATAATATATTTACTACAAAAAAATTTGATTGGATTTAAATATTCAAAATGTATGAGTTTTTTGGAAATGATCTTGAAAAAATTCATGTAGAATTCGAAAAAAAAATGTCGGTGATAATTTACATCACCGGTATACCTATAAACATTTTGTTACCGATTTGTTTATACGATAGGTGGTGGTGACCTGTGATGGTAGTAACACTGGTACATATAGACGTTGCCTGAGCCTTAAACAATAAAAATGTTCTACATGCCATCACTTAACAGTGTCACCTAACTTAACCTTTTAACAAACTACTTGCAAAAAATACAATATAATAATATCAATACCTTCGTATTTAGATTTATCCGGGTATTGCATTACTCCTTGACCGTTTCTCAAATCATTTTTATAACAACCATTGTATCTCCCACCGTTTTTGAATTTATATTCCCCATATCCGTGTCGTTGATCGTTTCTATACGTTCCCTCGTGAGTGTCACCATTCGGTAAAATAGCTTTGCCGAATCCGTGCCGCTGGTTTTTACTATTACGTTCACCATCAAAAGCCTACAATACGCAGAGTACACAGAAACAAAAACGATAATATTATTCGACTGTTTATTCGATTTTTAATTAATCCAATTTAAAGACCATTATATATTAAATAATATACCTGTTTTAGATGGTATTCTATGTAAAACGACCGTTAACTATCGTACTCATGTTTTAAATAATTTATACAGTGAACATCCGTTCACTACGGAGTTTTATACGATATTATTTTGAATTCTGAGCATAACAAGGAATTGGTCTGACTATGATGGGTGTATGTGTTTTTTTTTTTTTTTTATCTTTAAAGGACTTTTCTACCAGAAATCTTGCACCAATCAAAAACTAACAAGATACCTAATCATAAAGAGGTAGTTTTTTTAATTTTCCAACCAATTTTCATAATAATCGGGAAAACCCGGAAGAAAATTTACGATATCCATTGATTATGGTTTTTTTTGTTTTAAATTAGTTACATGAATTATCGCGTTGAGAGCTGCAATTTTCACAGAATACTTTTATTAGCTTTTTCGAAACTCATACAAATGTTCAAAGAGTTGTTGAGCTATTTGTGGTTATTTTTGTGTATACAATTGTTTAACTTAAAATTATCAGCTCTTTTAATTTTAATAACCACCTTTATGATAAAACTTTTTCAGTAATCCACTGCCCGAAACTCATTCACGGGAAAATACCGTTTTTACGTACGATTATAATATTTTGAAGATTAATCAGTTTTTTTTTATGTTTAAGAGATTTTTGCGTAATTTTTATTTGAAAGCTACTATGTAGATACAATTGTTTAAACCTACAAAAATGCTTAAACATTTAACAACAGGTTCTTTGTAAGTTGTTTATATATTAAAAAATAAATAAATGCAATGTAATTGTTTATTTTTATCATAGTTAAAGATCAAATTTTGATGAAAATCGTGATGGTTTATCTTTTTTTAAAGAAATAAATATAACAACTTTATGTATCCTATATTCTCAACTTTCCACCTATGATAATAGTGAACTTATAAGCAATATCAGCTCTTTAAAAAAAAAAAATGTTTCTTATAACTGAGGAATACCAATAGGTTTTCTTTAGTTATAAGTACCAATAGGTACCCACCCCTAATTCAGCCACTGCGCGTTTCGTGATGTCGATTTCGAACTGGTCGTCTTCTTCCTCTTCTGGCACGAATTCATGGCCTTCAAACTCTCCGTACTCATCGACATATTCATAATCTCTTTTTGATTCATCAGTCATAGTAACTATTTATTTATTAAAAACGGTTATACGAATATTACACAAATTGGAAAATGACCAATTCAAATTAAATATATTATATTTACATATTGCCAGGTTACATAGAAATAATAAATAAGTAATCAAAGTTGTTGAGGTGTGCTGCAAGAAGCTCGAGAAAGATGGACTGGCAATTGTGTTTGAAAAATAGCGGGAACAATAGGAAATGCATATTAGAACTAAGGGGAGTTACTCCTAAATAGAACATGTAGATTTGGATATTTTATGGGAAAATTCTTGGGAAAATCGAAAAACGACCTCCTTGACAGGAAAATGATAGGACAAAAAAGTCGAAATATTTTTTTAACTAATACCTACATTTTGTATATTTTCCCGAGTTTTTTTCCGTTTTTTCCCATTTGTTGATAATAATTCTGGGAAAAACAAAAAATTACCTCTTTAAAGTATATTTCTTGTTACACATAAAAATCGGAGCAATATTTCTGGTATAAAAGTTGTTCACAGATATAAAAAAACAAAAAATAAACATCTTTGTAAAACCATAAGCTTCTTCGCTCCACTCAGAATTTAATATATTAGCGTCTTCTCCTATTAATGTTTGGTGAAAAATGAAATGTGAAAGGTACCTAATACGGTTGATATTGATTTTTTCAAATATAATATTGATAAGTTAAAATCAGGTTTTAACATAAAAAATTAAATCAAAATTTCAATTTGCATTGTTTAAAATATTTTATTTTTTTATTTTTTGTAGTATAGACGAGTAAAAGATATTTTTTCCCTATGCAATGCAAATGAGTATATTATAAAAGTTAAAAAACGACAATTTGTATTAGTTTCAACATGGTTACATTAAATTAATTAACATAATTTGCAAGAACCAGGAATTGAATATCTTATACATTGTATTAGGAACAATATTTATAAAATTACCACAATTCTAATACAATCATAGATTAAAATATGCCTCCGATTATTCTATATCCATAAGTACAATAGATTCTAATCATATTTATGTTTTGCGTTTTTCGTTATTATAACACTTTATGATTAAATGTTATTGTGGTTTATCCAGTAGTTACTCGTGCTATGGTGCACAGAAGCAGTGCACCATACACAATTTTGAAAACTATATATTATTATTTATTATATAACTACAATATAAAAATATACTATTAATTATTATAATATATATATATTATAAACTAGAAATGCATTCATATTTATTTTAGAGACAAGAATACATATTATTTTACAGAACTAAGAATTATTTAACACAAAAAGTCGTGAAAAACTAATGTTATTGCACGTTGTGTGCCATTGTAGTACATTGTATACAATACGCAGCGTTCGCGGTTACGGAGAACGGATGGGCAAATTACAATTTTTACACCAGTCTCGCATGCGCATTTGACCGTTTCATTCCCACTGCTGGCACTACGCTCACGCTTATGAACGGTTCGTTTAGACATATAGTTAAAGAACACTACTTGGTGGGCTCAAGACGAACGCAAATCTAACCGTATTGATCGTGCAATCATCGAAGTTATCAGCTGTTAATTGTTATCACTGTATAATAACTGTAAAAACTGTGTAAAACTGTATATATAATTGTAACGACTAACGATGGTATTTTCAAAATTGTTAAAATGTTATTTACTTAAAACATTTTTATTTCTATAAATTTATATAAATCGCAGTCTAAACAGCATGGTCGTACTCTACAAAAAATAATAATTTACTATTAGGTGAAAATATAGTCAAACGCTTATCATTTATTTCGGCCTATCTACTATCGTTTGATTAGCTTGTGAGCGTTTGCTGGCCTACCTCGATGGGAAAAACATTTGTGAGCGCCGATCGATGACGTAACGCTCAGATTCAGTGACGTCATAGTTGTCTGAGCGCTATCAAACGCCAAACCGAACGGTGCCGTGAAGCTGATAAGCGCTTAAAAGCATTCAAGCGAGCTACACGAACGCATAGTTGTGTGTTGATGCACAAACGAATATTGCACCGTCGCTGCCGTACAGCCATCTGCCACCGCTGGCGGAGAATACCATGCATTGGAAAATAATTATTTCTTTTGAATAATATTAAATTGGTCGCAGGAAGCGGTGACCGGCAGGGCGGCGTCATCTCCCTAAATACTATATAGAAAAATAATACTGACCGACCGAGTTTACATTCGATTTATGAATAATATTATAAAATAACAAAAATTTAATAACAAAAACAAATATAATTCCCTAATATATCGTAGATTTCTATCTGAGAACCTCCTATATAAAACGAATACGAATATACATTCATACTTTAATAAAATATTTGTTTTAGTTCCTGTTTTCTGAATTGATTGTACACAATTTTAGATTCTGAGTGGGATGAAGAAGCTTATGGTTTTACAAAGATATTTATTTATTTATATTTTTTATTTTTTCATCTGTGTGCAACCTTTGTCCCAGGAATCTTGCTCAGATTTTTTTTTACAAAGTACGATTTTTATCAACCTACTGTTAAATTCTAAAGCATTTCTGTTTGTTCTAATAATTTTATCCACAGATTACCTACCGAATGAAAAGTACATCCAAAAGTCGCAAAATTAAAATGTTTATAAATAGCTCAACAATTTTACTACGTCAAGAAAAGGCGAATATAAATTTTTTGTCAAATTTCAAGTCTAAGAATATGTACGAATATTTTTAACTGAATTAAAATAAAAATAAAAATTGAAAATAATTAAAGTATTATTTTCGTAAATTTTCTAGTTTTTCTTACGTTTTATCCTAGGTTTTACTGATAATATGAAAACTGCTTGGAAAATCAAAAAATGACCTTCCTAAAGTACCATCTAGTAAATATAACAATATTTACTTTCAAAAATGATGTTATACTTCCACATTGAAGCAAGATATCTGATAGACTTCTGATTTGTTACCGTTTGTAAAAAAAAAACGTCATTGTAAATCCAATATAGGTATATTGTTTGCTACACTTAGAAACTAAAATATAAATTAAATAAATGATTTCCAATTTCAATTATAAAATCACTTAAATTATTTTATTATATCTTTGAAAATTGATTGCTTCCTTTTAGTTTTACATAGTTCTATCTCACCGTTAAAAGAATATTTTATGAAATTTTTAAATAAGAAGTATTTCATTCTTGTTTCAATCAAAATATTTCCTAGATCGGGAATCATCATTATGGCCTTTAAAACCAGTTGCATTTTTACTTATTTGTACTTAAAAATTATGGATATTGTGTATAACAAAATATAATATCATAGAGCTTTTAGAGGGAAGATCAAGCCCCTCGCCCCCCCCCCCAGGGACGCGTCTGGTGCAATGATACATATTTAAAGCAATAGTATGGAGAATTAGATAATTAATTAAATAACCAATACATACATACCTAACAAAATCGTTTAAAAACTTACTGTAACAATATATTATAAAATGTGAACCAAATTTTATATTAATGTTTACGTGTAATAATATCAATTCAATTGGTAAACAC